>JBBDGP010002909.1:0-460000 GCA_037952835.1 Lithobates septentrionalis
GTGTGTGCCTTTCCTCCAATCAGCTCTCACTGTCAGGGATGGGCTTAGCCCTTCCTTCTCAAAGCAGGCTGCTCACCTGTCGGCTAATTGCCAGCTCCTATCTCTCCACAGTGACTCACCTGTCGATGATATCCTGCTCGACAGTCCTGCCTACTTAAGCCGTCCAGTGCAGAGGTTCTCCGCCTTCACCTTGGTCACATCTCTAGAGATGCTCTCCTGTGATCCTGTTAAAGACTTCCTTGGCTGACATTCCTTCTCATTCCTTCTGGTTCCAGATCCTGCTTTCTGTTCTACTACGCTCATCTCTGGCTCTGTCAGGTCACCTAGAGGCTGGGTGACAGATGCACACTGTTGGGATCAGGAGTGCACCACAAGGCAGTGGACCCTACGGCTGACTGCTGTGGATGGGAGTCCGGGTGGTAAGGAAGGCAGGGCCGCTGGGACACCAACACTGATCCCACTGGGGCTAGAGTATAGGATTCCCTGGGGCACGGAGTCTAAGAACCAGCAGGTGTTCACCAGAGCCTCTAGAGGTGAGGATGGACTGGGCTGCAACTGGCTCCAGGTCGCGGCCCCCAGGGTCCCCCAGCTCGCACCCACAGTAGGCAACAGGAGGATAGGGATAGTAAAGGAATAAGCCAAGGTCAGGGCCACAAGCAGACAAGGACAACAGAGTTCACGCCAAGGTTCAGGGTCACAAGCAAACAGGGATAGTCGGGTGACACGCCAGAGGTCAGGGTCACGAGCAGACAGGAATAGTAGAGAACACACAAAAGTCGGTAACAGAAACAAACGTAGAGCACACGGCAGGCAGGGACAGGAAGCCAAACACACAAAGGTTGATCAGCAGGGCTGACCTGCAGTGCAGAGGTTAATATAGAGTTCTCTGATAGGAGCTGGGGTGGAGCCATGCTAGAGGAGAGTTAATAAAAGCAGTCAGGTGAGAGACAGCTGGTCTTTAGAGATGAACACATGGAAACAGATAGGCTGACAAACAACCTCTATTGCATAACCATGACAGTACGCCCCCCTCTTACGAGGCCTCCCCCTTCCCTGCCTGGGACCAGTTTTAGAGGGGAACTTCAAATGAAACTTCCTCAACAGACGAGGTGCAAAGACCTCAGAAGCCTTGATCCATGACCTCTCCTCAGGGCCAAACCCCTTCCAATGCACGAGGTACTGGAGAATGCCTCTACAGAGTCGGGAATCCAAAATTTGGCTAACCTCGTACTCCTGATTATCCTCAGAGACTGGCACTGCGGTAGAGAGAGAACTTATTGAGGACTAAAGGCATCAGAAGGGCAACATGGAAGGAGTTAGAGATTTTGAGGCTTTTGGGAATCTGGAGCTTGAAAAAAAACGGATTCAGTTTAGAAGTTATGGTGTACGGACCAATGAATCTTGGGGCAAATTTGAGAGAAGGAACCCGGAGTTTGATGTTCCTGGTGGAGAGCCAGACTTTGTCTCCTGGCTGAAGAGAAGGCGGCTTACGCCTGCGACGGTCAGCAAAATTCTTGAATTGTTGGCAGCTTTCTGGAGGGAATCATGAACGTCAGCCCACATGGAATTGAATGATTCCTGAACAGTAGCCAAGGCTGGAATGTCGGAAGAACAGGTCATAGGAAGAGGGAGTTGAGGATGTTTTCCATAAACAGTGATAAAGGGTGTTTTCTGAGAACTGACGTTGACATGAAAATTGTGGAAGAACTCTGCCCACGGGAGTAGTGATGCCCAATCATCGTGATGAGCCAAGACCAAGGTACAGAGAAAGACCTCCAACTCCTGATTAACCCTCTCAGTCTGGCCATTGGATTGGGGATGGTAAGAAGAGGTAAAATCCAAGGTAATGTTGAGGGATTTGCAAAAGGCTCTCCAAAAACGGGACGTAAACTGAACACCCCTGTCCGAAACGACATGTGAAGGAACACCATGAAGGCGGAAAATCTCTCGTAAAAAGATGGGAACCAAGGCAGAGGCAGAAGGGAGACCAGGAAGAGGAACAAAATGAGCCATCTTGGAGAACCGATCGATTACCACCCAAATGGCTGTATTATTCTCCGACAGTGGAAGATCGGTAATAAAATCCATGGCGATGTGAGACCAGGGCTCCTTAGGAATGGGCAAGGGCATGAGAAGACCAGCAGGGGCTTATGTGGAAGATTTAGACTGAGCACAGACATGACAAGCCTTAACATAATCTTTAACATCCGAGCGGAGGTTAGGCCACCAGTAGAGACGACTGATGAGCAGGAAGGATCAGAGGAACCCAGCATGACCTGCCACCATGGAATCATGTCCCCAATGAAGAATCTTAGCTCTTAGCTCCGTGGGAACAAAGGTCTTGCTAGGAGGAATTTTTGATTCCAGGGTGGTAGAATGGGCAACAATGCATGAGGTTGGAATGATCGGCTCAGGATCAGGGGTGGACTCCTCGTCCAAAGTGTCAAATGACCTAGAGAGCGCATCAGCACGACCGTTGCAGGAACCAGGTTTGTACGTAATCGTGAATTTAAAACGAGAAAAGAAGAGACTCCACCTGGCCTGTCTGGGGTTCAGACGTTTAGCATTCTGTAGGTATTGTAGATTCTTGTGATCAGTAAAGATCGTAATGGAGTGAGGAGAACCCTCCAAGAGATGACGCCACTTTTCCAATGCCAATTTAATTGCGAGAAGTTCCCGATCACCAATGCCATAATTTCTCTCTGCCTGAGAAATTTTTTTGGAGAAGAACGCACATGGTTGACGTCTCTTCTCAAAGAACTGAAGAAGCACAGCTCCCACCCCCATCGAAGAAGCGTCTACTTCAATAAAAAATGGGTCCTCAGGATTTGGTCTCCTCAAGAGAGGTCCAGAAACAAAGGCCTGTTTCAGATCGTGAAACGCAGAGACAGCCTCGGGAGGCCAGTCTTTGGCATTCGCACCCTTCTTGGTTAAAGCGATAATAGGCGCGGCAATGGAAGAGTAATTCCTTATGAACTGCCTATAATAATTTGTGAAGCCAAGAAAGCGCTGTGTGGCCTTAAGGCTAGCAGGAAGGGGCCAGTTGGTAATGGCCAAGACCTTTCCGGAATCCATGCGAAGACCCAAACTAGAAACAAAACATCCCAGAAACAGGACCTCAGGACATTCAAAGGAACACTTCTCCAGCTTGGCATAGAGATTATTCTCTCTAAGGCGCTGAAGTACGGTGCGGACATGGTTCCTGTGAGCAAGCAGATTTTCAGAAAAGATGAGAATGTCATCCAGATAGATGACAACAAACTGGTATAGTAGATCCCTGAAGATTTCATTGACAAAGTTCTGGAACACAGCTGGAGCATTACACAAACCAAAAGGCATAACCAGGTATTCGTAATGCCCGTCCCTAGTGTTAAACGCAGTCTTCCATTCGTCACCTTCCCGTATTCTAATGAGATTGTATGCACCTCTGAGATCCAACTTGGTGAAAATGGAAGCCCCCTTCAACCTGTCAAATAGCTCAGATATTAGAGGTAAAGGGTATCGGTTTTTGATAGTAACTGCATTTAACCCTCGATAGTCGATGCAGGGTCTGAGGGTACCATCCTTTTTAGCAACGAAAAAGAAACCTGCTCCTGCAGGCGACGAGGATTTCTGGATGAAACCTCTCTCCAAATTCTCAGCGACATACTCAGACATGGCCTGGGTCTCTGGAATGGACAGAGGGTAGGTACCACCCCTGGGTAGAGTTGCTCCAGGGACAAGATCAGTGGCACAGTCAAAAGATCTGTGGGGAGGAAGCACCTCGGCAGACTTCTTACAGAACACATCCCGGTAATCGCTGTATGTCGAGGGAAGATCAGAAGATACGGATGTGGTAGCAATGGGAAGTCTCTCCTTGGGGACCACCTTAAGAAGACAGGATGAGAAACACGAAGGGCCCCAAGCTAGGATCTGCCCAGAGACCCAGTCCACATGTGGAGAGTGGAGCTGTAGCCAAGGAAGGCCTAATACAATAGGGGTAGAGGCCTTGGGTAAAATGAGGAAGGAAATACACTCCTGGTGGAGTATCCCTACCGACATCCTAATAGGTAGCATCTGGAAACTGATAGGGCCCCCTGGGAGCACAGTGCCATCAATTGCCGAGACTACCAGTGGTGTAGCGAGGGGGGAAAGGGTAAGCTTCATAGAAGAAGCAGTTCTCCAGTCCATAAAATTGCTGGCAGCCCCGGAGTCCAGATATGCTAGGACCGATTGGGGAGAAGGGCCTACATGGAGGAACACCGGAAGAAGAAGACGAGAAGGTGATGTTTCTGGGTCCAATACTCCACCTTCTAAATGTATTAGACCTGAGCGTTTCCCGGACGAAGCGAGCAGGAGTCACGAAAATGACCCTTGCCACCACAATATACAAAAAGAGAGGGTTCCCCTAAATGGATTTTACCGGCACTTGCACAGAAATTATATATAGTAGAGGAGTACAAACTCATATAAAGAATAAAAAAGTATTTTTATTTATTTAAAGATTCTCATATATTAAAAACATTGTGGACATTATGAACAACGAGAACATATTACATAATTAACATATTTCAAGTTAATTACTAGACAATAACGTTACACAATAGAACTCTTTTCAAGCCCAATGCATTTCGGGATAAATAGTGTTTCAGTCCTTCTTCAGGGAAATGACAGAAAAGAGAGGTTCATCTAAATTGAGAAAATGTGATAGATAAATTGCCATATAAGTCTATAAGCAAGTATCCATTTTTAGGTTAAATGATCAGTTGATCACCTACCTGGAATGTTTTGTTGGTCTCTTTAAGAAAAATAAAAAGCCACATGGAAAAGCTAAGAATGCTTGAGAATGGGATGGCACTTGAATGTTTTTTGTAGGTGCAAATGCTGTTCCTTAGATACTGTAATTTTCACTGAGTATTGTTTAACAGTGATTCCCAATAGGGAGGTATGTAGCTTCACCTACTCTCGCCCCTCCCGGATGCGTGCAGGCCAAAGCGGTATGCTGGGGCAAAAAGAGGAAACCCTACAAAGGAGACAGGAGTTTGAATAAATTTAAATAAATAATAAATTCTTATTCGGTATTGATGTTGGAAGAAAAGTAATTCATGAACAATATAAAGTAAAGATGGTTGCTATCCACAATAAACATTGCTGATCATAATGGAGATTATGTGGCATATTCCATTGTAAAGTAAACATTTGAAATTTTGGACAATATTATAATGTCATTATGAAAAGGAATATAATCCATATAAACATGCATAGAGTTTATAGGAGTTGTATATATATGGCAATATAGCATCCATTAATGTTTAATAATATTAACTATTTAACCGTAATGACATTGGCAATGTCTTGCCACTATGCAAAGAACCTTGGGTGAATGAAAGAAAACTAAATGAAGGATTCTAAACATCCTACAAGGATAGTCCTGGTACTAAACCAGCAGTATATGCAGATCCTAGTTCCAAGCACAGATAATGTTCGGGCTGCAGGAACAACAAAAATAACATATAGGAGCTGTAGCCAAGGAAGGCCTAATACAATAGGGGTAGAGGCCTTGGGTAAAATGAGTAAGGAAATACACTACTGGTGGAGTATCCCTACCGACATCCTAATAGGTAGCGTCTGGAAACGGATAGGGCCCCCTGGGAGCACAGTGCCATCAATTGCCGAGACTACCAGTGGTGCAGCGAGGGGAGAAAGGGTAAGCTTCATAGAAGAAGCAGTTTTCCAGTCCATAAAATTGCCGGCATCCCCGGAGTCCAGATATGCTAGGACCGATTGGGGAGAAGGGCCTACATGGAGGAACACCGGAAGAAGAAGACGCGAAGGTAATGTTTCTGGGTCCAATACTCCACCTTCTAAATGTATTAGACCCGAGCGTTTCCCGGACGAAGCGAGCAGGAATCACGAAAATGGCCCTTGCCTCCACAATATACAAAAAGAGAGGTTTCCCCTAAATGGATTTTACCGGCACTTGCACAGAAATTATATATAGTAGAGGAGTACAAACTCATATAAAGAATAAAAAAGTATTTTTATTTATTTAAAGATTCTCATATATTAAAAACATTGTGGACATTATGAACAACGAGAACATATTACATAATTAACATATTTCGAGTTAATTACTAGACAATAACGTTACACAATAGAACTCTTTTCAAGCCCAACGCGTTTTGGGATAAATAGTGTTTCAGTCCTTCTTCAGGGAAATGACAGAAAAGAGAGGTTCATCTAAATTGAGAAAATGTGATAGATAAATTGCCATATAAGTCTATAAGCAAGTATCCATTTTTAGGTTAAATGATCAGTTGATCACCTACCTGGAATGTTTCGTTGGTCTCTTTAAGAAAAATAAAAAGCCACATGGAAAAGCTAAGAATGCTTGAGAATGGGATGGCACTTGAATGTTTTTTGTAGGTGCAAATGCTGTTCCTTAGATACTGTAATTTTCACTGAGTATTGTTTAACAGTGATTCCCAATAGGGAGGTATGTAGCTTCACCTACTCTCGCCCCTCCCGGATGCGTGCAGGCCAAAGCGGTATGCTGGGGCAAAAAGAGGAAACCCTACAAAGGAGACAGGAGTTTGAATAAATTTAAATAAATAATAAATTCTTATTCGGTATTGATGTTGGAAGAAAAGTAATTCATGAACAATATAAAGTAAAGATGGTTGCTATCCACAATAAACATTGCTGATCATAATGGAGATTATGTGGCATATTCCATTGTAAAGTAAACATTTGAAATTTTGGACAATATTATAATGTCATTATGAAAAGGAATATAATCCATATAAACATGCATAGAGTTTATAGGAGTTGTATATATATGGCAATATAGCATCCATTAATGTTTAATAATATTAACTATTTAACCGTAATGACATTGGCAATGTCTTGCCACTATGCAAAGAACCTTGGGTGAATGAAAGAAAACTAAATGAAGGATTCTAAACATCCTACAAGGATAGTCCTGGTGCTAAACCAGCAGTATATGCAGATCCTAGTTCCAAGCACAGATAATGTTCGGGCTGCAGGAACAACAAAAATAACATATAGGAGCTGTAGCCAAGGAAGGCCTAATACAATAGGGGTAGAGGCCTTGGGTAAAATGAGTAAGGAAATACACTACTGGTGGAGTATCCCTACCGACATCCTAATAGGTAGCGTCTGGAAACGGATAGGGCCCCCTGGGAGCACAGTGCCATCAATTGCCGAGACTACCAGTGGTGTAGCGAGGGGAGAAAGGGTAAGCTTCATAGAAGAAGCAGTTTTCCAGTCCATAAAATTGCCGGCAGCCCCGGAGTCCAGATATGCTAGGACCGATTGGGGAGAAGGGCCTACATGGAGGAACACCGGAAGAAGAAGACGCGAAGGTAATGTTTCTGGGTCCAATACTCCACCTTCTAAATGTATTAGACCCGAGCGTTTCCCGGACGAAGCGAGCAGGAATCACGAAAATGACCCTTGCCTCCACAATATACAAAAAGAGAGGTTTCCCCTAAATGGATTTTACCGGCACTTGCACAGAAATTATATATAGTAGAGGAGTACAAACTCATATAAAGAATAAAAAAGTATTTTTATTTATTTAAAGATTCTCATATATTAAAAACATTGTGGACATTATGAACAACGAGAACATATTACATAATTAACATATTTCGAGTTATTTACTAGACAATAACGTTAAACAATAGAACTCTTTTCAAGCCCAACGCGTTTTGGGATAAATAGTGTTTCAGTCCTTCTTCAGGGGCATGACAGAAAAGAGAGGTTCATCTAAATTGAGAAAATGTGATAGATAAATTGCCATATAAGTCTATAAGCAAGTATCCATTTTTAGGTTAAATGATCAGTTGATCACCTACTTGGAATGTTTCGTTGGTCTCTTTAAGAAAAATAAAAAGCCACATGGAAAAGCTAAGAATGCTTGAGAATGGGATGGCGCTTGAATGTTTTTTGTAGGTGCAAATGCTGTTCCTTAGACACTGTAATTTTCACTGAGTATTGTTTAACAGTGATTCCCAATAGGGAGGTATGTAGTTTCACCTACTCTCGCCCCTTCCGGATGTGTGCAGGCCAAAGCGGTATACTGGGGCAAAAAGAGGAAACCCTATAAGTGAGACAGGAGTTTGAATAAATTTACATAAATAATAAATCCTTATTCGGTATTGATGTTGGAAGAAAAGTAATTCATGAACAATATAAAGTAAAGATGGTTGCTATCCACAATAAACATTGCTGATCATAATGGAGATTATGTGACATATTCCATTGTAAAGTAAACTGATTTGAAATTTTGGACAATATTATAATCTCATTATGAAAAGGAATATAATCCATATAAACATGCATAGAGTTTATAGGAGTTGTATATATATGGCAATATAGCATCCATTAATGTTTAATAATATTAACTATTTAACCGTAATGACGTTGGCAATGTCTTGCCACTATGCAAAGAACCTTGGATGAATGAAAGAAAACTAAATGAAGGATTCTAAACATCCTACAAGGATAGTCCTGGTACTAAACCAGCAGTATATGCAGATCCTGGTTTCAAGCACAGATAATGTTCGGGCTGCAGGAACAACAAAAATAACATATAAGAAGTATTTATGAAAATAAAAATAATAATAATAAGCAACCAAGTCAAAGTTTTGAGTAACCGGGGAAATAAATCAATACCTTAATTAGGAAATGTTTGTAATAAGGCAGCCACGCATCCCAGCATCCAGCAGGTAGAACGCCTGAGCTGGGAATGAGTGGAGCCGGCCTATATATAAGACGAGCCCTAATCAGCCGGCGCAATCATCGCGCTCAGCTGAGTAGTGAAGCTCATCAGCTGGGAGACCTCGATATCCGCCCCCTGAGACAGGAATGCGCGGCCCTGCCCCTACCGCGCATGCGCGAGCGCAGTTACGTTGGACCAACGCCGCGCACACCCGTCCCACCGACACGGAATGCCTCACCGGCGGACTACGCATGTCCGCCGGAGTGGCAGTATGGAGGCAGTGGGCATGGATGTTGCATCGCCCTGGCAACCTCCTATAATGCCACCCAGGTGGGGAACCTGGGCGGCTTTCCATGCCGGGCAACCGCTAGGGTCAGACGCACCCCGGGAAGGGCCAGAGAAAAGCGAGAGAAGGGAAATGTTTACATTTTAGAGACCTATTAAGAGTGTTGTGAAAATAAGAATTGCAATACTTAACAAGAAAGAGTTGCACGATATACATTGTGTATTAGAAAGTAAATAAGAAACAGCAAAGATGGTTAAAAAAGCACACGGTTAGATGTGATTATATACTCACGTGTGCCTTACGTAGGTGGTTGATTTAAGGTGGGCAAAGACTGGTTTATAATACAGACCAAAAAATATGGAATGACATACATGACAAGATTGTTGTAAGTGCATTACATTTTTCTTATCAGCAACATCTATGATATTTTACATTTAACTACTTAATATCAGTTACAGATAGGCAAGTCAATACAGTGGCGGAATTACCGGGGTCACAACAGTTGCAGTTGCGACGGGGCCCGGCATTCCGCCACTGTGGGGGGGCCCAGCGGGGTAGCTCTTCACACATGCTCTGAGCGGAGATCGTGTGTCATATAACAATAGCACAGAGAGACACGGGCGGTGGCATTAATGTTCTATTTGTCGGTCCTCTCTGGCACAGATAAGAGAGGACACACAGCTGATCTCATGGCTCCCCCTTCTCCCCCTCCCCTCTCCTGTGTGCTCCACGGGAAATGTGAGCTCTTTACTTCACACTAGACTGCCCGCAGAGCACACAGGAGAGGAGAGGGGGGAGAAGGGGGAGCCGTGAGATCAGCTGTGTGTCCTCTCTCATCTGTGCCAGAGAGGACCGACAAATAGGACATTAATGCCGCCGCCGGTGTCTCTCTGTGCTATTGTTCTATGACACACGATCTCCGCTCAGAGCCGTGCTGTCTGGCACTGATGGGATCTAATAGCATTCACTGTGATGGGCACTGATAGCATTCACTGATGGGCACTGATAGAAGGCACTGATAGAAGGCACTGATGGGCACTGATGAGCACTGATAGAAGGCACTGATGGGCACTGATGGGCACTGATAGAAGGTACTGATAGAAGGCAATGATGGGCACTGATATAAGGCACTCATGGGCACTGATAGAAGGCAGTGATGGGCACTGATGAGCACTGATAGAAGGCACTGATGGGCTCTGATGAGCACTGATAGAAGACACTGATGAGCACTGATAGAAGGCACTGATGAGCACTGATAGAAGGCACTGACTGATGAGCACTAATAGAAGGCACTGATGGGCACTGATGAGCACTGATAGAAGGTACTGATGAGCACTGATAGAAGGCACTGATGGGCACTGATAGAAGGCACTGATGGGCACTGATGAGCACTGATAGAAGGCACTGATGGGCACTGATGAGCACTGATAGAAGGCACTGATGAGCACTGATAGACGGCACTGATGAGCACTGATAGAAGGCACTGATGGGCACTGATGAGCACTGATAGAAGGCACTGATGGGCACTGATAGAAGGCACTGATGAGCACTGATAGAAGGCACTGATGGGCACTGATAGAAGGCACTGATGAGCACTGATAGACGGCACTGATGAGCACTAATAGAAGGCACCGATGAGCACTGATAGAAGGCACTGATGGGCACTGATGAGCACTGATAGAAAGCACTCATGGGCACTGATAGAAGGCACTGATGGGCACTGATGAGCACTGATAGAAGGCACTGATGGGCACTGATGAGCACTGATAGAAGGCACTGATGAGCACTGATAGAAGGCACTGATGAGCACTGATAGAAGGCACTGATGGGCACTGATAGGCAGCACTGATGGGCACTGATAGATGGCACTGATGATTGGGGCACTGATTATCAGTGTAAACAATTTACTGAGATTCTTGACAGTTAACGGCAGTCCTTTCCTCACACAGACACAGCGTGTGAGGAAAGGGCTGTGGATAACCGGCAAGTCTGTTTACATATGATCAGCTGATCACATGGTAAAGGGCCGATGTGATTGCGCTGGATGCACGTCCCAGGGGTCATGCAGGAAGCACGGTTTTGGGAGGATGTCCATGGACACTCTCCCAAAATTGGAAGCCCGGGGCTCGGATGGAAGGGGGGCCCATCATGGTTTCTTGCACCGGGGCCCTGAAGGTTCTAGATACGCCTCTGAGTCAATATCTACATTTGGTGGCTGCGTCAAAACATATTAATAGATATAATCATATATTAATGTCAATAAATGACATACATAGACTCAATAGTCTGAGTAGGTGCAGAGCAAGTATTGAATAATGGTTAGCATTATACATGTTTGATATCAAGTAGAGACAGGCAAATAAGTATTTACGTTTGTTGGCTGCATCAAAACACATTAATAGACATAATCATATATCAATGTCATTAAATGGCATACAAGATTTGATAGTTTGAGTAGGTACAAGACGAATATTGAATATTGCTTAAGATTATACATACTTGAACATGAGATATTGTAGACAGTGTTATACAGTGTCTACAGTGTATTCTTATATGATCTGCTAGTTGAAGACTAGGAATTATTACTGCATTAGTACTGTTGAGTTGTCTGCATAAATACAGACATGTCCCCATAGATTTTGAAATTAATATTTTACAGAGTCACTTGGGCATATGCTAAGTTGCTAAATATCTAAATATATCTTCCATTCGGGAGAGTGGGGTTCCTTTGTGTAAGCATGTATCCACAGTAACGACAAGAGCCACATGCAAATGTTCCTTTATACTTGCAGTGTACTTTTGTCGACTCATTTTTGAACTCACTACTCACAATTCTATCGCCAATGGATATGGCTCTCCTAAATGTAAACTGTGGTTTATTTGGCACTAGGTATTAGGTACTAGGTAACAAGTGCCAGTATATTTCAACAATTTTTCTAATTTGACAGTGTTGTTGGTTATATGTTGTAATAATATGTAGTTGGTTTGTGTCTTTTTGTCTAGAGGTCTGAAACAGCGTATTCCTGGGTTTGTTCATTACTTTTTTCAGAGATGTGCGTGTATATCCTTGTGCTAATAGTCTGTCTCCTAGATTGGCTGCCTCCTTTAGAAATGTCTCATTGTCTGTACAGTTATGTTTGATTCTAAGGTATTGTGAATAAGGTATAGAATCAATAAGGGGCTGAGGATGGAAACTAGCAGCATGCAGTATGGTGTTTCCTGCAGTGGTTTTTCTGAATAGCTTACTGAAAAGTTTGCCTTGTTCGCCTTTGTAGATCTCTATGTCCAAGAATGTTATCTGATTGTTATCGGAGGACATTGTAAATGTCAAATTAAAATCATTTTTATTCATTCTTGATAAGCACTGCTCGAGCACATCCATGGGGCTGTCCCAGATGACAAAAATGTCGTCTATATAGCGATACCAACCCATAATGTGGTTGGTGTATTGAGTAAGATTTTCGTCAGAGAGGAATGCTTTCTCCCACTCCCCCAGGTACAGGTTGGCATACGATGGGGCATAACATGTCCCCATCGCAACCCCCTGCACCTGGAGGTAGTGGGAGCCATTAAAGGTCAAAACGTTATGGGTGAGGATGTACTCGAGCAGCGCAACAATGAATTAATTGTATGTTGGATCCAAATTGGGGTTCTGTTGAAATATGTGTCTAATTGCTGCTAATCCACGTTCATGTGGAATTGAACTGTAGAGCGTTTCTACGTCAATTGTAACTAGAAGGGCTTGATCTGGCACATACAGTTGATCCATAATTTGTAAAAGATGACTTGTGTCCCTTACATATGATGTTAATGAAATTACAGATGGTCTCAGATACTCATCTATTAATTTGCTTGCATTGTCACTGATTGAACCAATGCCTGAGATAATTGGCCTGCCTGGCGGATCTGTCAGGCTTTTGTGCACTTTTGGGAGTATATAAAATGTGGGGGTCCTAGGAAAATTGTTCCTGATAAAGGTCCAAGTAGATTTATTAATTGTGTTGTTCAAGAATGCGGAGTCTACCAGGGTGTAGAATTCCTTATTATATTTTTCAATAATGGTTGCCGGCATACGGCGATACCAAACTACATTATTAAGAATTTTCTTACAAATATTAATGTAGTGGTCATTATTCAGAACAACTACATTTCCTCCCTTGTCTGATGATTTTATGGTGATTTTATTGTTGGTAGCTAGAGAGTTTAATGCATCTAGTTCTCCTGGACTTAGGTTGAGGGGTCCTTTCATTTGTATTTTGAGTTTGTCTAAATCATTGTTTACAAGTTTCAAAAAGGCTGCTGCATTTGGACACGTGCTAGGTGGTGGACATAGGTCGGATTTTTTCTTTAATTTTGACATACTTGGATGGGTCCGATCGTCCACATCCAATTCTTACATAGTTACATAGTTACATAGTAGGTTACATAGTAGGTGAGGTTGAAAAAAGACACACGTCCATCAAGTCCAACCTATGTGTGTGAATATGTGTCAGTATTACATTACATATCCCTGTATGTTGCGGTCATTCAGGTGATTATCTAATAGTTTCTTGAAGCTATCAATGCTCCCCGCTGAGACCACTGCCTGTGGAAGGGAATTCCACATCCTTGCCGCTCTTACAGTAAAGAACCCTCTACGTAGTTTAAGGTTAAACCTCTTTTCTTCTAATTGTAATGAGTGGCCCCGAGTCTTATTAAACTCTCTTCTGCGAAAAAGTTTTATCCCTATTGTGGGGTCACCAGTACAGTATTTGTAAATTGAAATCATATCCCCTCTCAAGCGTCTCTTCTCCAGAGAGAATAAGTTCAGCGCTCGCAACCTTTCCTCATAACTAAGATCCTCCAGACCCTTTATTAGCTTTGTTTCCCTTCTTTGTACTCGCTCCATTTCCAGTACATCCTTCCTGAGGACTGGTGCCCAGAACTGGACAGCATACTCCAGGTGCGGCCGGACCAGAGTCTTGTAGAGCGGGAGAATTATCGTTTTATCTCTTGCGTTGATCCCCCTTTTAATGCATGCCAATATTCTGTTTGCTTTATTAGCAGCAGCTTGGCATTGCATGCCATTGCTGAGCCTATCATCTACTAGGACCCCCAGGTCCTTTTCCATCCTAGATTCCCCCAGAGGTTCTCCCCCCAGTGTATAGATTGCATTCATATTTTTGACACCCAAATGCATTATTTTACATTTTTCTACATTGAACTTCATTTGCCATGTAGTCGCCCACCCCATTAATTTGTTCAGGTCTTTTTGCAAGGTTTCCACATCCTGCGGAGAAGTTATTGCCCTGCTTAGCTTAGTATCGTTTGCAAATACAGAAGATTGAACTGTGTATCCCATCCTCCAGATGGTTTATAAACAAATTAAATAGGATTGGTCCCAGCACAGAACCCTGGGGAACCCCACTACCCACCCCTGACCATTCTGAGTATTCCCCATTTATCACCACCCTCTGAACACACCCTTGTAGCCAGTTTTCAATCCATGTACTCACCCTATGGTCCATGCCAACGGACCTTATTTTGTACAGTAAACGTTTATGGGGAACTGTGTCAAATGCTTTTGCAAAATCCAGATACACCACATCTACGGGCCTTCCTTTATCTAGATGGCAACTCACCTCCTGATAGAAGGTTAATAGATTGGTTTATCAAGAACGATTCTTCATGAATCCATGCTGATTACTGCTAATGATATTGTTCTTATTACTAAAATCTTGTATATAGTCCCTTATCATCCCCTCCAAGAGTTTACATACTATTGATGCTAGGCTAACTGGTCTGTAATTCCCAGGGATGTTTTTTGGGCCCTTTTTAAATATTGGTGCTACATTGGCTTTTCTCCAATCAGCTGTTACCATTCCAGTCAATAGACTGTCTGTAAAAATTAGGAACAACGGTCTGGCAATCACTTGACTGAGTTTCCTAAGTACCCTCAGATGCAAGCCATCTGGTCCCGGTGATTTATTAATGTTAAGTTTCTCAAGTCTAATTTTAATTCCGTCCTCTGTTAACCATAGAGGTGCTTCCTGTGTTGTGTCATGAGGATAAACACTACAGTTTTGGTTACTGAAGCCCCCCGATTCACTCGTGAAGACTGAGGAGAAGAATAAATTCAATACCTTTGCCATCTCCCCATCCTTTGTAACCAGATGTCCTTCCTCATTCTTTATGGGGCCAATATGGTCTGTCCTCCCTTTTTTACTGTTTACATACTTAAAGAATTTCTTGGGATTTTTTTTGCTCTCCTCCGCTATGTGTCTTTCATGTTCTATCTTAGCCATCCTAATTGCACCCTTACATTTCTTATTGCATTCTTTATAAAGTCTGAATGCTGAGGATGATCCCTCAACCTTGTATTTTTTTAAGGCCTTCTCCTTTGCTTTTATATGCATTTTTACATTTAAGCCATCCAGGATTTTTGTTCGCTCTTTTAAATTTATTACCCAATGGGATACATTGGCTAATGCCCTTATTTAATATGCTCTTAAAGCAAACCCATCTCTCCTCCGTATTCTTTGTTCCTAATATTTTATCCCAATTTATGCCTTTTAGCAAGGTTTGTAGTTTAGGGAAGTTGGCTCTTTTGAAATTCAGTGTCTTTGTATTCCCTTTATGTCTCCTATTTGTGTGATTTATACTGAAACTAATTGACCTGTGATCGCTGTTACCTAAATTGCCCCATATTTCCACATCTGTGATCAGGTCTGTATTGTTGGTAATCAGTAGATCCAGTAATGTTTTATTTCTAGTTGGTGCGTCTACCATCTGACCCATAAAATTGCCCTGCAAGACATTAAGGAACTGGCGAGCCTTAAATGAATGCACGGTGGCCTTTGGCGGAGGAGGATGTGACGTGCTGAGGTCTGGGGGTGGGGCCCAGTGGTGGGGCGGTGAGCGGAGTAAGCCTGAATGGGATGGCGTCCTGAAAAGCATGGGATGAGAGACCGTGGCTGACGAGATATCCTTACCCTGAAGCTGCGGGCTGGCCCGCTTGACAGCTGGCTCCAGCGAGCGAGAGAGGCGGCCCCATGAGAGCTGCGGACTGGCGCTAGCATCAGTACGGCTTATGGAGAGCGGGCGGAGTGGAGGTCCGCCGCAGCAGCATCCCCTGGTCTCTCCCCCTGCGTCTGTTGCTCCCTGATTCCACGGTCCTGTTTCTCCCCAACCTAGTAACCGCGCTGGGACAGTTTCATGGAGAGTGGCTGAGTAGTGTCCCATTAAAGCAGGACGCTCAGGCGCAGACAAACCTGGAAGATCGAGAGGCGTGGGGACCCCCCCTTTTTTCTTTTCAAGTGCAGCGTCGGTGCTGGCAAGGAAACCCATTCTGAAAGCGGAAGATTCCCCCACATGAGGTCTCGGGATCCAGGTAGGATCAGCTCGGCTGAATCACACTCATAAGAGCTGTGTCATATGCCTGTTATAGCTACTTGCAGAAGAAAATCAAATAGAGCAAGAAAATCTGAAAGTTGCAAGTGGACTCCAAAGCAACATATTGCTTATGCTGCAGTAGCGGACATTAAATGTTTAGAGCGGTGATATGACTAATGTTTGTAACCTCATTTCTGGTGCACTGTCAGCTAAGTGATCTGTGGTAATTCAGTAAACGGACAGTCATAGAAAATTGAATACTATCACTTTGCTAAAGTGTGGGATCAAGTTGGGCCCAGAGCAGGACTGCCTTTTTGTGTGTGTGTGCTTTTCCCCCAAAACAGCGCTGCAGAGATTATTCACATGAACTGTGTTATATGCTTGTGACAGCTGTTCCTGGTTAAAATCAAACTGACCAATAATCCTGAAAGTTCTAAGGGGACTCTTTGGCTACACATTGTGTTGTTGCAGAAATGGTCAGTAATTGTTAAGAGTGGAGCAGTGACTAAGGTCTGGTTTCTTAGCCTGCTACAAACCAGCTAAGTGAACTGCTGTAATCCCCCAAAGGGAAGGTCACTGAGATTTGAACCTTATCACTTTGTTAATTTTTTTGGATCAAGCTGGGTCTAGAACTGGTTCGCTAGTATAGTAGCTGGTAAAAGCTAGTACAAAAAGGGAACTGGTGGTGTGGGGAGGAGGGATGAACATGAGAGGACGTCCCCAAAAATCAGCAGACCTTAACAAACCCAGAGATAGTTTGAACTCCAGCACTATCCAAAAGTTTTTAAAAAGTCCAGGTACAGAAAATAAACAACAAGAGTCAAAAGATAAAAAAAAGGCCCCAACTAAAAACAAAGGGGCCCGGGGGGGGGCGGTCAACACAGGGGCACTTTCTGAAGGTGAACCAGTTTTGAATATGGAGACGGATCTTGCAGGGGAAGCTCTCCCCACAAAAACGGAGATTCAAGACATGTTGGATGGGGAAGAGGGGGGGAGGCAGGGGTGGGATGGGAGGGTTGGGGAGGTGGAGGGGGGAGGAATGGGGGGGATCTCTCCTGAGCAGACTCGTTCCACACAGAGCACCTTAGGCAAACACCAGGTCTTAAGTAAGGCCCAAGGTATTGGTTAAATGAATTTTAAATGTCTGACATATAATGTTAAGGGTTTAAATTCCCCCAACAAGAGGCATAAAATATTGAGAGAGCTGCACCATTATGGAGCAGACGTGGTTTTTCTGCAGGAAACCCATTTAGTATGGGAAACAGGTATAAAGCTTTATTCTAGGCATTTCCCTAAATGGATTTATAGTGACTCCCCCATGAAACGGGCAAAAGGAGTGGCAATAGGTTTCTCGAAAAGTTTTAATCATCTCCTAATAGATAGGAAAATAGATCCAGATGGGCGCTTCCTTTTTTTGAAGATTAGGATTGGAGAGAGAACCCTCACCCTTGCCAACATTTATTGCCCGAATAGGGACCCGACCAAATTTCTTTCGCAGGTCCTTAAAAAAATTGTTGGAATTCAGGGAGGGGGAGATGATAGTAGCAGGAGACTTCAATTTCAGTTTGGATCCATCCTTAGATAGCTCATCAAACGCACGGGGGATGAGTAAAGATACCCTGAGAAGAATTGGGAAAAAATTACACGAATGTCAGTTGATTGATATGTGAAGGGTTCAACATGCTGGGGTCAGAGACTATACCTTCTTCTCCCCCGTGCATGGTACCTATTCTAGATTGGACTATCTGATGGTGGACCATAGCTTGGTGGATACAGTAGAAGAAACTAAGATTGGGATTAGAGCATTGTCAGACCATGCCCCTGCCATGATGAAAATAAGACTAAAAGGAGTGCAAAAACCCCCGTTTACTTGGCGCCTAAACGAGAACTTAATTAAAGATCCTAAGAGTGCTGAAAAAATCCAACAGGAAATTGATTTTTTTTATAACTAACGACACGGGCGAAACTCAGGGGGCGACTGTTTGGGAAGCCTTTAAGGCGTATATTAGAGGGATCCTGATCTCTGTTGGGGCAGGACTGAAAAAAGAAAGAATAAAAAAAAAGGAAGTGCTTATGGCAGAAATTTTTAAGTTATAGCAGACACATAAAGCCTACAGAGGACCTGATAGGACTCTATTGCAACAGTTGACCATTAAGAGAGACGAATTAAGAGACTTAATGGAAGAGGAGTTGCACCAAATTATGAATAGACATCTTAGGGAAAAATTTAAGTGGGAAAACAAAGTAGGCAAACATCTGGCAAAAACTCTGAAGAGAAAACGAGATATAAACTTCATTGACAGGATTCAAAATAAAAAAGGGGACCTGAGGTTTTCTTCGAGAGAAATTGGAGAGGAATTTAGACAGTATTTTACATCTCTGTACTCAGTTGGTAAGAAAGGTTGTAGTGGAGGGAATGAAGAAAGGGTTGAGGCCTTTTTAAAGGAGGCAGGGCTTAATAAACTGTCCGAAAAGGACATAAAAGACCTTGATAATCCCATAACAGAAGAAGAAGTCCGTCTGGCTCTGAGATCTTCTCCCACTGGGAGAAGCCCAGGCCCAGGTGGCTTCACAGCCGGTTTTTTCAAAACATTTGGAGACTCTTTGGTCCCGAAGATGTGTAGGCTCTGGAACGAACTTGGACACGCAGGGCGCGCTGAGTGAAGGCGCTCTGCTAGCGGCTGTGACCTTAATCCCCAAGGCGGGCAGGGACTGCACCCTTTGCTCTAGTTACAGGCCTATAGCGCTTATAAACGCAGACATAAAATTGTATGCGAAGGTGCTCGCAGCTAGATTCAAGGAAAAAATGGCGCATCTGGTCCATCCGGACCAGGTGGGCTTTGTTCCAGGGAAAGAGAGCAGAGACAACGGGGTGCGGTCCCTGCTCATAGCAGAAGCCATCAAGAGCAATGGAACCCCAGGTCTATTTCTGTCAATAGATGCCGAGAAGGCCTTTGACAGAGTAGACTGGGGTTTCATGATCAAAACGCTGGAAGCTATGGGGGTGGGAGAAAAAATGATAAAGTGGGTTAAAATTTTATACAATCACCCTTCTGCCTTTGTTAAAGTCAACAACGTCACCTCAGCTCAGTTCGAAATGAAGAATGGGACCAGACAGGGCTGCCCGCTCTCCCCCCTCCTGTTTGTGCTGACATTAGAGCCACTGCTAGCTGCTATACGAAAAAATCCGGACATAAGAGGTTGTATAGTGGGGAAGGAGGAACATAAATTGGCTGCTTACGCCGATGATGTCCTCCTGTACGTTACAAACCCGAGGATCTCGATCCCCAACTTACTATCTGTCATTAAGAAATATGGAGAGCTCTCAAATTATAAAATCAATTTGGGAAAATCTGAAGCTTTAAACATCAACATGGATAGGAAGGAAGAGGTGTGGATTAAGGAAACTTTTCACTTTCCAGTGAGAGATAATATACAGTACCTGGGGGTTAAGCTATCAAACTCTGTAAAGAAGATATATGATTTAAATTTTATACCACTATTGGACGAAATCCGAGCAGAAGTAAAAAGGATGAGTCATTGCCCGATCTCATGGATTGGGTGAATCAATTCTGTTAAAATGGTGTTGGCCCCAAAAGTGTTTTATAAGATGCAAATGCTGCCTATCCTGTTGCCTCAAATTTATTTTAGAAAACTGACACTAATACTAAATGGGTTTGTGTGGAATAATAAGAAGCCTAGAGTAGCACACAAAGAGTTATGTAGAGAAAAAGCACAAGGGGGGCTGGCTCTCCCTGATTTCAAAAAATACTATAATGCAATAGTAATTGCACGGGCTGTAGATTGGGTTAAGGGAGGGAATAATAAAAGATGGGTTAACCTGGAAATGGGTTTAAGTAGTGCACGTTTGAATTATTTGTTGTGGAATCCTTCACGGTGTAGAAAGTTAGGACCAGACACACATATTATTACACAACACACTTTTAAAATCTGGGACCTGATGCACACATTAAATAGTTGGGAATATAATTCACCACTGATATATTTAAAAAATAATGAGCTGTTTCCCCCAGTGATGGAAGAAGTTGGGGGTAACTGGATCATAAGTAATGAAACACAATTAAAAGATATAGTGAAAAAAGGGAAAATAGGCACTTTCAAGCACTTAGACACACGTAGAGATTTAATGAAACGAAATGGCTGGCGGTACGCACAACTCTCGCACTTTGTCAAAAGTCTCCCCGGGTCTATAAGAGAGGAAAATAACCTCTTACCAATAGAGAAAATATTCTGTAGTAACAAGACCAGAGGGTATATTTCGGCGATATACAAAATGCTGCTAAACAGTGGAGAGATGGAAATGCCGCCATTCATTAAAAAATGGGAGAAAGATTTGGGGGTAACACTAGAGGAAAACGCAATAGGAAACATTATAAAGGCAACACACAGCTCGGCAACTGACATAAAAATGATAGAGACAAACTACAAGTGCTTATCCAGATGGTATGCAACTCGGGAAAAAATTAATAAATACCAACCAGATAGGTCGCGAACTGCTGGAGGGGGTGTAGGGTGCTGGGGACTATGGCACACATATGGTGGAGCTGTCCGGTGGCTAAAAAGTTTTGGCAGGAATTAATCCAAATTATAGAGGAGATAACAGGCAAATCAATCCCATACGACCCTTGGATATGCCTGTTTCATAGCTCGGAGGGAGGAAAATGGGAGTATAACGTGTCCATGATCCCAGTGTTATTGAATTCAGCAAAAAGCGAAATCCCCAAGAAATGGCAGAATGCTGAAGGCCCTAAGATCAGTGATTGGTTTCTAAAAGTGCAGGAAACATATAACTTAGAGAAAAGGGAGAAAGATTTGTCAATTAAGGAGCACGTGACAGTGGGAGGAAGATGGGCAAGTTGGGTGGCCTTCAGGAAGTCTGCTAAGTACGCCGATAAGATGCTGAGTTAACTTGACATTGGGGCAGATAGGTGTTTTGCCTGGTTGGAAACACAGGATTGGGGTCTGCAGGGGAGAGAGGGGGGGGGTCATTGGTTGGGGTGGGTGGGAGGCGGGTAGGTTTAGGGATAGGATGTGTGGGTTTATTGTATTGGTGTATGATTAAATGTGATTTTTCCTTTTGTATGGATATTTGAAACTTAAATAAAGATTAGAAAAAAAAAAAAATGAATGCGCGGTTCCTTCCGCCCAGTCTATGTCTGGATAATTAAAATCCCCCATTATGATAACACTTCCCATCCTTAAGTTATAGGGGGGGTGGTGGTTGCGCTGTGATGGGGAGAGGGTAGGGGAGGGGGGACTATACTAAACTGGAGTGTATGTAACACACAGGCCAAGTGACCCAAAAAAGGGTCTATAACACACAAAATGACAATAGCCCACTGACTAGTGCCTGTGATGAACAATTAAAATAACCACTAAATAAGTGTATAGCATGAAAGGAATAGAATGGCATCCAAATAAATAATGCACATAATAAAAATGCAAACAAGCCAATGAGATAATAACGAATGGTGAACAATTGGTGAATACAATATTAAGTGCATAGGTGAATAGAGTAATATAAATTGATCCCATTAATAAACATGATAACAAACTTAAAACATGTGAAAAAATACAAAATGAAAATATATAAAAATATATAAAAAAACAGTCCCGCCACCAATGTGACACTTCTGAGTTAAAATCCAAAACCACAACAATGGATGTGTCAGGGGTAGAAGGGTGATCTGCGATGGGGGCACCTCAGTGTGCACAGGCCCCTTACCTTACAGCTGTAAGGTATACAGCATAAGAATTAGGCGCCCAGAGGGTGATGGAATCCAGGAAGTTGCAGCAGATGGTATAGCTCACAAATGTAGTGGTATCATATGTGAAGAAATAAAGATGAACAGCATATAGTGTGATACCGTTTGAGAAATAGAAACAGGCAGGCTGAGGGAGGGGGGAAGGGGGGGGGTTGCACTCACTTGTGACAGATGAGCGCAAGCCTCAAACCACGAGTGCCGAACTCGTATAATCCAAAACGCTGGCCAAAGGACCCTCTACCATCTCACTCCTCCTGTGGCTAAACTGGAGGATGATCCTCTGAAGAAGTCACGTGACGTGACGATACGCGTTAGGAGCACGGGACGTTGCCTACACAACAGCTGATGTTACGAGCACGGCACTCGCAGAATTTTTTACCCCCCAGCTGTCACCTTTTGTAAGTTTTTAGCGATCTTATTTATGTTAATAAAAGTGTTTTATACGGGATTACGCTATATGCGGTTTTCTTGTCTTGATACCACACTGCCTATATGACGTATGACGGGTGGTGAGCCACAGGAGGAGTGAGATGGTAGAGGGTCCTTTGGCCAGCGTTTTGGATTATACGAGTTCGGCACTCGTGGTTTGAGGCTTGCGCTCATCTGTCACAAGTGAGTGCAACCCCCCCCCTTCCCCCCTCCCTCAGCCTGCCTGTTTCTATTTCTCAAACGGTATCACACTATATGCTGTTCATCTTTATTTCTTCACATATGATACCACTACATTTGTGAGCTATACCATCTGCTGCAACTTCCTGGATTCCATCACCCTCTGGGCGCCTAATTCTTATGCTGTATACCTTACAGCTGTAAGGTAAGGGGCCTGTGCACACTGAGGTGCCCCCATCGCAGATCACCCCTCTACCCCTGACACATCCATTGTTGTGGTTTTGGATTTTAACTCAGAAGTGTCACATTGGTGGCGGGACTGTTTTTTTATATATTTTTATATATTTTCATTTTGTATTTTTTCACATGTTTTAAGTTTATCATGTTTATTAATGGGATCAATTTATATTACTCTATTCACCTATGCACTTAATATTGTATTCACCCATTGTTCACCATTCGTTATTATTTCATTGGCTTGTTTGCATTTTTATTATGTGCATTATTTATTTGGATGCCATTCTATTCCTTTCATGCTATACACTTATTTAGTGGTTATTTTAATCGTTCATCACAGGCACTAGTCAGTGGGCTATTGTCATTTTGTGTGTTATAGACCCTTTTTTGGGTCACTTGGCCTGTGTGTTACATACACTCCAGTTTAGTATAGTCCCCCCTCCCCTACCCTCTCCCCATCACAGCGCAACTACCACCCCCCCTATAACTTAGTTTTGTTTTGTCTGTTTGGAGCAGTACTATAGGTGTTGCAGCAGTGTCCCCTTTGTTAGTTTAGGAGTCCACCAGCAGCGCAGGAGTTTTTCTTTTGTTTTCACTTCCCATCCTTGCTGCTAATCCAGTTTGTGATAGGAGATCCGTCTCCACTTCCTCCCTCAGGTTAGGGGGCCTATAGCATACTCCCAGTATTATTTTCCCCTTACCTTCATCCCTTTGGAGCTCTACCCATAAGGATTCCACCTCCTCTCTAGCTCCCTCAGTGATGTCATCTCTCACATTCGCTTGTACATTATTCTTGATATATAGGCATACCCCTCCCCCTTTTTTACCCTCTCTATCCTTGCGGTATAGGGTATACCCTTGAATGTTTGCCAGCCAATCATGAGAGCTGTTGAACCAGGTCTCTGAAATTCCCACAAAATCCAAATCCTCCTTGTACAACAGTATCTCTAGTTCACCCATCTTGTCTGCCATGCTCCTGGCATTGGTGAACATGCCACATAGTTTAGACCGGTCGCATATTGTCCTCGTATTGGGTGTTTCAAAATTGCAACTAGGACTTGCTACTATATTCACCTTGTGTTTTTGTGCTTTGGTTAACCTACCACTAATGCCCCCGATACTACCCTCTGGAATATCTTCCGCGCTGGCTATCACTGTCTCTGGACCCTCCCCCCCCATCGCCTAGTTTAAAAACACCTCTAACTTTTTGGCCATCTTCATTCCCAGCAGATCTGCACCCTCCTCATTTAGGTGCAGTCCGTCCCTTCTATAGTACCGGTTACCGACTGAGAAGTCGGCCCAGTCCTCCAGGAACCCAAACCCCTTCTTACTACACCAGCTCTCAAGCCACTTGTTTACTTCCCTAATCTCCCTCTGCCTTTCTGGTGTGGCTCGATGTACTGGTAGTATTCCTGAGAATACTACCTTGGAGGTCCTTTTCCTCAATTTAGCACCCAAGTCCCTAAAATCGTTCTTTAGGACACTCCATCTGCCTCTGACTTTGTCATTGGTGCAAACGTGCACCATGACAGCCGGGTCTTCCCCAGCCCCTCCCAGTAATCTGTCCACAAGATCCGTGATGTGCCGAACCCGAGCACCCGGTAGACAACATACTGTTCGGCGCTTCAGGTCTTGGTTACAGATTGCCCTCTCTGTCCTTCTAAGAATTGAGTCCCCTACCACCAGAATCTGTCTTTCCTTTCCCTTTGCTGCCCCCCCACTCTCACTGGAGGAGTTCTTCCCCTGGCAGCTAGGAGAGTCCCTCATCTCCAGCAGTGCTGGTCCCTGACTGGTTTCACCAATGTCACTCAATGGAGCGTACTTATTGGGATGCTCCAGTCCTGGATCGGCCTCTCTGGCACTTCCCCCTCTACCCCTCCTGACTGTCACCCATCTACTCTTTGCTAGTGCCTGCACCTCTTTGTCTCCACCCGCCTCTGTGCTGGCCCCTTCCGGCACCTGCCGTGTACATTCCTGGCTCACCTTTAGTATGGAGGGACTTCTCAGTGCTGACAGTTGCTTCCCTAGATTCAGAACCTGGGCTTCCAGGGAAACAATGTGCTTACATTTTGCACAGCAGTATTCGCCCTCGATCAGATGATCAAGGAACGCATACATGCGGCAAGATGTACAAAGAGTCGCCTCTCCACACCCACTGGGCATCGTACCTATTAAATTTAGTGAGGATTTGGGGATTTTACCCTGCCCAAATTACCTAACAGCTAGCTTCCTGGCACTAATACTCAAGACAATACACAGGTACACAACAAGACAATACACAGGTACTCACAGACCTACGTGCAATCGCAGAACAGTCGCAGACCTATGTGCACTCGCAATACTCAAGTATACAGTACACAATACACAAGTACTAATGATCCACACACACTACTCAGACAACACTCATATACTCACACTACACAGGTACTATGACCCCTGTTATAACCTCCTGTTTTAAACTCTGGTTTTTAACTCCCACTTATACCAGCTCCACTTACACAAAGTTCCACAGCCTCAGACTGAGTTCTACACCCAGTTAAATAGGCACCTGTGAGCAATTAACCACTCCCCTTAATTGATAGACTGAAGGAACCAGAGAGAAAAAAAAAAAAGAAAAAAAAAGCTATTTAAAAAGTGACAGAAAAAGGCAAATGAAAAACTAAAAGGAAAAGCCCCAAAAATGCAACCCAGCAATCAACAAGCAAGACTTGTTCACTCTATAACTCTGGTTTTTAACTCCCACTTATACCAGCTCCACTTACACTGAGTTCCACAGCCTCAGACTGAGCACGCTCAGACTGAGTTCTACACCCAGTTAAATAGGCACCTGTGAGCAATTAACCACCCCCCTTAATTGATAGACTGAAGGAACCAGAGAAAAAAAAAAGCTATTTAAAAAGTGACAGAAAAAGGCAAATGAAAAACTAAAAGGAAAAGCCCCAAAAATGCACCCCAGCAAACCCAGCAATCAACAAGCAAGACTTATTCACTCTATAACTCTGGTTTTTAACTCCCACTTATACCAGCTCCACTTACACAAAGTTCCACAGCCTCAGACTGAACACGCTCAGACTGAGTTCTACACCCAGTTAAATAGGCACCTGTGAGCAATTAACCACCCCCCTTAATTGATAGACTGAAGGAACCAGAGAAAAAAAAAAAAAGAAAAAAAAAGCTATTTAAAAAGTGACAGAAAAAGGCAAATGAAAAACTAAAAGGAAAAGCCCCAAAAATGCAACCCAGCAATCAACAAGCAAGACTTGTTCACTCTATAACTCTGGTTTTTAACTCCCACTTATACCAGCTCCACTTACACTGAGTTCCACAGCCTCAGACTGAGCACGCTCAGACTGAGTTCTACACCCAGTTAAATAGGCACCTGTGAGCAATTAACCACCCCCCTTAATTGATAGACTGAAGGAACCAGAGAAAAAAAAAAAGCTATTTAAAAAGTGACAGAAAAAGGCAAATGAAAAACTGAAAGGAAAAGCACCAAAAATGCACCCCAGCAAACCCAGCAATCAACAAGCAAGACTTATTCACTCTATAACTCTGGTTTTTAACTCCCACTTATACCAGCTCCACTTACACAAAGTTCCACAGCCTCAGACTGAACACGCTCAGACTGAGTTCTACACCCAGTTAAATAGGCACCTGTGAGCAATTAACCACCCCCCTTAATTGATAGACTGAAGGAACCAGAGAAAAAAAAAAGCTATTTAAAAAGTGACAGAAAAAGGCAAATGAAAAACTAAAAGGAAAAGCCCCAAAAATACAACCCAGCAATCAACAAGCAAGACTTATTCACTCTATAACTCCGGTTTTTAACTCCCACTTATACCAGCTCCACTTACACCTAGTTCCACAGCCTCAGACTGAGCACGCTCAGACTGAGTTCTACACCCAGTTAAATAGGCACCTGTGAGCAATTAACCACCCCCTTAATTGATAGACTGAAGGAACCAGAGAAAAAAAAAAAAAAAGCTATTTAAAAAGTGACAGAAAAAGGCAAATGAAAAACTAAAAGGAAAAGCCCCAAAAATGCAACCCAGCAAACCCAGCAATCAACAAGCAAGACTTATTCACTCTATAACTCTGGTTTTTAACTCCCACTTATACCAGCTCCACTTACACAAAGTTCCACAGCCTCAGACTGAGCACGCTCTGACTGAGTTCTACACCCAGTTAAATAGGCACCTGTGAGCAATTAACCACCCCCCTTAATTGATAGACTGAAGGAACCAGAGAAAAAAAGAAAAAGAAAAAAAAGCTATTTAAAAAGTGACAGAAAAAAATGATATTCAGTGGATAGGGTGGTGATTTGATACAGGTTAGTTCAATAATGCAGCCAGTATGACACACAAATGTAGAATGTCTGGCAGAAATAAGTATTTCAGAATGTAAATGTGAAGTCGGTATGTGTATGTTTTTATATGTTTTTCTCAATAAAATATTTTTCTGGATAAATAAAAAAAAAAAAGTGACAGAAAAAGGCAAATGAAAAACTAAAAGGAAAAGCCCCAAAAATGCAACCCAGTAAACCCAGCAATCAACAAGCAAGACTTATAATTCTTCTATCGATTGTAGAATTTGAGGGAGATCTATTTGATCAATTAGGTCAGCTGTGTCGCTCTCCTCTAGGAGAGCGATCAGCTGATCCAAAGCTTGATTCTCTTGAGGGGTATAATTTGTTCTAGTGTCTTGTTTTTGATAAAGTTTTTTTTAAATTACTTTGCGGACAAATAGCTGAAGGTCTTTATAGAGCTCAAATTTGTCTAAGTTGTGATTAGGGCAAAAGTTTAATCCCTTCTTTAGAATCGACATTTCATCTTTCGATAAATAGTGTGAAGAAAAGTTGATAATACTGAGATCAGTATCCAGGTGTGTCAGTGTGTTTTGATGAAGATCTATAGTGTCATTTGTGTGTAGGTGTTGAGGTTGGGTGGAGGTGGTTTGAGGCCAGCCAACACTTGATCTAAAAAAGATGAGTCATTACGACACAGCTCATGTGCATTTGTAGTCTCCTGATTAGTGGGGGGTATTTGCTGTGGTGCATGGTGAGGCGTGGGCGGATTGGTGGATTTATCAAAGAGTGCAGAACTAGAGTGTAAGGATTTGGGTGTCCTATCTGAGATTTGTTTTTTAGGTTTGTGGTCTTGTGTTGGATCGCCTTGAAATTGGCATTTGGTGCCAAGTATAGGTTTCGATTTGGAAATGGTAGAGGGGGGATTGTGGGATGAGGATTTAGTGGGATTAGAGTTTGATGTTATATTAGTGTTTCTATTGGTATTTCTGTTTTGATTCCATTTATATGCCTTTCCAGCTTCAAATGCGTTTTTGTCTCTAAGAAATTTTTGACTTTTTTTGATGAGGATGTCTTTATTAAAAGATTCAAGATGAGTTTTGAGTTTTCTCTCTTTACTAATGGCTGATTGGTGTGTTCTGAATTGTTGTAAATGTTCACATATTTCGATAATTTCAGTGTCCAGTATTTTAGTTCTTTTTGTGTATTCGTCAATTAATGTTTCCATAAGGCTACGTGAGCATGTTTGTAGTACATTTTCCCATGTTGATTTGAAGTTCGTGTCCAGATCTTCCAAAGTAGCAAAGATCTGGACACGAAGTCCCAATGGGTTAATATTGCTTTTGATGTAATCCTGGAAAGATTTTACGTGCCAAAAGAGAAGAGACTTCCTCTCTAAATACTTCGAAAGTTTGAAGAACAGAGAAGAAATCTCTGCTTCAATTTGTTCGTTATCTCCAAATTTGTCCAAGTATTTTTGCATTAGAGATTCCCAGTCTTGACCCACAAACGTATTTTCAAAACTTGCATTTTCCATTTCAGAGGCCATCAGCAAAAACTTGTAATATCCTTAGATGTAGTATTATCCTGATAATTGGAAAAAAGCTTTTTAGGGATTTATTGTTAAAAAAAGAGAAGTGTATTTAACCTAGGATTGCTTAATCAAGCGGGGAGTGGTATTTTCTACCAAAAATCATATCATAATAAAGAGTGACTAGCTCTCCTAGGTTTCAAAGGGGGGCCGTGCCACATCCAATAATATATATACAAAAAGAGAGGGTTACCCTAAATGGATTTTACTGGCACTTGCACAGAAATTATATATAGTAGAGGAGTACAAACTCATATAAAGAATAAAAAAGTATTTTTATTTATTTAAAGATTCTCATATATTAAAAACATTGTGGACATTATGAACAACAAGAACATATTACATAATTAACATATTTCGAGTTAATTACTAGACAATAACGTTACACAATAGAACTCTTTTCAAGCCCAACGCGTTTCGTGATAAATAGTGTTTCAGTCCTTCTTCAGGGGCATGACAAAAAAGAGAGGTTCATCTAAATTGAGAAAATGTGATAGATAAATTGCCATATAAGTCTATAAGCAAGTATCCATTTTTAGGTTAAATGATCAGTTGATCACCTACCTGGAATGTTTCGTTGGTCTCTTTAAGAAAAATAAAAAGCCACATGGAAAAGCTAAGAATGCTTGAGAATGGGATGGCACTTGAATGTTTTTTGTAGGTGAAAATGCTGTTCCTTAGATACTGTAATTTTCACAAAGTATTGTTTAACAGTGATTCCCAATAGGGAGGTATGTAGTTTCACCTACTCTCGCCCCTCCCGGATGCGTGCAGGCCAAAGCGGTATAATGGGGAAAAAAGAGGAAACCCTACAAGTGAGACATGAGTTTGAATAAATTTACATAAATAATAAATCCTTATTCGGTATTGATGTTGGAAGAAAAGTAATTTATGAACAATATAAAGTAAAGATGGTTGCTCTCCACAATAAACATTGCTGATCATAATGGAGATTATGTGACATATTCCATTGTAGAGTAAACATATTTGAAATTTTGGACAATATTATAATGTCATTATGAAAAGGAATATAATCCATATAAAGATGCATAGAGTTTATAGGAGTTGTATATATGGCAATATAGCATCAATAATGTTTATTATTATTAACTATTTAACCATAATGACGTTGGCAATGTCTTGTCACTATGCAAAGAACCTTGGGTGAATGAAAGAAAACTAAATGAAGGATTCTAAACATCCTACAAGGATAGTCCTGGTACTAAACCAGCAGTATATGCAGATCCTAGTTCCAAGCACAGATAATGTTCGGGCTGCAGGAACAACAAAAATAACATATAGGGAAGTATTTATGAAAATAAAAATAATAATAATAAGCAACCAAGTCAAAAGTTTGAGTAACCGGGGAAATAAATCAATACCTTAATTAGGAAATGTTTGTAATAAGGCAGCCACGCATCCCAGCATTCAGCAGGTAGAACGCCTGAGCTAGGAATGAGTGGAGCCGGCCTATATATAAGACGAGCCCTCATCAGCCGGCGCAATCATTGCACTCAGCTGAGTAGTGGAGTTCATCAGCTGGGAGACCTCGATATCCGCCCCCTGAGACGAGAATGTGTGGCGCAGCCCCTACCACGCATGCGCGAGCGCAGTTACGTTGGAGCGACGTCGCGCACACCCGTCCCACCGACACGGAATGCCTCACTGGCGGACTACGCATGTCCGCCGGAGTGGCAGTATGGAGGCAGTGGGCGTGGATGTTGCGTCGCCCTGGCAACCTCCTATAATGCCGCCCAGGTGGGGAACCTGGGCGGCTTTCCGTGCCGGGCAACCGCTAGGGTCAGATGCACCCTGGGAAGGGCCAGAGAAAAGCGAGAGAAGGGAAATGTTTACATTTTAGAGACCTATTAAGAGTGTTGTGAAAATAAGAATTGCAATACTTAACAAGAAAGAGTTGCACAATATATTTTGTGTATTAGAAAGTAAATAAGAAATAGCAAAGATGGTTAAAAAAGCACACGTTAGATGTGATTATATACTCATGTGTGCCTTACGTAGGTGGTTGATTTAAGGTGGGCAAAGACTGGTTTATAATACAGACCAAAAAATATGGAATGACATACATGACAAGATTGTTGTAAGTGCATTACATTTTTCTTATCAGCAACATCTATGATATTTTACATTTAACTACTTAATATCAGTTACAGATAGGCAAGTCAATATCTACATTTGGTGGCTGCGTCTAAACATATTAATAGATATAATCATATATTAATGTCAATAAATGACATACATAGACTCAATAGTCTGAGTAGGTGCAGAGCAAGTATTGAATAATGGTTAGCATTATACATGTTTGATATCAATTAGAGACAGGCAAATCAGTATTTACGTTTGTTGGCTGCATCAAAACACATTAATAGACATAATCATATATCAATGTCATTAAATGGCATACATAGATTTGATAGCCTGAGTAGGTACAAGACGAATATTGAATATTGCTTAAGATTATACATACTTGAACATGAGATATTGTAGACAGTGTTATACAGTGTCTACAGTGTATTCTTATATGATCTGCTAGTTGAAGACTGGCCAATGAGATAATTTGACCGACAGGAATTGCCCCCACAATAAAGACACAAGCCCAGAGTTCTGCGTCTAGCACGTTCTTCGGGGGTTAGTCTGGTCCGGCCCAGCTGCATAGGTTCCTCAGCAGGCAGAGGATGCTCCACAGGGCGACGGGAGAAGAGTTCTGGCTGACTAGGACCTAGGGGGTGCTGGCGTCTTTTTTCTAGGGACCTCTCCTGGAAACGAATGTCAATCTGATTGCACAAGGAAATTACATCGTCCAGACCGGTGGGGATGGCTCTTCCTGCTAATTCGTCCTTCACTCGGTCAGAGAGGCCATGTAAAAAGGTTGCGACCAGGGCCTCATTGTTCCAGCTGAATTCAGCTGTGAGGATACGGAACTGAAGCGCATATTGTCCCACTGAACAAGATTCTTGGCGAAGGCGTAAAAGGGCACTAGCCGCTGAAGAAACCCGAGCTGGCTCCTCGAAGATATTACGAAAAAACCTCAAGAAGTCGGACAGGCTGGAAACCACCGGGTCATTCCTCTCCCACAGGGGGGCAGCCCAAGCTAAAGCTTCACCAGAGAGGAGGGAAATTATATAGGCTACCTTAACCCGATCAGACAGAAAGTTTTGAGGCTGGAGCTCAAAATGAATGGTGCATTGGCTGAGGAAGCCCCTGCAGGCCTTGGAGTCCCCAGAAAAATGGGACGGAGCTGGCAGTGAAAATGAATGTGTGGCTGCGACTGGTGCGATAGGTGCAGCTGCTGATTGTACTTGAGGCTGCAGGTTCGGGTTTCCCAAGGAGGCCTGGAGCTGCTCGAAGCGGGAAGCCAGATCCTTAAGGAATCGCATCACCTGAGTCTGATTAGATTCCTGGGCCTTGAGTCTGCGAACTATGCCCTGCAATGGATCGGCTGCAGGAAGCGACACGTCAGCCGGGTCCATGGCTGATCAAACTGTCAGGTCACCTAGAGGCTGGGTGACAGATGCACACCGTTGGGATCAGGAGTGCACCACAAGGCAGTGGACCCTACGGCTGACTGCTGTGGATGGGAGTCCGGGTGGTAAAGAAGGCAGGGCCGCTGGGACACCAACACTGATCCCACTGGGGCTAGAGCATAGGATTCCCTGGGGCACGGAGTCTAAGAACCAGCAGGTGTTCACCAGAGCCTCTAGAGGTGAGGATGGACTGGGCTGCAACTGGCTCCAGGTCGCGGCCCCCAGGGTCCCCCAGCTCGCACCCACAGTAGGCAACAGGAGGATAGGGATAGTAAAGGAATAAGCCAAGGTCAGGGCCACAAGCAGACAAGGACAACAGAGTTCACGCCAAGGTTCAGGGTCACAAGCAAACAGGGATAGTCGGGTGACACGCCAGAGGTCAGGGTCACGAGCAGACAGGAATAGTAGAGAACACACAAAAGTCGGTAACAGAAACAAACGTAGAGCACACGGCAGGCAGGGACAGGAAGCCAAACACACAAAGGTTGATCAGCAGGGCTGACCTGCAGTGCAGAGGTTAATATAGAGTTCTCTGATAGGAGCTGGGGTGGATCCATGCTAGAGGAGAGTTAATAAAAGCAGTCAGGTGAGAGACAGCTGGTCTTTGGAGATGAACACATGGAAACAGGTAGGCTGACAAACAACCTCTATTGCATAACAATGACAGGCTCCCTGACGTTTTGGCATGTCTAACTATCCGTTCCCTTTCCTGAACTCTGGATATGTTTTGACTACGTTTACTCTGTTTACCTTTCTTATTATTATTATACAAGTGTGATTTAACTGTACTTCTGTCTCAGTCTGATTCATGGTTTCTGACAAAGGCTATGAATTTAGAAAATGCAGTGAATCCACTTGTTGGTAATATTTTTTTCAGATTGGATGAGCAGGATCACCGGATCAGTTTGCCATGGCGTTACAAACACTCCTGAGTTGCACAGCTCACCTGGAATCTCCCACTGTGGCTGCTCCGGGTAACCTGTGTTGCAGGCCATCCCTGCTGCTGCTCCAGTCTCTGTGCAGGCACCTGCCTTGAGTATTACCTCTATAAGAGGTATGTCTGGTTCTGCTCCGCTTCCCCAGTGATTTGGGGGCAATCCAGTCCAATGCAGAGGGTTTCTCAACCAGGTTGAGATATACTTTGAGATGCTGCCCCAGGCGTTTCCCATGGACAGAAGCAAAGTAGGTTTCATGATATCTTTGCTTTCTGAGAGAGCCTTGGCCAGGGCAAACCCTCTATGGGAGACGCAAAAACCTGTTGTCTTGAGTTACCCCGAGTTTGTGACTTCTTTTAAAAGGGTATTTGACGTTCCCGCATGCTCCGCTTCTGATACCAAGTACCTCATGTCCATCAAACAGAGGATGAGAACTGTTGCCGATTATGCCATTGAATTCCATACTCTGGCAGCAGAGGTTGCTTGGAACAATGAGGCCCTCGTGGCTGCTTTTTCTCATGGTCTCTCGGATACTATCAAGGATGATATAGCAGCCCGAGATATACCCACTAAGCTGGAGAGGTTGATCACGTTTGCCATCCTCATTGACTCCACACTCAGAGAAAGGCTACCTTTTAAGGAGTGCTTGCGGAAGCCTCCTGTACATTTGTCTTCGAACTTTGCAGTCACACCCTTGCCTCCCTCACCTCCCATGCCTCCTGGTACCAAGTCGGTCTGTGAAGATGACAAAAGAGATAAATGGCGCAAGAACACACATCAAACATGAATAATTGAAAATGATATACATAAACATAAAAACAAATCCAGGATGAAACGGGCGGTGTAACTAAATCTCCTGAATATGCAAAATCAAAACTGTAAAGATATATGTAAACTCAGCCAAACGTCCAGAGAGAAACAAAAATAATAGTCAATTAAAAAATATAAAATCAATGAAAAAATAGTTCAAAGAAATCTGATACTGTGCACCAGCGGCAGCTTACTTGAGAGTGGAAGCAAACAGCTCTGAAAGATAATGTAAAAGAAGGCAAGAAGCGCCAATCTAAGTGCAGTATCATAAAGACTTTAATTTAAAATATATAAAAACAACAGCCAAATGGCTACTCACAAGGACAGGATAAATACAGGCAAGGACATATAATGGGTCCAGGGACGTCCTCCTCAGATGTTTTAAAGGTGCATAGTGCAGGTTCCGGTGGAGATGCTGTCAGCGCTGTAGTGTGCAGGTGGTCTGTGAGGTCTCTGCTATGGGTGCTGGGCTGCAAGGAAGATGGAGAGGTCCGGGTGTCCGCAAAGAGAGCCGGCATCTAATGGGACATGGAGAGCCAGGGCCGTAGCAGGAAACAGGAAACAGGAACCGGATGGAGACCGGCGTGGAGCGCAAACAATGTTCCAGGAACTCATTAGATGCCGGCTCTCTTTGCGGACACCCGGACCTCTCCATCTTCCTTGCAGCCCAGCACCCATAGCAGAGACCTCACAGACCACCTGCACACTACAGCGCTGACAGCATCTCCACCGGAACCTGCACTATGCACCTTTAAAACATCTGAGGAGGACGTCCCTGGATCCATTATATGTCCTTGCCTGTATTTATCCTGTCCTTATGAGTAGCCATTTGGCTGTTGTTTTTATATATTTTAAATTAAAGTCTTTATGATACTGCACTTAGATTGGCGCTTCTTGCCTTCTTTTACATGTTCTGTGAAGATGAAGCCATGCACATGGGCTTCACGCATCTCTCTGTGGATGAGAGCACTCTTAGGAGAAGGGAGAGATTGTGCCTTTATTGTGGCCAGGCAGATCACTTTTTGAAGTCTTGTCCTACCCGTCCAGGGAACACCCGAACCTTGAGGTCCTGTCACGGACAGACCTTAGGTGGCGTTGCTTCATCCCCAGTTATCCAGAAGGATAAGCCCCTGGTTTTGGTTAATCTTTCTTGGGTTGAGTCGTCCATCAAGATACAGGCTTTAATCGACTCTGAGGCTGCAGGCCTGTTCATTGATGCTGCCTTTGTATCAAATAGGGATGAGCTTCGTGTTCGAGTCGAACCCATGTTCGACTCGAACATCGGCTGTTCGACCGTCCGTCGAATTGCGAACGATATGGGCCGTTCGCGCCAAATTCGTGTGGCGCGTCACGGCCCATAATTCACTGCGGCATCGCAGTGCATTGCTGGCTGATGATTGGCCAAGCATGCACTATGACCCGCATGCTTGGCCAATCACAGCGCCGTCAGTAGAGAGAGCTGTAATTGGCCAAAGCCAGGGTGGCTTTGGCCAATTATGGCTCAGGGGATTTAGTACACACCCCACACTATATAAGGCCGCCTGCACGGCGGCCCTGTGTAGTGTGTGTTCCGGTGTGCTGAGAGATAGAGAGAGAGAGAGACAGTGTCATTTGATTTGAGTTAGATAGATTAGGCAGAACAGTCAGTCAGTTAGCTGCACTTACAGTGTATTGTGTATATATATGCATCCCAGGTGTTGCATATATATATATACACTGTATTCAGTTTAGCTAGATCCGTTCCTGTTATCTTCTATCTAGACTATTTAGTGCAGTGTGTCCTGCTCACAGTGTTCAGCTAGATCCGTTCCTGCTATTTACATTCAGTGCAGTGCGTCCTGCTCACAGTGTTCAGCTAGATCCGTTCCTGCTATTTACATTCAGTGCAGTGCGTCCTGCTCACAGTGTTCAGCTAGATCCGTTCCTGCTATTTACATTCAGTGCAGTGCGTCCTGCTCACAGTGTTCAGCTAGATCCGTTCCTGCTATTTACATTCAGTGCAGTGCGTCCTGCTCACAGTGTTCAGCTAGATCCGTTCCTGCTATTTACATTCAGTGCAGTGCGTCCTGCTCACAGTGTTCAGCTAGATCCGTTCCTGCTATTTACATTCAGTGCAGTGCGTCCTGCTCACAGTGTTCAGCTAGATCCGTTCCTGCTATTTACATTCAGTGCAGTGCGTCCTGCTCACAGTGTTCAGCTAGATCCGTTCCTGCTATTTACATTCAGTGCAGTGCGTCCTGCTCACAGTGTTCAGCTAGATCCGTTCCTGCTATTTACATTCAGTGCAGTGCGTCCTGCTCACAGTGTTCAGCTAGATCCGTTCCTGGTATTTACATTTAGTGCAGTGCGTCCTGCTCACAGTGTTCAGCTAGATCCGTTCCTGCTATTTACATTCAGTGCAGTGCGTCCTGCTCACAGTGTTCAGCTAGATCCGTTCCTGCTATTTACATTCAGTGCAGTGCGTCCTGCTCACAGTGTTCAGCTAGATCCGTTCCTGCTATTTACATTCAGTGCAGTGCGTCCTGCTCACAGTGTTCAGCTAGATCCGTTCCTGCTATTTACATTCAGTGCAGTGCGTCCTGCTCACAGTGTTCAGCTAGATCCGTTCCTGCTATTTACATTCAGTGCAGTGCGTCCTGCTCACAGTGTTCAGCTAGATCCGTTCCTGCTATTTACATTCAGTGCAGTGCGTCCTGCTCACAGTGTTCAGCTAGATCCGTTCCTGGTATTTACATTTAGTGCAGTGCGTCCTGCTCACAGTGTTCAGCTAGATCCGTTCCTGCTATTTACATTCAGTGCAGTGCGTCCTGCTCACAGTGTTCAGCTAGATCCGTTCCTGCTATTTACATTCAGTGCAGTGCGTCCTGCTCACAGTGTTCAGCTAGATCCGTTCCTGCTATTTACATTCAGTGCAGTGCGTCCTGCTCACAGTGTTCAGCTAGATCCGTTCCTGCTATTTACATTCAGTGCAGTGCGTCCTGCTCACAGTGTTCAGCTAGATCCGTTCCTGCTATTTACATTCAGTGCAGTGCGTCCTGCTCACAGTGTTCAGCTAGATCCGTTCCTGCTATTTACATTCAGTGCAGTGCGTCCTGCTCACAGTGTTCAGCTAGATCCGTTCCTGCTATTTACATTCAGTGCAGTGCGTCCTGCTCACAGTGTTCAGCTAGATCCGTTCCTGCTATTTACATTCAGTGCAGTGCGTCCTGCTCACAGTGTTCAGCTAGATCCGTTCCTGCTATTTACATTCAGTGCAGTGCGTCCTGCTCACAGTGTTCAGCTAGATCCGTTCCTGCTATTTACATTCAGTGCAGTGCGTCCTGCTCACAGTGTTCAGCTAGATCCGTTCCTGGTATTTACATTTAGTGCAGTGCGTCCTGCTCACAGTGTTCAGCTAGATCCGTTCCTGCTATTTACATTCAGTGCAGTGCGTCCTGCTCACAGTGTTCAGCTAGATCCGTTCCTGCTATATACATTTAGTGCAGTACGTCCTGCTCACAGTGTTCAGCTAGATCCGTTCCTGCTATTTACATTCAGTGCAGTGCGTCCTGCTCACAGTGTTCAGCTAGATCCGTTCCTGGTATTTACATTTAGTGCAGTGCGTCCTGCTCACAGTGTTCAGCTAGATCCGTTCCTGCTATTTACATTCAGTGCAGTGCGTCCTGCTCACAGTGTTCAGCTAGATCCGTTCCTGCTATTTACATTCAGTGCAGTGCGTCCTGCTCACAGTGTTCAGCTAGATCCGTTCCTGCTATTTACATTCAGTGCAGTGCGTCCTGCTCACAGTGTTCAGCTAGATCCGTTCCTGGTATTTACATTTAGTGCAGTGCGTCCTGCTCACAGTGTTCAGCTAGATCCGTTCCTGCTATTTACATTCAGTGCAGTGCGTCCTGCTCACAGTGTTCAGCTAGATCCGTTCCTGCTATTTACATTCAGTGCAGTGCGTCCTGCTCACAGTGTTCAGCTAGATCCGTTCCTGCTATTTACATTCAGTGCAGTGCGTCCTGCTCACAGTGTTCAGCTAGATCCGTTCCTGGTATTTACATTTAGTGCAGTGCGTCCTGCTCACAGTGTTCAGCTAGATCCGTTCCTGCTATTTACATTCAGTGCAGTGCGTCCTGCTCACAGTGTTCAGCTAGATCCGTTCCTGCTATATACATTTAGTGCAGTACGTCCTGCTCACAGTGTTCAGCTAGATCCGTTCCTGCTATTTACATTCAGTGCAGTGCGTCCTGCTCACAGTGTTCAGCTAGATCCGTTCCTGTTATCTTCCTACTGACAGGCAGGCTTGTCTGGTTACAGTATATAAAGCTACCTGAAGAAAATTACAGGTGTTCTATCCCAGCTTAGTGCAGCTACAGGCCATTAGTATGTCTGGAAGGCCAAGAAGGAGAGGCAGACAGTCACAAGCCAATAAGAGAGGGCAAGCAGGCTCTGTGTCTAGTGCTGGTCGTGGAGACGGTGCATCCTCATCAGCACGTGGCCATGGGACACGCTTGGCCTTTTTTTCGGCAGCTGGCCGTGTTGAGCCGCAACATGCGGAAGACTTGGTCGAGTGGATGACCAAGCCGTCCTCATCCTCCTCATCCTCTCTCACCCATGCCCAGGGTGCTTTGTCTGGCAAAGCAGCGGCCTCTTCCCTCAGCTCAATGTCATCAGTGACTCCTTCCCTAGCTCCACCATGTCCTCATGAGGATTCCCTCGAACTGTTTGACCACAGTGTTGGGTACATGCTCCAGGAGGATGCCCAGCGTTTGGAAGGCTCTGATGATGATACTGAGCTCAATGAAGGCAGTAACATGAGCACGGACAGAGGGGGTGCCCAAGAAGGACAGCAATCTGGCAGTCATGCTCCCCCTGCTGCAGCATACTGCCAGGTTTGCTCCAGTGATGAGGAGGGAGGGGATGATGAGGTCACTGACTCAACGTGGGTGCCTGATAGGAGAGAGGAGGAGGAGGAGGAGGAGGAGGTGGCACATCACCAACTAGGCAGGATGCCCTCCAGGGGCCAGCCTAAGGGCAGCACATTGACTGCATCACACCCCAAAGCTCCACATGTGCAGGGCGCTGCAGTCTCTGCGCGTTATTCAAAAAGTTCTTTGGTGTGGGCCTTTTTTGAGACGAGTGCATCAGATCGCACCGCTGCTATTTGCAACATATGTCTCAAGCGTATCTCGCGTGGCCAAAACATCTCCCGCTTGGGTACCACATGCTTGACCAGACATATGTTGACCTGCCATGCAGTTCGTTGGCAAGCGTATCTGAAAGACCCACACCAAAGAACAAAGACGATCTCTCCTTGCTCCTCATCAGCTGAGATTTCCAACCCCACTAGACCTTCAGTCCTCTCTGAGACCTGCAGTGAGAGGAATGAAGGTGTAGAATTAGGTGTGTCACAGCCAAGTACTTGTGGGCAATCTGCTTTTGGTACACCGACGTCAGATTGTACCAGGCAAATTTCCCTGCCCCAGCTGCTGCACCGCCGAAAGAAGTTTGCTCCCAGCCATCCACATGCCCAGCGGTTGAATGCTAGCTTGGCAAAATTGCTAGCACTTCAACTGCTGCCTTTTCAGTTGGTAGACTCTGCCCCCTTCCGTGAGTTTGTGGAATGTGCGGTTCCTCAGTGGCAGGTACCCAAACGCCACTTTTTCTCACGGAAGGCGATTCCGGCTCTCTACCGGCATGTGGAAGGCAATGTCCATGCCTCGCTGGACAGGGCGGTCAGCGGTAAGGTGCATATTACCGCTGACTCATGGTCCAGCAGGCATGGACAGGGACGTTACTTAAGTTTCACGGCGCATTGGGTGACTCTGCTGGCAGCTGGGAAGGATGCAGGACAAGGTGCAGTAGTGTTGGAGGTTGTTCCGCCACCACGCCTCCAAAATGCTGATTGTGACACACCTCTCTCCTCCACCCCCTCCTCTTCTTCTTCCTCCATGGCCTCTTCCTCGGAACCAGCGGTGCTCCGTAGGCGTTCAAGGGGCTACGCAAGTACGCAGGCCAAAAGATGCCATGCGGTGCTTGAGCTGGTGTGCTTGGGGGACAGGAGCCACACTGGGGCAGAGGTTCTGTCAGCTCTGCAGGGGCAGGTTCAGAGGTGGTTGACGCCACGCCAACTTAAGGCAGGAATGGTGGTTTGCGACAATGGCACCAACCTCCTCTCTGCCCTCCGACAGGGACAACTGACCCATGTGCCCTGTTTGGCTCACGTCCTTAACTTGGTGGTGCAGCGGTTCTTGGGCAGGTACCCGGGCTTACAGGATGTCCTGAGGCAGGCCAGGAAAGTCTCTGTGCATTTCCGCCGGTCATATAATGCCAGTGCTCGGCTGACGGACCTCCAAAAGGAGTTTAACCTGCCCAAGAACCGCCTAATCTGTGACATGCCCACCAGGTGGAACTCGACGTTGGCCATGCTGCAGCGGCTGCACACGCAGCAGAGGGCCATCAATGAGTACCTGTGCGACTATGGCACCAGGACAGGGTCAGGGGACCTTGGTTTTTTTTCCCCACGCCAGTGGGCCATGATCAGGGATGCATGCACTGTCCTGTCACCATTCGAGGAGGCCACGAGGATGGTGAGCACTGACAGTGCATGCATCAGTGACACTGTCCCCCTTGTCCACCTGTTGGAGCACACGCTGCGTGGAATAATGGACAGGGCACTTGAGGCAGAACAGAGGCAGGAAGAGGAGGACTTCCTTAGCTCTCAAGGCCCCCTTTATCCAGACAGTGTTCCTGCGTGCCCGCCGATCACACAGGAAGAGGACGAGGAGGAGGAGGAGGAGGAGGAGGAAGATTGTGTCAGTATGGAGGTGGAGCCTGGCACTCAGCATCAGCAGTCTTTAAGGGATCAGTCCCAAGGAACACATGGACTTGTACGTGGCTGGGAGGAGGTGGCTGCGGACGTTGTTGTCCTTAGTGACCCAGAGGACTCCGGACCGAATGCCTCAGCAAACCTACGCTGCATGGCCTCCCTGATCCTGCAAAGCCTGCGTAAGGATCCTCGTATTCGTGGTATCAAGGAGAAGGACCAATACTGGCTGGCAACCCTCCTTGATCCACGTTACAAGGGTAAGGTTGCGGACCTTATCTTGCCATCGCAGAGGGAGCAGAGGATGAAACATCTTCGGGAGGCCTTGCAGAAAGGTCTGTGCAACGCGTTCCCAGAGACTGGGAGGTTACAAACTCCTGTTTCTGGACAACGTGTTGCTGAGGCTTCGGTCAGTCAAAGAAGGAGCGGTGGAGAAGGTGGCCGTCTGACCGATGCGTTCAGACAATTTTTTGGTCCGCAGCCCCAAGGTATGATCGGTTCCAGCAACCATCGCCAGCGTCTGTTTTACATGGTGCAGGAATACCTAGGGGCAAGATCAGACTTGGACACCTTTCCCACCGAAAATCCTCTGGGTTACTGGGTCTTGAGGATGGATCACTGGCCAGAGCTTGCACAGTATGCAATTGAGCTACTGGCCTGTCCTGCATCCAGCGTTCTTTCGGAACGTACATTCAGTGCTGCTGGAGGCGTGGTAACCGATCACAGGGTGCGTCTGTCCACTGACTCGGTCGATCGGCTGACCTTCATAAAAATGAATCAGTCTTGGATCACCACCAGCTACCAAGCACCTGATGCTGATGTAACTGAATAATTTTTTTCAGATCCCTTCAAAGACTGCCTATGCTGATGCTGAGTGATTATCCCTGAGTAATTATCCTCTTCCTCCTCAATCATCACGCTGATAGCTTGTAAGAACATTTTTGGTTCTGGGCGCCACCACCAGTGCCTAAGGCACAATTTTTCAGCCCCTGTATAACAGGGGCGTGTAATTACAATTTTTGATGTAATACTTTGCAGCACGGCTCGTTCCTGCATTCCAACTAGAGTGTCTGTGAGGGGTTGCAGTGTTGTGGCACCAGCACCAGTGCCTAAGGCCCAATTTTTCTGCCCCTGTCTAACAGGGGCGTGTAATTACAATTTTTGATGCAATACTTTGCAGCAGTGCTCGTTCCTGCGTTCCAACTAGAGTGTCTGTGAGGGGTTGCAGTGTTGTGGCACCAGCACCAGTGCCTAAGGCCCAATTTTTCTGCCCCTGTCTAACAGGGGCGTGTAATTACAATTTTTGATGCAATACTTTGCAGCAGGGCTCGTTCCTGCGTTCCAACTAGAGTGTCTGTGAGGGGTTGCAGTGTTGTGGCACCAGCACCAGTGCCTAAGGCCTAATTTTTCAGCTCCTGTTCAACAGGGGCATGTAATTACAATTCTTGATCTAATATTTCACAGCAGGGCCCTGTGAGGGCTTACAGTGTTTTGGCCACAGCAACACCTAAGGCCCAAATTTCTGCTGAGTATATAGGGCAGGACCCTACTTTCAAACATCTAACTTACAAACGACTCCTACTTGCAAACGGAAGGAGACAACAGGAAGTGAGATGAAATCTACCCATAGGAAGGGAAATTCTCTCATGTAAGAGTTAATATGGGAAAACAATTTCTCCTTTCCACTGATGCTTTCCAATCCTTGTTCCACAAAAAAACCCAAATTTTCAAAAAACATTTTTCATTGGGACAAAAAAGTGAGGTGAAATCTTCTGAAGAGGAGGAAAGACGCAAAACAAATGTCACAGGGGTGATAACCCTTCCCTATGTTTTCCAAAAAGCTTAGAAAAGATTTTTTGGCTGGAGCTAAACACATTAAAAATGTTCAAAATTACAAACAGATTCTACTTAACAACAAACCTACAGTCCCTGTCTTGTTTGCACCGCCTGTATACTGCTGTTCAGAGTATATAGGGACCTTTCCTTATTTTAATTTGGGTGCGGGGTTCCCCTTAATATCCATACAAGACCCAAAGGGCCTGGTAATGGACTGGGGGGTACCCATGCCGTTTGTCTCACTGATTTTCATCCATATTGCCAGGACCCGACATGACATTAAACCCGCAAGCAGTTTTAAATGAGATTTTTTCCTTTAAAAATGACATTTGGTGCAGGGACTGTTCTAAACATGGGAAACACGCGTCACTTTACAGGCATACTATAGACACCCCCCAGGTACGATATTTAAAGGAATATTTCACTTTTTTTTTTTTACTTTAACCACTTGCCGACCGCCTCACGCCTATATACGTGAGCAGAGCGGCACGGGCAGGCAAAATCACGTACCTGAAACGTGATTGCCTTCCCGCGGGTGGGGGGTCCGATCGGACCCCCCCCCGGTGCCAGCTGCGGTCGGCATTTGGTTGGAAGCGATGGGAGACGAGGGGGAGGCCATCCGATCGTGGCCCCCCCCTCGCGATCGCTCCCAGCCAATGACAAACATCCCCTGCCTCTGTATAGTACACAGAGGCAGAGGATGTGATGTCATCTCTCCTCGGCTCGGGAGTTTCCGTTCCAGCGCCGAGGAGAGATGACATGTAAGTGCACCAACACTACACACACACACAGTAGAACATGCCAGGCATACATTACACCCCCGATCGCCCCCCGATCCCCCCCAATCACCCCCCCCCCTGTCACAAACTGACACCAAGCAGGTTTTTTTTTTTTTTTGTTTTTTTTTTCCTGATTACTGCATAGTGTCAGTTTGTGACAGTTAGCAGTTAGGGTAGTGACTGTTACCCCCCTGTAGGTCTAGGGTACCCCCCTTACCCCCCCTAATAAAGTTTTAACCCCTTGATCACCCCCCGTCACCAGTGTCGCTAAGCGATCATTTTTCTGATCGCTGTATTAGTGTCGCTGGTGACGCTAGTTAGGGACGTAAATATTTAGGTTCGCCGTCAGTGTTTTATAGCGACAGGGACCCCCATATACTACCGAATAAATGTTTTAACCCCTTGATTGCCCCCTAGTTAACCCTTTCACCACTGATCACCGTATAACCGTTACGGGTGACGCTGGTTAGTTTGTTTATTTTTTATAGTGTCAGGGCACCCGCCGTTTATTACCAAATAAAAGTTTAGCCCCCTGTAGGTCTAGGGTACCCCCCTTACCCCCCCCTAATAAAGTTTTAACCCCTTGATCACCCCCTGTCGCCAGTGTCGCTAAGCGATCATTTTTCTGATCGCTGTATTAGTGTCGCTGGTGACGCTAGTTAGGGACGTAAATATTTAGGTTCGCCGTCAGTGTTTTATAGCGACAGGGACCCCCATATACTATCTAATAAATGTTTTAACCCCTTGATGGCCCCCTAGTTAACCCTTTTACCACTGATCACCGTATAACCGTTACGGGTGACGCTGGTTAGTTTGTTTATTTTTTATAGTGTCAGGGCACCCGCCGTTTATTACCGAAAAAAGGTTTAGCCCCCTGATCGCCCGGCGGTGATATGCGTCGCCCTAGGCAGCGTCAGATTAGCACCAGTACCGCGAACACCCATGCACGCACCGTACACCTCCCTTAGTGGTATAGTATCTGAACGCATCAATATCTGATCCGATCAGATCTATACTGGCGTCCCCAGCAGTTTAGGGTTCCCAAAAACGCAGTGTTAGCGGGATCAGCCCAGATACCTGCTAGCACCTGCGTTTTGCCCCTCCGCCCGGCCCAGCCCAGTCCAGCCCACCCAAGTGCAGTATCGATCGATCACTGTCACTTTTTTTTGTAGCGTTTTGGTGAACTGGCAAGCACCAGCGCCCTAGTACACCCCGGTCGTAGTCAAACCAGCACTGCAGTAACACTTGGTGACGTGGCGAGTCCCATAAGTGCAGTTCAAGCTGGTGAGGTGGCAAGCACAAGTAGTGTCCCGCTGCCACCAAAAAGACAAACACAGGCCCGTCGTGCCCATAGTGCCCTTCCTACTGCATTCGCCAATCCTAATTGGGAACCCACCGCTTCTGCAGCGCCCGTACTTCCCCCATTCACATCCCCAACCAAATGCAGTCGGCTGCATGAGAGGCATTTTCTTTATGTCCTCCCGAGTACCCCTACCCAACGAACCCCCCCAAAAAAGATGTGTCTGCAGCAAGCGCGGATATAGGCGTGACACTCACTATTATTGTCCCTCCTGTCCTGACAATCCTGGTCTTTGCATTGGTGAATGTTTTGAACGCTACCATTCACTAGTTGAGTATTAGCGTAGGGTGCAGCATTGCACAGACTAGGCACACTTTCACAGGGTCTCCCAAGATGCCATCGCATTTTGAGAGACCCGAACCTGGAAGCGGTTACAGTTATAAAAGTTACAGTTACAAAAAAAAAGTGTAAAAAAAAAAAAAAACACAAACAAAAATAAAAAAAAATAGTTGTCGTTTTATTGTTCTCTCTCTCTATTCTCTCTCTCTATTGTTCTGCTCTTTTTTACTGTATTCTATTCTGCAATGTTTTATTGTTATTATGTTTTATCATGTTTGCTTTTCAGGTATGCAATTTTTTATACTTTACCGTTTACTGTTCTTTATTGTTAACCATTTTTTTGTCTTCAGGTACGCCATTCACGACTTTGAGTGGTTATACCAGAATGATGCCTGCAGGTTTAGGTATCATCTTGGTATCATTCTTTTTAGCCAGCGGTCGGCTTTCATGTAAAAGCAATCCTAGCGGCTAATTAGCCTCTAGACTGCTTTTACAAGCAGTGGGAGGGAATGCCCCCCCCCCCCACCGTCTTCCGTGTTTTTCTCTGGCTCTCCTGTCTCAACAGGGAACCTGAGAATGCAGCCGGTGATTCAGCCAGCTGACCATAGAGCTGATCAGAGACCAGAGTGGCTCCAAACATCTCTATGGCCTAAGAAACCGGAAGCTACGAGCATTTTATGACTTAGATTTCGCCGGATGTAAATAGCGCCATTGGGAAATTGGGGGAGCATTTTATCACACCGATCTTGGTGTGGTCAGATGCTTTGAGGGCAGAGGAGAGATATAGGGTCTAATAGACCCCAATTTTTTCAAAAAAGAGTACCTGTCACTACCTATTGCTATCATAGGGGATATTTACATTCCCTGAGATAACAATAAAAATGATTTAAAAAAAAAAAAAATGAAAGGAACAGTTTAAAAATAAGATAAAAAAGCAAAAAAATAATAAAGAAAAAAAATAAATAAATAAAAAGCACCCCTGTCCCCCCTGCTCTCGCGCTAAGGCGAACGCAAGCGGCGGTCTGGCGTCAAATGTAAACAGCAATTGCGCCATGCATGTGAGGTATCACCGCGAAGGTCAGATCGAGGGCAGTAATTTTAGCAGTAGACCTCCTCTGTAAATCTAAAGTGGTAACCTGTAAAGGCTTTTAAAGGCTTTTAAAAATGTATTAATTTTGTTGCCACTGCACGTTTGTGCGCAATTTTAAAGCATGTCATGTTTGGTATCCATGTACTCGGCCTAAGATCATCTTTTTTATTTCATCAAACATTTGGGCAATATAGTGTGTTTTAGTGCATTAAAATTTAAAAAAGTGTGTTTTTTCCCCAAAAAATGCGTTTGAAAATCGCTGCGCAAATACTGTGTGAAAAAAAAAAAATGAAACACCCACCATTTTAATCTGTAGGGCATTTGCTTTAAAATAATATATAATGTTTGGGGGTTCAAAGTAATTTTCTTGCAAAAAAAAATAATTTTTTCATGTAATCAAAAAGTGTCAGAAAGGGCTTTGTCTTCAAGTGGTTAGAAGAGTGGGTGATGTGTGACATAAGCTTCTAAATGTTGTGCATAAAATGCCAGGACAGTTCAAACCCCCCCCCCAAATGACCCCATTTTGGAAAGTAGACACCCCAAGCTATTTGCTGAGAGGCATGTCGAGTCCATGGAATATTTTATATTGTGACACAAGTAGCGGGAAAGAGACAAATTTTTTTTTTTTTTTTTTTTTTTTGCACAAAGTTGTCACTAAATGTTATATTGCTCAAACATGCCATGGGAATATGTGAAATTACACCCCAAAATAAATTCTGTTGCTTCCCCTGAGTACGGGGATACCACATGTGTGGGACTTTTTGGGAGCCTAGCCGCGTACGGGACCCCGAAAACCAAGCACCGCCTTCAGGCTTTCTAAGGCCGTAAATTTTTGATTTCACTCTTCACTGCCTATCACAGTTTCAGAGGCCATGGAATGCCCAGGTGGCACAAACCCCCCCCAAATTACCCCATTTTGGAAAGTAGACACCCCAAGCTATTTGCTGAGAGGTATAGTGAGTATTTTGCAGACCTCACTTTTTGTCACAAAGTTTTGAAAATTGAAAAAAGAAAAAAAAAATTTTTTTTTCTGGTCTTTCTTCATTTTCAAAAACAAATGAGAGCTGCAAAATACTCACCATGCCTCTCAGCAAATAGCTTGGGGTGTCTACTTTCCAAAATGGGGTAATTTGGGGGGGGTTTGTGCCATCTTGGCATTTTATGGCCTTCAAAACTGTGATAGGTAGTGAGGAGTAAAATCAAAAATGTATGCCCTTAGAAATCCTGAAGGTGGTGCTGGGTTTTCGGGGCCCCGTACGCGGCTAGGCTCCCAAAAAGTGCCACACATGTGGTATCCCCGTACTCAGGAGAAGCAGCTGAATGTATTTTGGGGTGCAATTCCACATATGCCCATGGCCTGTGTGAGCAATATATCATTTAGTGACAACTTTTTGTAAATTTTTTTTTTTTTTTTTTTTTTTGTCATTATTCAATCACTTGGGACAAAAAAAAAAAAATATTCAATGGGTTCAACATGCCTCTCAGCAATTTCCTTGGGGTGTCTACTTTCCAAAATGGGGTCATTTGGGGGGGTTTTGTACTGCCCTGCCATTTTAGCACCTCAAGAAATGACATAGTCAGTCATAAACTAAAAGCTGTGTAAATTCCAGAAAATGTACCCTAGTTTGTAGACGCTATAACTTTTGCGCAAACCAATAAATATACGCTTATTGACATTTTTTTTACCAAAGACATGTGGCCGAATACATTTTGGCCTAAATGTATGACTAAAATTTAGTTTATTGGATTTTTTTTATAACAAAAAGTAGAAAATATCATTTTTTTTCAAAATTTTCAGTCTTTTTCCGTTTATAGCGCAAAAAATAAAAACGGCAGAGGTGATCAAATACCATCAAAAGAAAGCTCTATTTGTGGGAAGAAAAGGACGCAAATTTCGTTTGGGTAGAGCATTGCATGACCGCGCAATTAGCAGTTAAAGCGACGCAGTGCCGAATTGTAAAAAGTGCTCTGGTCAGGAAGGGGGTAAATCCTTCCGGGGCTGAAGTGGTTAAGCATCATTAAAATCACTGCTCCCGAAAAAACGGCCGTTTTTAAAAGTTTTTTTTGCATTGATACATGTCCCCTGGGGTAGGACCCGGGTCCCCAAACCCTTTTTAGGACAATACCATGCAAATTAGCCTTTAAAATGAGCACTTTTGATTTCGAACGTTCGAGTCCCATAGACGTCAATGGGGTTCTAACGTTCGTGCGAACTTGCGGTCCGTTCGCGGGTTCTGGTGCGAACCGAACCGGGGGGTGTTCGGCTCATCCCTAGTATCAAAGCACTTGATTCCGCTGCAGCTGCGTTATACTCCACTTGCCATTAAGGCTCTTGATGGAAGACCTCTACAGTCTGCCCATGTGACTCATGAGACTGTTCCATTGTCCATGGTCGTAGGGGCTCTTTACCAAGAGATAATCCAATTCCAAGTTATTTCCTCACCTCTGTTTCCGCTGGTATTGGCTATCCTTGGTTACAGAGGCACAACCCCTCTTTTGATTGGCTCCATGCTGAGGTTCTCTCCTGGTCCCCACAATGCAGTAAGACATGCTTCCAGAAGGTAGCCAAGGTCCTGTGCACCCTTTTCACTCTCCTCCCTGCCGGAGGAGTACCGCAATTTTAGCAATGTCTTTGACAAAGGTCAAGCCGGTAGTTTGCCTGCACACTGGTCATATGATTGCACAATTGACCTTCAACCTGGTGCCATACCCCCTCGTGGCCAGGTTTACCCTTTGCCAGTCTTGGAGGATAAGGCCATGGAGGAGTATGTTGCAGACGAGGTTTCATCCGCAAATCCTCATCTCCTGCTGGTGCTGGTTTCTTCTTTGTGAAGAAGAAGAGTGGTGAACTGAGACCTTGTTTTGATTATAGGGGTCTCAATCATTTCACGATTAAGAATGCCTATCTGATTACGTTGATTACTGAGTTATTTTACTGCCTCAAGTGAGCAATGGTTTTCACGAAGCTTGATTTGAGAGGGGCATACAATCTCATGAGGATTAAGGCGGGGAACGAGTGGAAAACTGTGTTTAATACCAGAACAGGCCATTATGAGTATCTCGCAATGCCTTTTGGCCTTGGCCTGGAGAGCCATCACACAGATGTCTGTCGTGTGCTTCAAAAACTAAGAGAGAACAATCTCTATTGTAAAAGTGAAAGAAAGTGTAGAAATGGGAGAAGTGCGAATTCTATCGTAAACAGGTTAAATTCCTGGGTTATGTCATTTCCACTGCTGGTTTTTCGATGGACCCAGAGAAACTTTCAGCAGTCCTACAGTGGCCCAGACCCGTGAGTTTACATCCTCTGCAGCTTTTTATTGGGTTTGCTAACTATTATCGGAAGTTTATTCATAATTAGGGATGAGCTGAACACCCCCCCTCGGAAAATTTGCACGAACGTTAGAACCCCATTGACGTCTATTGGACTGGAACATTCGAAATCAAAAGTGCTAATTTTAAAGGCTAATTTGCATGGTATTGTCCTAAAAAGGGTTTGGGGACCCGGGTCCTGCCCCAGGGGACATATATCAATGCAAAAAAAAGTTTTAAAAATGGCCATTTTTTCGGGAGCAGTGATTTTAATGATGCTTAAAGTAAATTAAAAAAGTGAAATATTCCTTTACATATCGTACCTGGGGGGTGTCTATAGTATGCCTATAAAGTGGCGCGTGTTTCCTGTGCTTTGAACAGTCCCTGCACAAAATGAAATTTTTAAAGGAATAAAAGTCATTTAAAACTGCTTGCAGCTTTAATGTAATGTCGGGTCCTGGCAATATGGATGAAAATTAGTGAGACAAACGGCATTGGTACCCCCCAGTCGATTACCAGGCCCTTTAGGTCTTGTATGGATATTAAGGGGAACCCTGCACCCAAATTAAAAAAGGAAAGGTGTGGGGCTACCAGGCCCTATATACTCTGAACAGCAGTATACAGGCAGCGCAAACAAGACAGGGACTGTAGGTTTGTTGTTAAGTAGAATCTGTTTGTAATTATGAAATGGTACATTTTTAACGTGTTTAGCTCCAGGAAAAAAATCTATTTTAAGCTTTTTGGAAAACATAAGGAAGGGTTATCACCCCTGTGACATTTGTTTTGCTGTCTGTGTTCCTCTTCAGAAGATTTCACCTCACTTTTTGTCCAAATGACAAATGTTTTTTGAAATTTTGGGGTTCTTAGTGAAACAAGGATTGGTGATAAAGCATCAGTGGAAAGGAGAAACGTTTTTCCCATATTAACTCTTACAGGAAAGAATTTCCCTTCCTAGGGGTAGATTTAATCTCACTTTTTGCTGTCTCCTTCCGTTTGCAAATAGGAGTCATTTGTAAGTTGGATGTTTGAAAGTAGGGGCCTGCCCTATATACTCAGCAGAAATTTTGGGCCTTAGGTGTTGGTGTTGCCACAACACTGTAAGCCCTCACAGGGCCCTGCTGTGAAATATTAGATCAAGAATTCTAATTACATCTCCCTGTTGAACAGGGGCAGAAAAATTGGGCCTTAGGCACTGGTGCCATAACACTGCAACCCCTCACAGATATTCTAGTTGGAGCGCAGGAACAAGCCCTGCTGCAAAGAATTGCATCAAAAATTGTAATTACACGCCCCTGTTAAACAGGGGCTGAAAAATTGGGCCTTAGGCACTGGTGCTGGTGCCACAACACTGCAACTCCTCACAGATACTCTAGTTGGAGCGCAGGAACGAGCCCTGCTACAAAGAATTGCATCAAAAATTGTAATTACACGCCCCTGTTAAACAGGGGCTGAAAAATTGGGCCTTAGGCACTGGTGCTGGTGCCACAACACTGCAACCCCTTGCAGATACTCTAGTTGGAGCGCTCGAACGAGCCCTGCTGCAAAAAATTGCATCAAAAATTGTAATTACAGGCCCCTGTTAAACAGGAGCTGAAAAATTGGGCCTTAGGCACTGGTGCTGGTGCCACAACACTGCAACCCCTCACAGATACTCTAGTTGGAGCGCAGGAACGAGCCCTGCTGCAAAGAATTGCATCAAAAATTGTAATTACACGCCCCTGTTAAACAGGGGCTGAAAAATTGGGCCTTAGGCACTGGTGCTGGTGCCACAACACTGCAACCCCTCACAGATACTCTAGTTGGAGCGCTTGAACGAGCCCTGCTGCAAAGAATTGCATCAAAAATTGTAATTACATGCCCCTGGTAAACAAGGGCTGAAAAATTGGGCCTTAGGCACTGGTGCTGGTGCCACAACACTGCAACCCCTCACAGATACTCTAGCTGGAGTGCAGGAACTAGCCCTGCTGCAAAGAATTGCATCAAAAATTGTAATTGCACGCCCCAGTTAAACAGGGGCTGAAAAATTGGGCCTTAGGCACTGGTGGCGGCGCCCAGAACCAAAAATGTTCTTACAAGCTATCAGCATGATCATTGAGGAGGAAGAGGTTCAGAGGGGTCTCAACAGCTGATAGCAGGGGAGAGGGAGGAGCTGGATGTGGGCGTCTAGTTGGATCCGAGGCTAATCCTGGGATGCCTGGCGTCTCTCCCCCAGCGATCCTGGCTCTGGCGTTCGGCTAGAGGCGGTTCATCCCCCCCTAGGTCCCCCGCAGGCTTCCTGACGCGGCGCCCCCGATCCCCCCCCGCAGACCCCGGTAAATTATGAGAGGCGTCCTCGGGGCATCCCTGGAGCGAGCAAGGAAAGGAGTTTTTCAGGCTGCCGTATGACACACTGAAGCATCTAAAACAGCTGACAGCTGCACGGCATCTCCTCCGGGAGGACGAAGAGACTGCTCTAAAGTGAAAGCAAATAGTTTCAGATGACTAAGAAGGCTGGTAAGATCGCTCTAATTTAATCATGCTGAGGGGGTAAGTGTGTTGCCTCAATATTTTGCAGCAGGACCCCCTTATAGGCTGTATTGCTTTTCTTGCTTTTCTTGGATTACTATATATAGTAATAGTTTAAAAGAACTTGAACTGCTGCTTACTGAAATGATGTGGGACCTTTTTTTTTTGTGGGGATTTTCTCTGTGGAAGTGCATACAGTTCCCCTTGCGGTGGAGTGAACTACTTATAATGTAAGACGGTTTATAGGGGAGGAAGTCTATCGAAAACCTACTAGGAATACTGGACTAGGCGACCTGAACAGTTTTAAATTTATTTCACAATCTATGTATCTCTATATTGCCAGTTTATTCTGAGGAGGAATGATCTGAGAACTCGCAAAACTTCCTCCCATATGGTTCATAAGTGAATTCCTCCCTGTAACATACCTATACTACACAAGCACACAGCAAAAGGAGTCACAGGCTGTATATTGGTAAAGGAACCAACTCTAAGAGGCTTTGGGGAATAGAACAGACCATCCCGTAAACCGCCTGCCTAGGAAGCTACTGTCGCAGGTTGCATGGGGGGCCGGCCATGTGGTTTTAAAATTAAATTAAATTTACTGGCGGGGCTGGATTGGAAAACGGAATTATAGTTCATGACTCCCAAGGAGATCTGAGTAACCCACTGAGCAAACAAGGCACAATCTGATCGTTAAGACTGGTGTTTAGGAGCTCAAAACAGATATTGAAGAGTGCGATTACTGGACTTTCAGGGACTTACAGGAGATTTAAAAAAAAAAAAAAGTGGGTCAAAGGGGATGGACTTACATAAATCACACAATCTAAGACACTTGCATAAACCATCGGGTTGGGATGCCTAGGGGAGGTTTAAGGATTCAAGGATGGCACCCCCCAAGCTCAACCACTAGGGGGATAATCGATGGTCCGGGTGGAGTTAGTGGGGCCATGTTTAAAGGGGCTATGGGATGGTCTGTTGCCCCCAGACAGGGGGGAGGGGGGTGGGTGGTTTGGGACGAGGGTTGGGTGGGGCTAAGGGAGGGACGAAGATGGGAGGGGGGGTTCGGGGAGGGAGAGACCTATATACACAGCATTGTCCCCCGCTTCTTAGAACCGCAAGGATATGTGCAGCTTTTATCGTGTTACAAACAATAAGATGTCAGGAATAAATTTATTTTCATATAATGTAAGGGGTCTCAACTCGCCCATAAAATGTACGAACATAATGGGCGAATTGAAATTCCTCAAAGCAGAGGTGGTCTTCTTACAGGAGACGCACCTGTATTTGGGTAAGAGCCAGAGAATTATATCCAGAGACTATCCGAAGTGGGTGTACGGGGACTCCCCAACTAGGGGTGCAAAAGGTGTTGTTATCGGTTTCGCTAGAGACGTTAGGTTCACCCTGGAAGAGAGAATGACTGACCCAGAGGGACGTTTTTTGTTTATAAAGGGTGAACTCAACGGGGTCGACTGCACACTAGTAAATATTTATAGCCCAAATATCAATCCAGGTAGGTTCTTATTGGGTATTCTATCAAAGTTGGAGGGCTTCAAGAAGGGAAGGGTCATTATTGCAGGGGATTTTAATATATGCCTAGAGCCAGGTAAAGATAGTACGTCTTGTGCACGAGGGATTGGAGGGGTATGGCTGAATAAACTCAAAAAGAAGCTTCGCCACTGCCAGTTGGTAGACGTCTGGAGAATGCAGCATCCGAATGTAAGAGATTATTCCTTCTATTCCCCCGTGCACACGATGTACTCCAGATTGGATCTCTTTCTGGTAGAACACCGGTACATCGAGGAAGTGGAGAGTACAAAATAGGGCCAATAACGCTATCGGATCATGCACCCGTTAGCCTACAGTGGAAACTAGGTAAACGAAAACACTTTTGTAATAGTTGGAGATTAAATGAGGACCTACTACATGACAGAGATATTGACAAACGTATTAAAGAAGAACTAGGATTCTATTTCAAAAGGAAAAACACTTACATTTCAGAATAAAAAGCGCTTGCAAGTAAAATGGCGGCAGTGGAGTCCTCCCGACGCGTTTCGTCATACAATACTTCATCTGTATGACGAAGTCTTGTATGACGAAACGCGTTGGGAGGACTCCACTGCCGCCATTTTACTTGCAAGCGCTTTTTATTCTGAAATGTAAGTGTTTTTCCTTTTAATAAATTTTTTATGGTTTACGGAATTACGCTATGAGCCCCTTCTTCATTACATGTGGGTAATGTCCGTTGGTGTCCGAGCTTCCATATGAAGAAGACCTCTTTGGGATAGCAACGTTACAACTTCACCATTCACCAGCCCTTGGTTCCCTACCTTCATTGCCAGTGAGCAATCCAAGCCTGTTTGACCCATATAGCGTATGCTAGGTGGGTCCCAACTTTCTGGTAAGCCTCCAGTCATCCTAGGTGGCGGTTTCGCACAAGTGTCTGTTAGCACATGTTGGATTACGTACAGAAATCTCTCACGAGTATATGTTTTGGAACTTATCACCATTGCAAAATTTATGTTCATCGTATCTGCATATTCAGTTTTGGACTTTATTGCCATTTTTACATCCTGTTATCACTTTTGGTGACCATAAGGCTTTATAATATAAGTGTTCTATATGTATGGATGTTCACAAAGTATACAAAACACTATCTTTTCACAATTCATTTTGTTATTATATGTGGTATAGCAATATTTTCTTTCTCATTTTTTAGCGCTACACTTGGTTACATATGATTTATTACAAATTTTCTATTTGTTGTGTTAGCTGCTTACATCTATGACTTTTTTGGAGTAAGCGCATGGTTTATAGGTTTTTTATGCACAAAGGCTCTAAGCAAAAAGAAAAGTAATGATTATATTGATAAAATAAAAACTAAAACAGGTGAGATAGCCTATGAAGATATGGATATTGCAAAGACTTTTCAGGAATATTACGGGGGACTATATGCGATTAACAAAAACGATACTGTCGAGGAGAGGGAATTAAAACGTGAGAAAATTAAATATTACTTAAAAGACTGCGGTTTGGCCAAAATTTTAGGAAATGAACAAACCTCCTTAAAAGCCCCGTTTACCGAAGTGGAAGTGAGAAAGGCGCTTAAAGAGATGCAAGTTGGTAAAAGCCCAGGCCCGGATGGACTGACGGTGCTGTATTATAAGAAATACCAGGACTGTCTGATACCAAAAATGTGCTCTCTTGTGAACAATACCGGGAACATAGGGGAAATGAGGAAAGAGGCTTTGGCAGCAAATATAGTTATTATTCCTAAAGATGGCAAAGACAGTACACTGTGTTCCGGTTACAGGCCTATTTCTATTTTAAATGTGGATACAAAATTATTCGCAAAAGTGATCACGGAAAGACTGAAACCCATAATTAGTAGGATTATACATCCAGATCAGGTTGGGTTTGTTCCGGGCCGACAGGGACGCGATAATAGCATCAAAACTCTCCTAGCGGTACAACAAATCAAACAGAGTGGAGTCCCAGGTCTACTCTTGTCAATAGACGCGGAAAAAGCGTTTGACAGAGTAGACTGGGACTTCATGATGAGCACACTAGAGGATATTGGGCTCGGGAATAGGATGCGTAAATGGATAGGAGCATTATATTCCGGACCAACAGCGAGAGTGAGGATAAACGGTGTCCTGTCTGAACCGTTTGATATGTACAATGGCACAAGACAGGGGTGCCCACTTTCCCCGATGTTGTTCATATTATTCCTGGAACCCCTTCTATCTAAGATTAGACTGAATCCGGACATAAGTGGGGTAACTATAGGTAAAGACGAATATAAGCTTGCTGCCTTTGCGGACAATATTTTGCTTTACATAACTCGCCCAAGGATCTCCCTCCCGAATATCATGGCCACCCTATTAGAATATGGGAAGTTATCCAACTTCAAAGTTAACCCAAATAAATCAGAAACATTAGGCATTAACATGGATAAAACTAGAGACCAATCATACCAAAAGCATTTACCCTTTATGTGGGGGAAAAAAGAGTTAAACTATCTAGGGGTTAAAATCACCACCTCACTAGAGACGCTCTTCCAAGTAAACTTCTTACCGCTTCTCAATGAGGTAAAGCAAGAACTCAATAGAATTTCACACGGACAGTTATCATGGGCGGGGAGAATAAATATCTATAAAATGGTCTTACTGCCAAAAATTACATATAAAATGCAAATGCTCCCAGTAACGCTCCCGCAAACCTACCTTAGAAAATTACACTCGATGTTATTAAGGTTTATTTGGAGAGGAAAAGTACCACGATTAAAATACACACAACTGACAAAAGATAAGGGTAAAGGGGGGTGGGGAGCACCAGATGTCGGTAAATATTATGAAGCTATTGCTCTCGCCAGAGTAATAGATTGGGTTAAAGATAAAGAAGATAAACACTGGGTAAAAATGGAAAAGATAATTAGTGACACTAAGTTGAATAAAATAATTTGGACTCCACCTCACTAAAGGAAATTTAGCACGGAAATGCACGAGATTACTAGACATGCACTAAATATATGGGATAAGCTACACAAAAGGGAACACTGGGGGTTTAACTCCCCTCTAATATCACTTAACCATTTCAGCCCCGGAAGATTTTACCCCCTTCCTGACCAGAGCACTTTTACAATTCGGCACTGCGTCGCTTTAACTGCTAATTGCGCGGTCATGCAATGCTGTACCCAAATTAAATTTGCGTCCTTTTCTTTGCCGTTTTTATTTTTTGCGCTATAAATGGAAAAAGACCGAAAATTTTGAAAAAAAATGATATTTTCTACTTTTTGTTATAAAAAAAATCCAATGAACTAAATTTTAGTCATACATTTAGGCCAAAATGTATTCGGCCACATGTCTTTGGTAAAAAAAATGTCAATAAGCGTATATTTATTGGTTTGCGCAAAAGTTATAGCGTCTACAAACTAGGGTACATTTTCTGTAATTTACACAGCTTTTAGTTTATGACTGTCTATGTCATTTCTTGAGGTGCTAAAATGGCAGGGCAGTACAAACCCCCCCCAAATGACCCCATTTTGGAAAGTAGACACCCCAAGGAAATTGCTGAGAGGCATGTTGAACCCATTGAATATTTATTTTTTTTGTCCCAAGTGATTGAATAATGACAAAAAAAAAAAAAAAATTTACAAAAAGTTGTCACTAAATGATATATTGCTCACACAGGCCATGGGCATATGTGGAATTGCACCCCAAAATACATTCAGCTGCTTCTCCTGAGTATGGGGATACCACATGTGTGGGACTTTTTGGGAGCCTAGCCGCGTACGGGGCCCCGAAAACCAATCACTGCCTTCAGGATTTCTAAGGGCATAAATTTTTGATTTCACGCCTCACTACCTATCACAGTTTTGAAGGCCATAAAATGCCAAGATGGCACAAAACCCCCCCAAATGACCCGATTTTGGAAAGTAGACACCCCAAGCTATTTGCTGCGAGGCATGGTGAGTATTTTGCAGCTCTCATTTGTTTTTGAAAATGAAGAAAGACCAGAAAAAAATTTTTTTTTTCTTTTTTCAATTTTCAAAACTTTGTGACAAAAAGTGAGGTCTGCAAAATACTCACTATACCTCTCAGCAAATAGCTTGGGGTGTCTACTTTCCAAAATGGGGTCATTTTGGGGGGTTTTGTGCCACCTGGGCATTCCATGGCCTCCGAAACTGTGATAGGCAGTGAAGAGTGAAATCAAAAATTTACGCCCTTAGAAAGCCTGAAGGCGGTGCTTGGTTTTCGGGGTCCCGTGCGCAGCTAGGCTCCCAAAAAGTCCCACACATGTGGTATCCCCGTACTCAGGAGAAGCAGCAGAATGTATTTTGGGGTGTAATTTCACATATCCCCATGGCATGTTTGAGCAATATATCATTTAGTGACAACTTTGTGCAAAAAAAAAAAAAAAAAAAAAAAAAAAAAATTGTCTCTTTCCCGCAACTTGTGTCACAATATAAAATATTCCATGGACTCAACATGACTCTCAGCAAATAGCTTGGGGTGTCTACTTTCCAAAATGGGGTCATTTGGGGGGGGGTTTGAACTGTCCTGGCATTTTATGCACAACATTTAGAAGCTTATGTCACACATCACCCACTCTTCTAACCACTTGAAGGCAAAACCCTTTCTGACACTTTTTGATTACGTGAAAAAATTATTTTTTTTTGCAAGAAAATTACTTTGAACACCCAAACATTATATATTTTTTTAAAGCAAATGCCCTACAGATTAAAATGGTGAGTGTTTCATTTTTTTTTTCACACGGTATTTGCGCAGCGATTTTTCAAACGCATTTTTTGTGGAAAAAACACACTTTTTTAAATTTTAATGCACTAAAACACACTATATTGCCCAAATGTTTGATGGAATAAAAAAGATGATCTTAAGCCGAGTACATGGATACCAAACATGACATGCTTTAAAATTGCGCACAAACGTGCAGTGGCAACAAAATTAATACATTTTTAAAAGCCTTTAAAAGCCTTTACAGGTTACCACTTTAGATTTACAGAGGAGGTCTACTGCTAAAAATACTGCCCTCGATCTGACCTTCGCGGTGATACCTCACATGCATGGTGCAATTGCTGTTTACATTTGACGCCAGACCGACGCTTGCGTTCGCCTTAGCGCGAGAGCAGGGGGGACAGGGGTGCTTTTTTTTTTTTTTTTTCTTTATTATTTTTTTGCTTTTTTATCTTATTTTTAAACTGTTCTTTCTTTTTTTTTTTTAAATCATTTTTATTGTTATCTCAGGGAATGTAAATATCCCCTATGATAGCAATAGGTAGTGACAGGTACTCTTTTTTGAAAAAATTGGGGTCTATTAGACCCTAGATCTCTCCTCTGCCCTCAAAGCATCTGACCACACCAAGATCGGTGTGATAAAATGCTTCCCCAATTTCCCAATGGCGCTGTTTACATCCGGCGAAATCTAAGTCATAAAATGCTCGTAGCTTCCGGTTTCTTAGGCCATAGAGATGTTTGGAGCCACTCTGGTCTCTGATCAGCTCTATGGTCAGCTGGTTGAATCACCGGCTGCATTCTCAGGTTCCCTGTTGAGACAGGAGAGCCAGAGAAAAACACGGAAGACGGTGGGGGGGGGGGCATTCCCTCCCACTGCTTGTAAAAGCAGTCTAGAGGCTAATTAGCCGCTAGGATTGCTTTTACATGAAAGCCGACCGCTGGCTGAAAAGAATGATACCAAGATGATACCTAAACCTGCAGGCATCATTCTGGTATAACCACTCAAAGTCGTGAATGGTGTACCTGAAGACCAAAAAATGGTTAACAATAAAGCACAGTAAACGGTAAAGTATAAAAAATTGCATACCTGAAAAGCAAACATGATAAAACATAATAACAATAAAACATTGCAGAATAGAATACAGTAAAAAAGAGCAGAACAATAGAGAGAGAATAGAGAGAGAGAATAAAACAACAACTATTTTTTTTTATTTTTGTTTGTGTTTTTTTGCAAACTTGTAACTTTTATAACTGTAACCGGTTCCAGGTTCGGGTCTCTCAAAATGCGATGGCATCTTGGGAGACCCTGTGAAAGTGTGCCTAGTCTGTGCAATGCTGTACCCTACGCTAATACTCAACTAGTGAATGGTAGCGTTCAAAACATTCACCAATGCAAAGACCAGGATTGTCAGGACAGGAGGGACAATAATAGCGGGTGTCACGCCTATATCCGCGCTTGCTGCAGACACGACATCTTTTTGGGGGGGTTTGTTGGGTAGGGGTACTCGGGAGGACATAAAAATGCCTCTCATGCAGCCGACTGCATTTGGTTGGGGATGTGAATGGGGGAAGTACGGGCGCTGCAGAAGCGGTGGGTTCCCAATTAGGATTGGCGAATGCAGTAGGAAGGGCACTATGGGCACGACGGGCCTGTGTTTGTCTTTTTGATGGGAGCGGGACACTACTTGTGCTTGCCACCTCACCAGCTTGAACTGCACTTATGGGACTCGCCACGTCACCAAGTGTTACTGCAGTGCTGGTTTGACTACGACCGGGGTGTACTAGGCCGCTGGCGCTTGCCAGTTCACCAAAACGCTACCAAAAAAACTGTTAGCGATCGCAGGGATCAGGCCTGACTCTGCGAACGCTGCAGTTATGCGTTTAGTGTTCTGTAAGTGACAGTGATCGATCGATACTGCACTTGGGTGGGCTGGGCTGGGCCGGGCGGAGGGGCAAAACGCAGGTGCTAGCAGGTATCTGGGCTGATCCCGCTAACACTGCGTTTTTGGGAACCCTAAACTGCTGGGGACGCTAGTATAGATCTGATTGGATCAGATATTGATCCGTTCATATACTATACCACTAAGGGAGGTGTACGGTGCGTGCGTGGGTGTTAGCGGTACTGGCGCTAACCTGACGCTGCCTGAGGCTGGTGCTTACCAGTTCACCAAAACGCTACCAAAAAAACTGTTAGCGATCGCAGGGATCAGGCCTGACTCTGCGAACGCTGCAGTTATGCGTTTAGTGTTCTGTAACTGACAGTGATCGATCGATCAATACTGCACTTGGGTGGGCTGGGCTAGGCTGGGCGGAGGGGCAAAACGCAGGTGCTAGCAGGTATCTGGGCTGATCCCGCTAACACTGCGTTTTTGGGAACCCTAAACTGCTGGGGACGCTAGTATAGATCTGATCGGATCAGATATTGATGCGTTCAGATACTATACCACTAAGGGAGGCGTATGCTGCGTGCGTGGGTGTTAGCGGTACTGGCGCTAATCTGACGCTGCCTGGGGCGACGCATATCACCGCCGGGCAATCAGGGGGCTAAACCTTTATTCGGTAATAAACGGCGGGTGCCCTGACACTATAAAAAATAAACGAACTAACCAGCGTCACCCGTAACAGTTATACGGTGATCAGTGGTGAAAGGGTTAACTAGGGGGCAATCAAGGGGTTAAAACATTTATTATATAGTATATGGGGGTCCCTGTCGCTATAAAACGCTGACGACGAATCTAAATATTTACCTCACTAACTAGCGTCACCAGCGACACTAATACAGCGATCAGAAAAATGATCGCTTAGTGACACTGGTGACAGGGGGTGATCAAGGGGTTAAAACTTTATTAGGGGGGGTTAGGGGGGTACCCTAGACCTACAGGGGGCTAACCCTAACTGTCCCAACACTGTAACTGTCACAAACTGACACTATGCAGCAATCAGAAAAAAAAAAAAAAAAAACCTGCTTGGTGTCAGTTTGTGACGGGGGGGGGGGGGGGTGATTGGGGGGGGATCGGGGGGCGATGGGGGGGGATCGGGGGTGTTTAGTATGCCTGGCATGTTCTACTGTGTTGTGTTGTGCACTTACTTACATGTCGTCTCTCCTCGGGCCGGAACGGAAACTCCCGAGCCGAGGAGAGATGACATCACATCCTCTGCCTCTGTGTACTATACAGAGGCAGAGGATGTTTCTCATTGGCTCGGAGCGATCGCGAGGGGGGGGCCACGATCGGATGGCCTCCCCTTTGTCTCTCAACTCTCCCAGCCAAATGCCGACCACAGCTGGCACCGGGGGGGGTCCGATCGGAGGTACGTGATTTTGCCTGCCCGTGCCATTCTGCTCACGTATATAGGCGTGAGGCGGTCGGCAAGTGGTTAAAGACTCAGAATATTTCGCACCAGGGAAAGGGGAGTGGTTTGGAGGGTGGTTACTGGATGAGAACATTCAGCTAAAAGATGTAATGTTCCAAGATAAATTATGTACGCTCCAAGAGCTTAAAGAAAAGAAAAATCTACTGGTATTCAATACATGGCGATACAATCAATTGAGACACTTTGTTGACTCCCTACCGCAACCAATTAGATCAGTTAAGAACTTACTCCCATTAGAGAGAATGTGTATGGATAAGGATAGAAAGGGCGGGTTTTCCCAGATATACAAAATGTTAATAGGGCTGGGGACCATTGAAACCCCGGCTTTTGTGGAGAAGTGGGAGAAGGAATTAGGACGGAAGCTTACAGGCCCAGAAGTGACTCTGATATTAAAGAGAGTCTTCGCCACTTCGGTAAACTACAAAATGTTAGAGCTAAACTTTAAGTGTCTGACTAGGATGTATTTGACCCCGGACCGCTTGAACAAATTCCAAAATGTAACCCCACAACAGTGCTGAAGGGGGTGTAAAGAACCAGGGACAATGGCCCACATCTGGGGCTCTGTCCGGAAATTAAGCCATTTTGGAGAGAAGTGAGGGAATTTATTAAAGATATTACTAGAATAGACATACCAGATGATCCATGGGTCTGCCTATTTCATACGAGTGAAATGCCCACTAAAACCTATCTGAGAACACTTTTGCCACACTTTACCGATGCAGCTAAAAGCCTGATACCCAAGTATTGGCAAAGGAAAGAGAGACCCGGGATGAGGGACTGGTTTAATAAAATTAATGAGATCCAGGAACTAGAATACTTAAGGTTCAGTGAAGGGATGAAAATGGGGGCCCATGAAACAAAATGGAGTGCCTGGGTGGAATTTAAGGAATCTCCAAGAGCCATCGAGATGTGGACTACCTAGGTCAAATCAGATAGTGAGCAGCCGATAAGGAGAAAGGAGCGCTAGGAGGCTAAATGAGAGGCAGAGGAGAGGAGTGTGGAGAAGAAAGGGGGTGGGAAAACAGGCTGGGTATGGTCTCGGAGAGGAGGGGAGGGGGGTAGGGTGAGGGGGGAATAGGAAGGGGGAGTTAAATGGAAAGATGAGCAATAAATACTGTTTGGATAATTTTTCATGTGTTTATCGAAGGATCTACTTGTTTTTTTTGCCACGATGATGTGACGAAAGAATGGGACAGATTTGAATTTTTAAAAAAAAAAATTGAAAAAGTACTCCCAGAGAAAATACCTCGCTGATGTGGAAAAAAATAAATAAATAAATAAATAAATAAATAAATAAAAATAAAAGAGAAGGAAGAGGATAATTACTCAGCATAACAGGATAGTCACTCAGCATCAGCATAGGCAGTCTTTGAAGGGATCTGACATTTCAAAAAAAAATATTTGGTTACATCAGCATCAGGTGCTTGGTAGCTGGTGGTGATCCAAGACTGATTCATTTTTATGAAGGTCAGTTGATCGACCTAGTCAGTGGACAGATGCACCCTGTGATAGGTTACAAAGCCTCCAGCAGCACTGAATGTGCGTTCCAAAAGAACGCTGGATGCAGGACAGGCCAGTAGCTCAATTGCATACTGTGCAAGCTCTGGCCAGTGATCCATCCTCAAGAGCCAGTAACCCAGAGGATTTTTGGTGGGAAAGGTGTCCAAGTCCGATCTTGCTGCGGACTAAAAAATTGTCTGAACGCATCGGTCAGACGCCCACCTTCTCCACCGCTCCTTCTTTGACTGACCGAAGCCTCAGCAACACGTTGTCCAGAAATGGGGATGAGCCGAACACCCCCCTGTTTGGTTCGCACCAGAACATGCGAACAGGCAAAAAATTTGTTCGAACACGCGAACACCGTTAAAGTCTATGGGACACGAACATGAATAATCAAAAGTGCTCATTTTAAAGGCTTATATGCAAGTTATTGTCATAAAAAGTGTTTGGGGACCTGGGTCCTGCCCCAGAGGACATGGATCAATGCAAAAAAAGTTTTAAAAACGGCCGTTTTTTCGGAGCAGTGATTTTAATAATGCTTAAAGTGAAACAATAAAAGTGTAATATCCCTTTAAATTTCGTACCTGGGGGGTATCTATAGTATGCCTGTAAAGGGGCGCATGTTTCCTGTGTTTAGAACAGTCTGACAGCAAAATGACATTTCAAAGGAAAAAAAGTCATTTAAAACTACTCGTGGCTATTAATGCATTGCCGGTCCGACAATACACATAAAAGTTCATTGATAAAAATGGCATGGGAATTCCCCACAGGGGAACCCTGAGCCAAAATAAAAAAAAATGACGTGGGGGTCCCCCTAAATTCCATACCAGGCCCTTCAGATCTGGTATGGATATTAAGGAGAACCCCGGTCAAATTTTTTTTTAAAAAATGGCGTAGGGTCCCCCTCAAAATCTATACCAGACCCTTCAGGTCTGGTGTGGATTTTAAAAGGAACCCTGCGCCAAAATTAAAAAAAAAAAAAACGGCGTGGGGTCCCTCTAAAAATCCATACCAGACCCTTATCCGAGCACGCAACCTGGCAGGCCGCAGGAAAAGAGGGGGGGGGACGAAAGAGCGCCCCCCTCCTGAACCATACCAGGCCACATGCCCTCAACATTGGGAGGGTGCTTTGGGGTAGCCCCCCAAAACACCTTGTCCCCATGTTGATGAGGACAAGGGCCTCATTTCCACAACCCTGGCCGGTGGTTGTGGGGGTCTGCGGGTGGGGGGCTTATCGGAATCTGGAAGCCCCCTTTAACAAGGGGACCCCCAGATCCCAGCCCTCCCCCCTGTGTGAAATGGTAAGAGGGTACAAAAGAACCCCTACCATTTCACTAAAAAACTGTCAAAAATGTTAAAAATGACAAGAGACAGTTTTTGACAATTCCTTTATTTAAATGCCTCTTCTTTCTTCTTTCTTCTATCTTCTATCTTCCTTCATCTTCTTCTTCTTCTGGTTCTTTTGGTTCTTCTGGTTCTTCCTCCGGTGTTCTCGTCCAGCATCTTCCTCCACCGCGTCGGCGTCTTCTTCCCTTCTTCTCCTTGGGCTGCTCCGCATCCATGATGGCATGGAGGGAGGCTCCCGCTCTTCTCTTCATCTTCTTCTCTTCATCTTCTTCTCTTCATCTTCTTGTCTTTATCTTCTTTTCGGCCGCTCCACATCCATGATGGCATGGAGGGAGGCCCCCGCTGTGTGACGCTTCTCCTCTTCTGACTGTTCTTAAATAACGGGGTGGGGCCACCCGGTGACCCCGCCCCCTCTGACGCATGGTGACTTGACGGGACTTCCCTGTGGCGTCATGGGGAATGCCACAGGAAGTCCCGTCATGTCCCGTGCGTCAGAGGGGGCAGGGTCACCGGGTGGCCCTGTCCCCTGTTATTTAAGAGCCGTCAGAAGAGGAGAAGCGTCACACAGTGGGAGCCTCCCTCCATGCCATCATCTGCCAAGATCTTCATTCAATCCATGGAAGCTGCTAGTAAGGAGAGTTTTGAATATTGAGAGCCCCTAAAGAGCTTTGGAGATCGCTGTATCATCTCTAATCCAGGTCTATAGCTGATCCATCTGACATGCCCTGCAAAGATTCCTTTTACGCAGGATTCCCTTGACCCTCTGTAGTGGGGGGTCATGGGCTTCTGGTAAGCAGCCCCTTACTCACCGGTGGTGGATTCCCTTCACAAGTTTATTCAACATTCAAGACACTATTTAGTACTGGACTTATTTAAGGGGGTTAATGTTTTGGCCTCTCTGGTATCATTTCTTTGTGGTCAATTACTATGAACTTTTTATTGATTATATTGTCATTGCTACGTTAGCGTGACACTTTTACACCATTAGGTGGGATATCTTATATCCAGTACTTTCAATTTGCACATTTTTGTTCACTTTTATCAATCTTGGTATCGATCGTTCATCAGATTGGTTAGTGTATGATCATACCATTTATCAATTATTTTGTTTTATAGCGTGATTCTAGGTTTTCCAATCCTATGTTTTGACTATGTTTACTCTGTTTACCTTTTTATATTATTAATAAAAAAGTGTGATTTAACTGTACTTCTGTCTCAGTCTGCTTCATGGTTTCTGACACTCACACAGTGTATGTCCAGACTCCACACCCACTGCTGGAAGAGGAAACAAGATTTCTAACATGATGTACACCTTCTAAAGAATGTAAAAAGGGGAAAGACAGCAGATATACATGTAAAACTTATGTATGAAGAGATTTGTTTCTTCTCTGTGTATCATCTGAGGCGATTCATTTCACTGGGTATAAGAAAGGGTTTACAACCACTTTAAAGGAGAATAAAGTAGGGGGCGTGGCTAGCCGGCACGGTGTATGGACGCTCACTGAAAGAGCTCCTCTCTGCCAAGGGCCATCAGACACTTATACAGCGACCTACAGCCTAAAAATTTATAACCAACAGAGCGGTTCAGCTGGGGGAACATCAAGGATGACATCCAGAAAAAGAAAAGAGGATATCTATCCCAACAAACTGCCAGATTACTTCATGTGGCAGCGGCGGTCTCCTGAGCAAGATGGCGGCGGCAAGCAGGGGAAAGGCACACGAGGCTCTCACACACAGAACGGCGCTGCACAGGGGAGAAGGTCAAACAGAGCTTATAATTCACCCACTGCTGAGCAGTACTCCCTGCCTCCTTCAGCCTCATCCAGCCCAGCCAAAAGCAAACCAAAACTGGATCACTCAGAGGAGGATGATGAAGAGGTAAGCTTGCACTCATCTCAGGATGACACCAGAGAACTGCAGGACTCCATAACTGACTTCCCCACCGCTAACACACCAATAATGGACACAACACTTAAAGATATGTTGATTTCTCTCAGGTCCACATTGCATGCTGATATTCAATCACTGACTAGACAATTCAAATCTGAAATATCATCAGTGAACAAACGTATCTCACATGTTGAAACAAAGATGGGTGAATTTGCATGTACCTTCAATGACTTAGTTGATGCCCACAATGATAGAGATGACGACATGCTGCAAATGAAACTAAAGCTGGCAAATTTAGAAGACAGGTCCAGGAGGAACAACGTTAAAATACGTGGGATACCCGAATCAGTTAAAAATCCTGACCTGAAACCTCACTTTATACAAATGCTGAAATCTGCCCTTCCAGAAGTCCCCCATGATGAACTAGTAGTGGATCGTATCCATAGACTGCCTAAACCAAAACACATAGCTGCCCACCTGCCCAGGGACACTATTGTCAGGATACATTTTTACCATGTCAAAGATCAGTTTATGGTGGCTACAAGAAACCGTGATTCCCTACCAGAGGAGTTCCAAGAACTATCCTTTTATGCTGATTTATCTGCTTTCACCATGCAACAGAGGCGTCAATTGGCCTCTATCACGAAGCCACTGAACAACCACCATATTACCTATCGGTGGATATACCCAGCAAAACTCATGATAATAAGAGAAGGAACCCCACATGTGATCTCTAACATCAAAGATGGCCTCCGCCTCCTGAGAGATTGGCAAATTATCCTACCTGAAGCAGATGTCCAAGATAACCATGGCTAAAAAGAAAGAGATCCACAAACCAACCCTGCTTTGAGGCAATCTCCACTACTATTACATCCCTGATGGCCCCGGGGACTGCCACCTTTCGTTTACTTGTTAAACACCCCTCGATTGAGCGGTTATTCTTACCGCACAGATTCTTTTAAGAATCACAAGTTCTGTTTGTTGCTGTTAACTGTTTCCTTTCTCCTTCAAGAAGTTTCCAAGAATCGGATCCATCTCTGTGTACCCGAGGAACTAACAACTACACCACCTGAACAGAAACCCCACCTGCAATATTTCAACACAGCTTACCTGCAGCAGCCATCACCTGTAAGATCCCTCAACCACAAGTTCCACCTCAAGGACCACCACACTGCCAACGATTGAACATCATCTACCAGAATAGAATCGAACCGTCCATCAACCTCAAGGTAATTGACATCTATATTATTGTCAAGGTCTACACCTAAGTACACCCAGAAACCTCATCATGCCAATCAAAATAGTTTCCCTCAATGTAAAAGGCTTGAACAGCCCCTACAAACGGCAAATGGCCTGGAAAGAAGCCAAAAATCTTCACTGTGATGTGATATGCTTCCAGGAAACCCACTTTGCAGCAAATAATTCACCGAATTTTCAAAATCGCCAGTTCCCGCACATCTTTCAAGCAAACTACTCCTCAAAAAAAAGAGGTGTCGCCATAGCTATTAAAGACACTGTACAATTCCAAAGTATAGATATCCATTTGGACAATTCGGGCAGATTCATTATCCTAGTATGTGAACTTAACGGCAAGAAATTCACCTTAGTGAACATTTACCTTCCAAACTCTAAACAGCTATCATTTCTAAAAAAAGTATGGAAAAAAGTCTCATCGATGAAACAAGGTCATACCATCATGTGCGGAGATTTTAACGCTGTCCCCAATAGAGACCTAGATGTATCCAGCCAAACCAAACATTCGAGAAGCAGACTATCCCTGAACGATTTCATCTCTTCCTCCGGTTTGTATGATGTGTGGAGGTGCCAACTTTTTTCTCTAGCGTTCACCATACATATTCTAGAATAGATTTATTTTTAGTAGATAAATTTATCCTACAACAGATTACAAAATCTGAACTGCATTGCAATACTTGGTCGGACCATGCTCCGATATCAGTGGTAGTGGGGATGGCTGCACCGAGACCAGGGCTAACAGATGGCGCAATGACATTTTCACACTATCTCAACCACAAAATTTAACAAAAATCAACAAAGCAATTACAGAATTTTTTGCCATCAACGCCCCCTCGGTGAGCGATCCCTTCACGCTATGGAACGCACATAAAGTTTACGTACAAGGTTTACTCATACAGATGAGTGCTAGAGCAAAAAGGCAGAGATTAGAAAAATGCAACACTATACTAGCTCAAATTCAACAGTTAAAAAAATCAAACAAACAACACTCTACGCAGATTGTGAGAGAAGCACTATTTAAGTCCAGGCAGGAACTGCGATCACTTCTAATTTCAAACCATAACCATCAATTGAGATCACTTAAAGCACAGACATATAGATACGGAAATAAGGCAGGGAAGTCACTAGCCACACAATTAAAAGAAAAAACCATTAAACAAAAAATATCGTATCTCATTAACCCCAAATCTAACAAAAAAGTTAACAACCCACAAGAAATAGCCGATGCTTTTAGTGATTACTACGAGCAACTATATAACCTTAAAAAAGACCCAGATACTTTTCAACCCAATGATGATGTGATCTCAGCATTTCTGGAGTCAATACATCTCCCCAAAATTTCACAAGAAGATTTGATGTACCTAAACCAACCATTTGCACCACAAGAAATAAATGATGCTATCAAACGTCTCCCACGCAATAAGGCCCCGGGTCCAGATGGATACTCCTCAGAATATTATCAGTTATTCTCCTCCATCCTGACCCCTCACTTACTTCCTGTATTTGAAGCTGCGACAACTACAGCAAAATTCCCTTCAGAAATGCTGACAGCCACAATCATAACTCTACCCAAACCAGGCAAAGATCCCAATCTTCCACAAAACTTTCGGCCAATATCTTTACTGAATGTAGATGTTAAACTACATGCTAAACTGATAGCAAACAGATTAACAAATATCCTACCCAAACTAATAAATTATGATCAGGTGGGGCTTGTACTGGGTCGCCAGACCACAGACGCCACCAGAAGAATGCTAAATCTTCTTCATGTGGTGGAGGAAAACAAAGAGCCTTCTCTGCTTCTAACCTTGAATGCAGAGAAGGCCTTTGATAGAGTGCATTGGGGGTACTTGTCCAAAGTTATGGACAAGTTTGGTTTGGTCGGCCCATTACAAAAAGCTATACTAGCACTATACTCCTCACCCTCCGCATTTGTTTACACAGAAGGCATGTTCTCTAAGCCATTTACCATTACAAATGGAACAAGACAGGGATGCCCTCTGTCCCCCATAATTTTCACCATGCTTATGGAACCACTAGCTGAAAAAATAAGATCCCATCCCTCAATACATGGTATTACATCACAAGAACGCCACCACAAGATTTCATTATTTGCAGACGATGTTATTCTATCCCTATCCAACCCAGACAAATCATTACCCACAGCACATGATGTCCTTGCACAATTCAGCAAAATATCTTACTATAAAGTCAACGCATCTAAACCCAGCATATTAGGAATGCATATACATAAAAAACTTGAAAACCACCTCAAACACTCCCTACCATACCCATGGACAAAGGAATCAATTAATTACCTAGGTATTAAACTCACTTACCCGGTTTCGAAAATATACAACATCAACTACACCCCACTCCTCTCCTCCTTTCAACCAGAACTATCTAGACTCGGGAAACACCACTTGACGTGGCTAGGCCGACTAGCAGCTTACAAAATGCTCATTCTGCCGAAACTAATATACATATTCAGAGTTCTACCAATACCAGCCCCAGCATCATTCTTTAGATTAATGCAAAAACAATTATCCAACTTTGTATGGGCAGGGAAAAGACCAAGGTGCTCCCCTGAAATACAAACCAAAAACAAAACGGTTGGAGGCATGGGCTTACCAATTTTGAAAGATTATCACACAGCAGCAGTTCTGGACCAACTTAAAAACTGGTTCATTACCCCTATTGCCAAACCCTGGTGCCACTTGGAAACTGCACGATTAAACAAATTGTCACCATTATCATTCCTAATAGCTGCTAAAACACATAAACAGAGTAGAAGACCTCTCCCGCTAACAATACAAGCAGTACTACAATCTTGGGAAGAGATTTGCACTACAGGGAATGAATTTTATCCTTCGACAAGAATATCCATCCCCCTTGACACGCTGCAATGGACAATTCCCAACATTAACCTCCACAACTGGTATAAAGCAAAAATACTAAATGTGGTGGATATCATGTGTGGCGATAAGCTGTTACCGTTTAGCTCAATACAACAGAAATTCAATCTCAATAATTCTGAATTTTTAACGTATACCCAGATTAAGTCTTACCTCCAAGCGGCTATGGCCACACATGTATCCATAATAGAAAAAGTATGGACTTTCCTCCAATCCAAAAACCCAAATATAAAAGGAATAAAAGTGATCTACAATTCTCTCCACTCTAAAGATGCTTTTATAAAAAATAATAAGATTATCAAATGGGAAAAAGAAATAGACAAAGAGTTCACAGATTTACAATGGAAAAAGGCGATTGCCAATAACCGTAAATTCTCCAGATGTGCCAACTATGAGGAACTTACACAAAAACTAATGTTAAGATGGTACTACACACCATATATTACAGCAAAATTCTCTAGAGATAACTCAAACCTATGTTGGAGAGGGTGCGGACAGATAGGGACCCTAGCACATATGCTGTGGTCGTGCTCAGAAGTCAAAAAATTCTGGTGGAGGGTCTATGACATGCTTTCTAAATTAACTGAATGCACAGTGATCCCTAAAATAGAACAAGCTGTTCTAGGTTTAAATATGGACCAATATAAACCTGAACATAGATGCATAGTAACACAAGTCTTGCTGGCAGCAAGAATGGAACTGATATACAGGTGGAAATCTATTGATGTACCTACTACTAAGGACATTAAAATAAAAATAAACACCATAATAGAATATGAGAAAATTATGGCATACAGAGATGGAAACTTTTCAAAATTTTAATATAACTGGTATCCATGGAAACTGTTTCTTTCTTCTAATTATTTATTTTAACATATTATTATTTCGTTCAGTCATTTGTTCTAGCTGTAGCTGGCAACATACGCAAATAATATATCTTCGTATTCCCTGAGTCATCTTGATTTTTACTTGAATTGTTTAATGATTTACCACCACACCACAGGGGGGGAGGGATCCTAAGTGAGCACAGTGTGTTCCCATAGGGGTGCCCTGGGATTCTCTCTCCCCCTTTATACAACTCTTGTATTCCATATGATATGTTAACTGCTAGTCATGAGACTCATTAATCACTCATACCTCACAGATTCTTTACAATAATACAGTAACTATCATTACATCATTCAGAAGATGCTACAGATATATTTAATGTTTAATAATTACTAAATACTTTTGAAATCTTTTCTTCTCTTTTATTTCTGTACAGTTAGTACAGGATTGTTACTCAATCTTTTCCTGTATGACTGCATATATGTGTATTTGTATTAAAAAAAAAAATTCTTCAATAAAAATTATTTGAAAAAAAAAAAAAAAAAAAGGAGAATAAAGTAAATAAAATTAAAATTAAGAGTTTAATTGTTCACAATTTTTGCAGGACTTTTTTCATCAAGCAAGCTGTAATGCATGTCGCTAGCACACTTAACCATCTAAACAATAACCAGGTGTTCTCAGAAAATGTATGTTAAACCCAACTCAAGTTTATTAACAAAATGTCCTTCAGCAGGTGTTAAAAATAGGTCTGGCTGCACTACTCACCTCCTCTCTGGCAGGCACCATACCCACAGTAATCTCATTACACCACAAGCTGTCTAGTGTCATTCAACCTGAAAGAATGACATGCTGTCAGTGCAAGGGACCATAGACCTGCCCTTTTAGAAGTTATCACCATGCAACTGGCACTCAGTTACATAGAGTGGGGCTAAAGTCATCTTGTCAGCATAAATTACTGCCTGAATGGCCTTCAAGGGGAAGAGCAATATAGGAGTCCAAAGCCTGAATTGGGCTTTGAGGTAAATTGTGTCAACAGTATTTTTTGGATCGTAATATTCGATCATTAATTGTTTTCCCTTCTTCCTGGAGTTGCTTATTTAGTGTAGCTAAAGTCACTAAAGTCGTCCCCCTTCCTTGGAGCACAACCCCCTTTCTATGCTTCTATGCTTATTTTTAAACTGTGTATACATATCTGACATTATGGGTCCTTTTTTTCTTCTCCCTGCTTGAGCAATGGGCAATCCTGAATGCAGTGGAGAACAGCTTTAAAATCCCAAGTACTGCTCTATGCAGCAATATTATATTCCCAGGAGAACTTGATGATACATCCTTGGGTTGTGTCCATGATGTGATGGGCTCATAGGAAGTGGAATGAATGACACTGGCCCTCATTTAACCCAGAAGAAGACTGTTGCTGGACCACAATGTGGTGAATCTGCAGTAGGACTGAGTAGTATAGAAGTTAAATGTTTTGGTTAGAGATGCTTTTTTGGAATTGGGCTTAAAATATAAGTAAAGTACAACTCCAAAATATGATTTTTAAAAACTGACTCTAAAACCTTCTTGGAATTTCATTGGGACCTTTTAGGAGCATCTCTGAGCCTTGGGAGGTGGTCTTGTTGATTTTTTGGGGGATTGACTGTGAATGTGAGCCAGTGGGAACAACATTTTGGGCCATGGATAGTCAAAATTACAGTAGAACTGTGGCTGTGCACTTTAGGTAAGTATGCATGTGAGGCAGAAATGAGTGAGTTATCTTAGATTTTTCAGGTTAGGCAGAAAGGCTAAATGCCCCTTATATAAAAACTGACTTTAAAAGCAGTTGCACAACCATCACCAATCCTAACAACCTACTTATCTTATTAGTTTGCTGCTCACTGCCTTAGAAGGCTCTCAGAATGATGGGTCCACCAGTCCACTGGTTCACTAGTTTGCAACCCCATTACTTTCCACCATTGTTGCTACTGAATTGATGTGATTTTGAATATTCTCCTTATGGGCAGTATCACAAAGACTCTATGGCATTATTGACCATGGCTCAGGAACAGAGAGAGAGAGAGAGAGAGAGAGCGAGCGAGAGAGAGAGTAATAAGCAGTAATATATGGCCAGAGCCAAATATGTAGATGGAGTGAGAAGGACCCATAAACTGAAGAAAGGGCATATCAAAGGCAAAAAATATTAATATTACTATTATTGTCAATAAGAAAGGGGAAAGATGAAACAGGGGCACCTAGTTATAGTAGTAACTATTCTTGTTCTGAAGCTTGGCCACACAGGTCCTAAGTGTTCTTAGGCTGTTTCATTTAAGAACTTTAAGGCTTTCTTCTCTTTGTTATCTTTTGAGAATGCTAATGTTAAGGAAATTTGTAAGTTCTGCATATAATTGTATTCTATTTTGTGTGTATTGCACACTGCCCTCACTGTGCACACGGCACTAATAATGTTTTCAGTACATGTTTGAATTCTTTCGAGTCCTGATTAGAATAAGCCTGCCTATGTAACGCCCCTTGTTACCATAAACGTACAATTGTAATATTAATGTGATACCTATGTAATCATGTGTATAAAAACCTTCAATTACGTCATAATAAAGCAGAACAGTTATTTGGAAAGATGCGGAGTGTATCTTTTGTGTCTGTTCCCCAGTAGTTATTAATTTGGAACCACTAATCAATATGAGGATAGGAGTTGCCTATCTATAAAATGTCCAGCTCAAGTGGCGAGATTTGCCTGGGAGGAGGATTTGCAGGCAGGGCCGGACTGGCCAACCGGGATACCGGGAAATCCCCCGGTGGGCCAGTGGTCTGGCTACCCCTGCGGCCGCCGGCCTCTGTGAGGGCAGCGGCGCCTGAAAGAAAAATGGCTGCGGGGGCCGGGCCGACGTGCAACTGCGCAGGCGCCAGCGCTGTTCTGAGGTTGGCCGTGCTTGGGAAAACCCGTACACGCTCGGCAATTTTCGGAAATGCGGGCGCATGCGCAGTGACACGATGGCACCGAGCGGCGCCATTTTTAAAGGTAAAGCGGTTGCAGCGCTCAGTGTCTGGCGTCTGGTGGCCTGTGCCTCTTCCTGCGTCCCCCCACAGCCTCTGACCTCCTGCCCGCCCCCCCTGCAGCCTCTGATCACCTGCCCCCCCTGCAGCCTATGATCACCTGTCCCCCCCTGCAGCCTCTGATCACCTGTCCCCCCCTGCAGCCTCTGATCACCTGTCCCCCCCTGCAGCCTCTGACCACCTGTCCCCCCCCTGCAGCCTCTGACCACCTGTCCCCCCCCTGCAGCCTCTGACCACCTGTCCCCCCCTGCAGCCTCTGACCTCCTGTCCCCCCCTGCAGCCTCTGATCTCATTGTCCCCCCGCAGCCTTTGACCTCCTGTCCCCCCCCGCAAGCCTCTGACCTCCTGCCCCCCCCCTGCAGCTTCTGACCACCTGTCCCCCCCTGCAGCCTCTGACTTCCTGTCTCCCCCCTGCAGCCTCTGACCTCCTGCCCCCCCTGCAGTCCCCCCCCGCAGCCTCTGACCTCCTGTCCCCCCCCGCAGCCTCTGACCTCCTACCCCCCCTGCAGCCTCTGACCTCCTGCAGCCTCTGACCACCTGTCCCCCCCTGCAGCCTCTGACCTCCTGCCCCCCCCTGCAGCCTCTGACCTCCTGCCCCCCCCGCAGCCTCTGACCACCTGTCCCCCCCTGCAGCCTCTGACCTCCTGTCCCCCCTGCAGCCTCTGACCTCCTGCCCCCCCCTGCAGCCTCTGACCTCCTGCCCCCCCCCTGCAGCCTCTGACCTCCTGCCCCCCCTGCAGCCTCTGACTTCCTGTCCCCTCCTCAGCCTCTGACCTCTTCTCATCCCCTCCTCAGCCTCTGACCTCTTCTCATCCCCTCCTCAGCCTCTGACCTCTTCTCGTCCCCTCCTCAGCCTCTGACCTCTTCTCGTCCCCTCCTCAGCCTCTGACCTCTCCTGTGGTCCCCTCAGCAGCCTCTGACCTCCCCTGCATCATCCGCAGTCTCTGACCTCCTGTCCCCCCTGCAGCCTCTGACCTCCTGTCCCCCCTGCAGCCTCTGACCTCCTGTCCCCCCTGCAGCCTCCGACCTCCTGTCCCCCCTGCAGCCTCCAACCTCCTGTCCCCCCTGCAGCCTCTGACCTCCTGTCCCCCCTGCAGCCTCTGACCTCCTGTCCCCCCTGCAGCCTCTGACCTCCTGTCCCCCTGCAGCCTCTGACCTCCTGTCCCCCCCCCACAGCCTCTGACCACCTGTCCCCCCTGCAGCCTCTGACCACCTGTCCCCCCTGCAGCCTCTGACCACCTGTCCCCCCTGCAGCCTCTGACCACCTGTCCCCCCTGCAGCCTCTGACCTCCTGTTCGCACCCCCCTGCAGCCTCTGACCTCCTGTCATCCCCTCCTCAGCCTCTGACCTCTTCTCGTCCCCTCCTCAGCCTCTGACCTCTTCTCGTCCCCTCCTCAGCCTCTGACCTCTTCTCGTCCCCTCCTCAGCCTCTGACCTCTTCTCGTCCCCTCCTCAGCCTCTGACCTCTTTTCGTCCCCTCCTCAGCCTCTGACCTCTTTTGTCGTCCCCTCCTCAGCCTCTGACCTCTTCTGTGGTCCCCTCCGCAGCCTCTGACCTCCTGTCGTCCCCTCCTCAGCCTCTGACCTCCTGTCGTCCCCTCCTCAGCCTCTGACCTCCTGTCGTCCCCTCCTCAGCCTCTGACCTCTTCTCGTCCCCTCCTCAGCCTCTGACCTCTTCTCGTCCCCTCCTCAGCCTCTGACCTCCTGTCGTCCCCTCCTCAGCCTCTGACCTCCTGTCGTCCCCTCCTCAGCCTCTGACCTCCTGTCGTCCCCTCCTCAGCCTCTGACCTCCTGTCGTCCCCTCCTCAGCCTCTGACCTCTTCTGTCGTCCCCTCCTCAGCCTCTGACCTCTTCTGTGGTCCCCTCCGCAGCCTCTGACCTCCTGCCCCCCCCTGCAGCCTCTGACCTCCTGCCCCCCCCCTGCAGCCTCTGACCTCCTGCCCCCCCTGCAGCCTCTGACTTCCTGTCCCCTCCTCAGCCTCTGACCTCTTCTCATCCCCTCCTCAGCCTCTGACCTCTTCTCATCCCCTCCTCAGCCTCTGACCTCTTCTCGTCCCCTCCTCAGCCTCTGACCTCTTCTCGTCCCCTCCTCAGCCTCTGACCTCTCCTGTGGTCCCCTCAGCAGCCTCTGACCTCCCCTGCATCATCCGCAGTCTCTGACCTCCTGTCCCCCCTGCAGCCTCTGACCTCCTGTCCCCCCTGCAGCCTCTGACCTCCTGTCCCCCCTGCAGCCTCCGACCTCCTGTCCCCCCTGCAGCCTCCAACCTCCTGTCCCCCCTGCAGCCTCTGACCTCCTGTCCCCCCTGCAGCCTCTGACCTCCTGTCCCCCTGCAGCCTCTGACCTCCTGTCCCCCCCCCCCGCAGCCTCTGACCACCTGTCCCCCCTGCAGCCTCTGACCACCTGTCCCCCCTGCAGCCTCTGACCACCTGTCCCCCCTGCAGCCTCTGACCACCTGTCCCCCCTGCAGCCTCTGACCTCCTGTTCGCACCCCCCTGCAGCCTCTGACCTCCTGTCATCCCCTCCTCAGCCTCTGACCTCTTCTCGTCCCCTCCTCAGCCTCTGACCTCTTCTCGTCCCCTCCTCAGCCTCTGACCTCTTCTCGTCCCCTCCTCAGCCTCTGACCTCTTTTCGTCCCCTCCTCAGCCTCTGACCTCTTTTTTCGTCCCCTCCTCAGCCTCTGACCTCTTCTGTGGTCCCCTCCGCAGCCTCTGACCTCCTGTCGTCCCCTCCTCAGCCTCTGACCTCCTGTCGTCCCCTCCTCAGCCTCTGACCTCCTGTCGTCCCCTCCTCAGCCTCTGACCTCTTCTCGTCCCCTCCTCAGCCTCTGACCTCTTCTCGTCCCCTCCTCAGCCTCTGACCTCCTGTCATCCCCTCCTCAGCCTCTGACCTCCTGTCGTCCCCTCCTCAGCCTCTGACCTCTTCTGTCGTCCCCTCCTCAGCCTCTGACCTCTTCTGTGGTCCCCTCCGCAGCCTCTGACCTCCTCTCGTCCCCTCCTCAGCCTCTGACCTCCTGTCGTCCCCTCCTCAGCCTCTGACCTCCTGTCGTCCCCTCCTCAGCCTCTGACCTCCTGTCGTCCCCTCCTCAGCCTCTGACCTCCTGTCGTCCCCTCCTCAGCCTCTGACCTCCTGTCGTCCCCTCCGCAGCCTCTGACCTCCTGTCGTCCCCTCCGCAGCCTCTGACCTCCTGTCGTCCTCTCCTCAGCCTCTGACCTCCTGTCGTCCCCTCCTCAGCCTCTGACCTCCTGTCGTCCCCTCCTCAGCCTCTGAGCTCCTGTCATCCCCTCCTCAGCCTCTGAGCTCCTGTCGTCCCCTCCTCAGCCTCTGAGCTCCTGTCGTCCCCTCCTCAGCCTCTGAGCTCCTGTCGTCCCCTCCTCAGACTCTGAGCTCCTGTCGTCCCCTCCTCAGCCTCTAACCTCTTCTGTGGTCCCCTCCGCAGCCTCTGACCTCTCCTGCACCATCCGCAGCCTCTGACCTCTCCTGCACCATCCGCAGCCTTTGACCTCTCCTGCACCATCCGCAGCCTCTGACCTCTCCTGCACCATCCGCAGCCTCTGACCTCTCCTGCACCATCCGCAGCCTCTGACCTCTCCTGTACCATCCGCAGCCTCTGACCTCTCCTGTACCATCCGCCGCAGCCTCTGACCTCTCCTGTACCATCCGCAGCCTCTGACCTCTCCTGTACCATCCGCAGCCTCTGACCTCTCCTGTACCATCCGCAGCCTCTGACCTCTCCTGTACCATCCGCAGCCTCTGACCATCTCCTGTCTTATATCACGTCTGCAGTCTGGAGCGGAGTCAACAGTGGGAGTGCCTCAGGGATGGGGGTCATGGGAGAAGTCAGACATGTATAAACTATGGAGAGGAAACTATGGGATAAAACCAGAGCCACCGAGCTGGAGCCGACTGACTGAGCCCTGGACGGTGCACCCGAGAGGAGGTCAGTGACAGCGCCGCTAGGCCTACCTGAGAGGGGGGGGTCAATACAATATTGTAAGGGGGCACTGATATATAGGTTTCCCCCTTATATCAGTAAACCCCGTACCTTAGTGTTTTCTTTCTGCAGAAGGTGGTCTCTGGTCACCAGAGTCCTCCCCACATTCCCAGAGTTCCCCTTTACATCATAGTCTGCAGGATTCCACTTTACAGTGCAAGGGGGAACTCTGATGTAAAGGGCAATGCTGCAGACCCTGATGTAAGTGAGAACTCTGATGTAAAGGGGAAAGCAATGGACTCTGATATAAGTGGGGTCTCTGGTCACCAGTGCCCCCCTTTTATATCAGAGTTCCTGCTTAGATCATGATCTGCAATGTTCCCCTTTATGTCAGAGTTCCCTTGCACTGTAAAGAGGAATCCTCCTGATGTATGGGGGAACTCTGTGCTGGGTTATATTAATCTGACCTTCATGTAAGAGGAGAAATATGGTGTTTGACTTTTGTTTAACTTAACACATTGCTAATAGCAGTTTATAGCTTAAATATTGATATTTGCACTGAAACCTGCCATTTACGGCACCTTTTTTTTGCAGTATCAGTAAAAAATGTGCCAGTAAATGCCATGATTTTTGCCAGTAAAAAAATAAAAAATTGCTGCTGTTTGTAAATTCCATGTCTCTCTTATCTATATATAATACACTCTTCAAATGTGCTTTAAAATGCATGGTTTTCCCTTTTGTGAACAAAAAAATAACGACGTTATGCAGTTGGGCTGGTATAAAAATGCTATGGGGCTGGTATGAAATTATTTCCAGGGCTGGTTTTTATTCCCAGTCCGGCCCTGTTTGCAGGTGACCTTGAGTATCCGAAATGAGGAGCTTGAGACGATCTGGGAATTTCTGATAATCAGCCGGCTGAGGTAAGCCTTTTTGCTTACATTTGAGTTATCAGACTTCCTTGATCGGTAAGGCATTTTAGGGACAAAGGGTACCTATTTTACTCCCCTTAATCAAACTGTATTGATTGGTGGTTATATGTTATGTTGTTACTGTCTACTGTCCATCGGAGTGTTATAGATACTGTAAGAAAGGGAAGAATAGTACTGTTCACAGGTATATGTAGTACATCTGCTAGATAAAGTAGTTTAGAGGCAAGAGGGTATAGGCACACGTAAAGAAGACTGGCCAGTCATTATGGGCATTAAATTAAGTAAGGGAATGAAGGGTAAGAGACCCTCAAAAATGCCCAGCGCAAGAGGAGCGCTATAAAATATATGAACCAAAGGTGCGATTCCGCCTATACTGAGACAGGGATCCACAATGGGTAACTGGGTTACCAAAGTCCACAGGGACTAAGAATCATGCATAGTAAACAGCTAGAGAAACAGCTATCTATGTGAGCAGGATGGATCAAGGGTGACAATTAACACTAGACAGAAAGGGACATTTTGATGTTAAGTTGTGGGATGAATTTGGGGTCAGGCACTACAACTAGTAAAGTCATGTGTGTGAATGCTGGAACCATTAGTTCTATCTCTCGTGTGTGTCACATATGCAGATGTGACCCCCTCCTTTGCGCTCTCATGAAAGAATGTAGCTGGAATGAGAGATCAGTGATAAGCTGGAAGGACACCATGCCAATTTCATGTTCTGAACGCGGTGACGTAAAACACGTACGTCAGGACTATAAACGGGGAACTAGCCAATAGCTTTTCGTCTCCTAATTTATTCTGAGCATGCATGGCACTTTGTGCATTGGATTTGTGTACACATGATCGAAATTTCCGACAACGGATTTTGTTGACGGAAAATTTTATAGCCTGCTCTCAAACTTTGTGTGTCAGAAAATCAGATGGAAAAAGTCAGATGGAGCCCACACATGGTTGGAATTTCCGATAACAAGCTCTGATCGCACATTTTCCGTCGGAAAATCTGACCGTGTGTACAGGGCATAATGATAAACAATGTAATCACAATTATTTTGAATCTGTTTTCCAAACAGAAGGTTATATTTAACCGTGTATTACACAAATTGAATATCCTTTAATAGTGGAAAATGACCTCCTTTAAGGAAATGTATCTGTGGATATATATTAGTATTAGGGTGTGATATTGAGATTTCTAATATGAGTTTAACAATTTGAATAATAATATAGATATATTGTAACTGGTTTAGACAACCTTTGGTTGGAAATGAAATCCAGGTTATTGGGGAAATTTGTAAGATGGGATTAGTTTAGATTAAGATAACAATTTTGTAATTTTACATTTATACAATAAACCTTTATTGAGAGGAAAAAGATTAAGATGAGGTTGTTAATTTGTAATACAGCTGCCATAATATTTAACCACTTGCCGACCGCCTTACGCCTATATACGTGAGCAGAGCGGCACGGGCAGGCAAAATCACGTACCTGAAACGTGATTGCCTTCCCGCGGGTGGGGGGTCCGATCGGACCCCCCCCGGTGCCAGCTGCGGTCGGCATTTGGCTGGGAGCATTGAGAGACGAGGGGGAGGCCATCCGATCGTGGCCCCCCCCTCGCGATCGCTCCCAGCCAATGAGAAACATCCCCTGCCTCTGTATAGTACACAGAGGCAGAGGATGTGATGTCATCTCTCCTCGGCTCGGGAGTTTCCGTTCCAGCGCCGAGGAGAGATGACATGTAAGTGCACCAAACACACACACACACACAGTAGAACATGCCAGGCATACATTACACCCCCGATCCCACCCGATCGCCCCCCGATCCCCCCCCAATCACCCCCCCCCCCTGTCACAAACTGACACCAAGCAGTTTTTTTTTTTTTTTCCTGATTACTGCATAGTGTCAGTTTGTGACAGTTAGCAGTGGTAGGACAGTGAGTGTTACCCCCCTGTAGGTCTAGGGTACCCCCCTTACCCCCCTAATAAAGTTTTAACCCCTTGATCACCCCCCCTCACCAGTGTCACTAAGCGATCATTTTTCTGATCGCTGTATTAGTGTCGCTGGTGACGCTAGTTAGGGACGTAAATATTTAGGTTCACCGTCAGTGTTTTATAGCGACAGGGACCCCCATATACTACCTAATAAATGTTTTAACCCCTTGATTGCCCCCTAGTTAACCCTTTCACCACTGATCACCATATAACCGTTACGGGTGACGCTGGTTAGTTCGTTTATTTTTTATAGTGTCAGGGCACCCGCCGTTTATTACCGAATAAAGGTTTAGCCCCCTGTAGGTCTAGGGTACCCCCCTTACCCCCCCTAATAAAGTTTTAACCCCTTGATCACCCCCTGTCGCCAGTGTCGCTAAGCGATAATTTTTCTGATCGCTGTATTAGTGTCGCTGGTGACGCTAGTTAGGGACGTAAATATTTAGGTTCGCCGTCAGTGTTTTATAGCGACAGGGACCCCCATATACTATCTAATAAATGTTTTAACCCCTTGATGGCCCCCTAGTTAACCCTTTCACCACTGATCACCGTATAACCGTTACGGGTGACGCTGGTTAGTTTGTTTATTTTTTATAGTGTCAGGGCACCCGCCGTTTATTACCGAAAAAAGGTTTAGCCCCCTGATCGCCCGGCGGTGATATGCGTCGCCCTAGGCAGCGTCAGATTAGCGCCAGTACCGCGAACACCCACGCACGCACCGTACACGCACCGTACACCTCCCTTAGTGGTATAGTATCTGAACAGATCAATATCTGATCCGATCAGATCTATACTAGCGTCCCCAGCAGTTTAGGGTTCCCAAAAACGCAGTGTTAGCGGGATCAGCCCAGATACCTGCTAGCACCGGCGTTTTGCCCCTCCGCCCGGCCCAGCCCAGTCCAGCCCACCCAAGTGCAGTATCAATCGATCACTGTCACTTTTTTTGTAGCGTTTTGGTGAACTGGCAAGCACCAGCGCCCTAGTACACCCCGGTCGTAGTCAAACCAGCACTGCAGTAACACTTGGTGACGTGGTGAGTCCCATAAGTGCAGTTCAAGCTGGTGAGGTGGCAAGCACAAGTAGTGTCCCGCTGCCACCAAAAAGACAAACACAGGCCCGTCGTGCCCATAGTGCCCTTCCTGCTGCATTTGCCAATCCTAATTGGGAACCCACCGCTTCTGCAGCGCCCGTACTTCCCACATTCACATCCCCAACCAAATGCAGTCGGCTGCATGAGAAGCATTTTCTTTATGTCCTCCCGAGTACCCCTACCCCACACCCCCCCCCCCCCAAAAAAAGATGTGTCTGCAGCAAGCACGGATATAGGCGTGACACCCGCTATTATTGTCCCTCCTGTCCTGACAATCCTGGTCTTTGCATTGGTGAATATTTTGAACGCTACCATTCACTAGTTGAGTATTAGCGTAGGGTACAGCATTCCACAGACTAGGACACACTTTCACAGGGTCTCCCAAGATGCCATCGCATTTTGAGAGACCCGAACCTGGAACCGGTTACAGTTATAAAAGTTACAGTTACAAAAAAAAAGTGTAAAAAAAAAAAAAACACAAACAAAAGTAAAAAAAAATAGTTGTCGTTTTATTGTTCTCTCTCTCTCTATTCTCTCTCTATTGTTCTGCTCTTTTTTACTGTATTCTATTCTGCAATGTTTTATTGTTATTATGTTTTATCATGTTTGCTTTTCAGGTATGCAATTTTTTATACTTTACCGTTTACTGTGCTTTATTGTTAACCATTTTTTTGTCTTCAGGTACGCCATTCACGACTTTGAGTGGTTATACCAGAATGATGCCTGCAGGTTTAGGTATCATCTTGGTATCATTCTTTTTAGCCAGCGGTCGGCTTTCATGTAAAAGCAATCCTAGCGGCTAATTAGCCTCTAGACTGCTTTTACAAGCAGTGGGAGGGAATGCCCCCCCCCCCCCACCGTCTTCCGTGTTTTTCTCTGGCTCTCCTGTCTCAACAGGGAACCTGAGAATGCAGCCGGTGATTCAGCCAGCTGACCATAGAGCTGATCAGAGACCAGAGTGGCTCCAAACATCTCTATGGCCTAAGAAACCGGAAGCTACGAGCATTTTATGACTTAGATTTCGCCGGATGTAAACAGCGCCATTGGGAAATTGGGGAAGCATTTTATCACACCGATCTTGGTGTGGTCAGATGCTTTGAGGGCAGAGGAGAGATCTAGGGTCTAATAGACCCCAATTTTTTCAAAAAAGAGTACCTGTCACTACCTATTGCTATCATAGGGGATATTTACATTCCCTGAGATAACAATAAAAATGATTTAAAAAAAAAAAAAAATGAAAGGAACAGTTTAAAAATAAGATAAAAAAGCAAAAAAATAATAAAGAAAAAAAAAAATATAAAAAGCACCCCTGTCCCCCCTGCTCTCGCGCTAAGGCGAGCGCAAGCGGCGGTCTGGCGTCAAATGTAAACAGCAATTGCACCATGCATGTGAGGTATCACCGCGAAGGTCAGATCGAGGGCAGTAATTTTAGCAGTAGACCTCCTCTGTAAATCTAAAGTGGTAACCTGTAAAGGCTTTTAAAGGCTTTTAAAAATGTATTAATTTTGTTGCCACTGCACGTTTGTGCGCAATTTTAAAGCATGTCATGTTTGGTATCCATGTACTCGGCCTAAGATCATCTTTTTTATTTCATCAAACATTTGGGCAATATAGTGTGTTTTAGTGCATTAAAATTTAAAAAAGTGTGTTTTTTCCCCAAAAAATGCGTTTGAAAATCGCTGCGCAAATACTGTGTGAAAAAAAAAAAAATGAAACACCCACCATTTTAATCTGTAGGGCATTTGCTTTAAAATAATATATAATGTTTGGGGGTTCAAAGTAATTTTCTTGCAAAAAAAAATAATTTTTTCATGTAATCAAAAAGTGTCAGAAAGGGCTTTGTCTTCAAGTGGTTAGAAGAGTGGGTGATGTGTGACATAAGCTTCTAAATGTTGTGCATAAAATGCCAGGACAGTTCAACCCCCCCCCAAATGACCCCATTTTGGAAAGTAGACACCCCAAGCTATTTGCTGAGAGGCATGTCGAGTCCATGGAATATTTTATATTGCGACACAAGTTGCGGGAAGGAGACAATTTTTTTTTTTTTTTGCACAAAGTTGTCACTAAATGTTATATTGCTCAAACATGCCATGGGAATATGTGAAATTACACCCCAAAATAAATTCTGTTGCTTCTCCTGAGTACGGGGATACCACATGTGTGGGACTTTTTGGGAGCCTAGCCGCGCACGGGACCCCGAAAACCAAGCACCGCCTTCAGGCTTTCTAAGGCCGTAAATTTTTGATTTCACTCTTCACTGCCTATCACAGTTTCGGAGGCCATGGAATGCCCAGGTGGCACAAACCCCCCCCAAATGACCCCATTTTGGAAAGTATACACCCCAAGCTATTTGCTGAGAGGTATAGTGAGTATTTTGCAGACCTCACTTTTTGTCACAAAGTTTTGAAAATTGAAAAAAGAAAAAAAAGATTTTTTTTCTGGTCTTTCTTCATTTTCAAAAACAAATGAGAGCTGCAAAATACTCACCATGCCTCTCAGCAAATAGCTTGGGGTGTCTACTTTCCAAAATGGGGTCATTTGGGGGGGGGTTGTGCCATCTTGGCATTTTATGGCCTTCAAAACTGTGATAGGTAGTGAGGAGTAAAATCAAAAATGTATGCCTTTAGAAATCCTGAAGGTGGTGCTGGGTTTTCGGGGCCCCGTACGCGGCTAGGCTCCCAAAAAGTGCCACACATGTGGTATCCCCATACTCAGGAGAAGCAGCTGAATGTATTTTGGGGTGCAATTCCACATATGCCCATGGCCTGTGTGAGCAATATATCATTTAGTGACAACTTTTTGTAAATTTTTTTTTTTTTTTGTCATTATTCAATCACTTGGGACAAAAAAAAAAATATTCAATGGGCTCAACATGCCTCTCAGCAATTTCCTTGGGGTGTCTACTTTCCAAAATGGGGTCATTTGGGGGGGTTTTGTACTGCCCTGCCATTTTAGCACCTCAAGAAATGACATAGGCAGTCATAAACTAAAAGCTGTGTAAATTCCAGAAAATGTACCCTAGTTTGTAGACTCTATAACTTTTGCGCAAACCAATAAATATACGCTTATTGACATTTTTTTTACCAAAGACATGTGGCCCAATACATTTTGGCCTAAATGTATGACTAAAATTTAGTTTATTGGATTTTTTTTATAACAAAAAGTAGAAAATATCATTTTTTTTCAAAATTTTCAGTCTTTTTCCGTTTATAGCGCAAAAAATAAAAACGGCAGAGGTGATCAAATACCATCAAAAGAAAGCTCTATTTGTGGGAAGAAAAGGACGCAAATTTCGTTTGGGTAGAGCATTGCATGACCGTGCAATTAGCAGTTAAAGCGACGCAGTGCCGAATTGTAAAAAGTGCTCTGGTCAGGAAGGGGGTAAATCCTTCCGGGGCTGAAGTGGTTAACAAAGCCAAGATGGATGGGATACATAAGAAGTTTTTCTACAAAAATGAAATCTAAAGGTCTAATAATAACTTGATGTGCAGTCCATGATGTGAGAGTAATAATAAATGAAATTTAAATATAACAGACCCATCACATCAAGTCCACACACCCTGTTAGGATAGATGCCACCTGCAGCCAATCGTATAATTTTTGATGTGGCTGAGATCTTTCTGGTTCATCATATACAGATTGTTGGTCATTTTGTTTTTATTTATTTTTATTTTTGAAATCCAAAGCAGAATGTGAAGATTGTGAAATGATGTGCTCCTTTTTCTTGTAAGTGCAGTCGTATAAGCAGAAGAATATTTTGTATTTATGGACATCTCTACATGACCGCAGGGTATTGTTATCATTTTTTATAATATTGCCAGGAAAAAGTTGTCTTTTTGGAACATGAAACTGGAGTTCTTACACAAACAGCATGATAGAAAACAAGCCATTGGAATATATTTATGCAAGCTGGACCCAGTAATGAAGGGTTCATCCCAATATATCAGAGCTGTAGCTTTTATGCAAAGGTGCTATTAGACAAAGTTACAGACATTATTTTGATCAAATATTTCATTTTTAATGGTCCCACATTCTGCGCAGCAAATATACAGCTAACTCAATGTTTGTCTAATGAAAGGTTCAAAATATGAATTTGTTTTGTTTGTTTATGTACAAATCTAACAATGAAAAATGCGTACATTTGAATCCAGCCACTATTGGAGGAGGCTGGAGACAAAAAAAACCCACATGTGTTTAATTGATGATGCTGGAATCAGCTGCTGTGAGCCCAGTGCAGGACAGACTCCCTGAAGACCCAGATATTAGATTTTTTGTGGAGTTGATTACCAGTTTTATACTGAGTATGCAGTTTATCGCCCAGAAGGATACTCTGTATTCAGAGTCATTGAATCATTTTCCCCCAGCTCAAGAAGCAGAGCTCCATGTTTTAGCAAAGCCTGTGAGTTATAAAAAGAGTATATATTTATATAGATAGTCGAGATATAGAGAGCTTTTGGTTCCATTTGAAGGGCCAGAAGTTTTAACTTTGGCAGGTAAACCAATCAAGCATGTTTGTTTTTTTTTTGTTTTTTTAAATCTTTTATCAATCAAGCATGTTAAGTTAATTTGATCAGCTGTTTTCAGCCTTCCAGGTTCTTGCTGAGGTAGCCATATTAACATTAAAACTCACACATGGAAGCAGACCAGGCGACTAAGGATGCTGCATTACAGCCCTGGACACTTGCTGGGTCTGTGCAACTCACAGATTGCACCCTGGTTCTGGCCCAGTATAGCTGGGATTAATAATTCACCTTAAAGGACCCCAGAATGAGAAGAACAAGTGGTCCACAGGGGGCAACTTCTTATGAAACAGGACTTTGGAAAAGGTGATCATGTGTGTCTGCCAATCACTCTTTTCCCTCCAGCTTGACACATGGACCGTGTCATCAGTCACAAGCAGTAATGGCTGCCTTAGTAAATGAGCATGGGATAGAGCCAGGGTTCACCACAGTTGTTTTTTTTATAACATACCACTTCTTGTTTACCTGTTACCAAAAGTGTTACCAAAAGCTTAACATCCCTTCCAGAGATTACAAAAGAAATATCCAGACGCCCAAGTCAGGATCTTACGAGTATGCATTTTGTCTGTATGGACATGTTTTCTGGATGTCCAGTGGCAAATGCTACTGCAAAGGCGACAGTAAAAAGTGTTATCAGAAGACGTTTGTAAGTACAGAATCTACAGAGAGTAACAGAGGAAATCATTTTTATAGGAGAGTCTTTACTAGAAGTTTTGAGGTTTTATTTTTACACCCCCTACTGCCTACAATGTAGTGGAAAAAGTAGAGTAAGAAACTAGAAAACTTTTTCCTGAATGATTTCTTATATTTTATCAAGCCCCTAAGGGGAATGTTGGACTCTCTCCCTATGGGATTTGGTTTGGGAGTGTGTTACACACTTGTTTACATTTTGTCTCAGCAGCTGAAGTCCTCCATTTGGATCTCACAGAGAATGTTGCTGATCTTTTAAGGTTTTTGACAACCTCATTTATGTGTTTTCTCCCCAATTCCAGGTCCTAAAAGTTTGGAAGGATATAAAACTAAATATATAAGGAAATGTTTGGAGACTCAATACAGCATCTATTTCATGTACAGTTGTGCGAAACTTGAAGGAAAAGTCACCTGGATCCACCCCAAACACTGCAAAAATGACTAAATTCAAGAAATCTCTGTGTTTGATTTGTTTCCCTCTTGCGATCACAGTCTATGGTACTTTTTGATTCAATTACTTTAATTGTAAGGGATATATATATATATATATATATATATATATATATATATATATATATATATATATATATATATAAATGTGATTTGAAAAGTAGTTTAGCCAAGTTGAAGTCATATTTGTCTTTTGTACATCTTCCATTTTATGTAGAATTGTCTGTGTTTACATACGCTGATAAGTCAGCATCGGCCACAGGAGTGTATAGCCAGTACTCTGTAAATATGCTGATAAGTCAGCATCGGCCACAGGAGTGTATAGCCAGTACTCTGTAAATATGTCTTATCAATTTGTTTTTCACAATGAAAAGTCATTTTGTAATGAAAAAACTGCTCAGCTATTATTTTCTCCACAATGGAGTTGTTGTCTCTTTGGCCAGGACTACCTCCACCACTGGAGGTTCCAGGTTAAAAGTGATAGCAGGTATGGTTTGTGATCAAAATATTGATCAAAAGAGAGGAGACTGTTAAGGAAATTTGTAAGTTCTGTATATAATTGTATTCTATTTTGTGTGTATTGCACACTGCCCTCACTGTGCACATGGCACTAAAAATGTTTTCAGTACATGTTTGCATTCTTTCGAGTCCTGCCTATGTAATGCCCCCTGTTACCATAAATGTACAATTGTAATATTAATGTGATACCTACGTAATCATGTGTATAAAAACCTTCAATTGCATCATAATAAAGCAGAACAGTTATTTGGAAAGATGCGGAGTGTATCTTTTGTGTCTGTTCCCTACTGCAGTAGTTATTAATTTGGAACCACTAATCAAGGAGGATAGGAGTTGCCTCTCTATAAAATGTCCAGCTCACTAGATACCTGTCTCCATGGGGGTACATTGCCTAGTGGGACAAAACCCTAACTATTGTACTTTGCTTGCCTCACCCAGAAAATTTGGCCCCCTCATTGCAGTTCTCATATGCATTTCCTAATCTTTGCAATCCATGTATTCCCTCCATTAAGCTTGTGCAGCCTTACTATTCTATCCATCCCCTCGCACAGCACTCCCACCCCTCTTTTCTCACTTTTGCCAAGTTCTCCCCCCACTGGAGTTATTTGTTAAGCCCTATACCTGTTAACAACCTAGGCTAAATTTTTCACACAGATAATCTGTGGTCTTGAATAGGTGCTTTTCATGAATCTGGTTATACATGGTTGAAGATCATCATGCCATACCACAACAAATACCCAATGTTCTACCTTAAAATTTCTTTTACTTAACATTAAAAAGCTCAATTCACCAGAAAATAGCATCCCCCAAATCTTCTGGGAACCCTTCTAAACTTATAGCACAACTTGAATTTCTGCAAGATATGCAGTTTTGTTCTGACTCAATACCCAAACTTACAAACCACAAATACCCAACAGTATTTCACATGCCCAAGAATACTCAAAAATTAAAGGGGTTTCAATCCTATTGACCAAATACTTACAATTTACACTCAGAGCAACTGGTGGATAAAGAGTGCTAAAATATTTTCCTGTCAGCAGCGTCTAGCGCTCCTGCTCCTCATTCCAGCATCCTGGTTTGGCTATGACATTCTGCCTGTCTGTGTCCACCTGCAATGTGATTAATGTGGTCATTAAGGTGGTTATAAGGTAGCTAAACCTTCAGTCTCTTGCTTGTGATAGAATGTGATTATGTGTGTAATATCTGATCATGCTGCCTGTTTGTCCGCCCTGCTCTGCTAGATTGGTTTTCCTTTGTATGACCTTGAACTGGATAACAACTATTCTCTGAACTCTGCCTGGCTTTTGCCTGGACTGTCATTGAACCACTCTGCCTGTCTGCTAACCGCAAGCACCTGTTTGCTTTGCTGAGTTTTAGCCTGCCCTGGCGTGGTAGCCAGGCACTATAGCATTGCGTGTAAGTCCTGGGGCAACCAAGTACTGGTAGACCTGCTTGCCTTATAGGAAAGGGGACTGCTATAGGTGAAGAATGCAATAGCCAGCTAAAGTGTCTGACCACCTGTGTTTGGGGTAAGCGTCACATTTCCTCAAGGGTAAAATAAGCCACAAGGCAATCCCTTAGCAAACATCTATTGGCCCAATGAAAGACAAATGGCCTTCCTTTGTATGGTATATAAATTCTTAGTCACCTTTAAGGAAGGTCTCCTTCCCATTATGGGAGGTAACTTTAACCTACCCCTCAACCCACTCCATGACACTTTTACAGGCACTTCCTTGATCCCTTACAGAGCCCTTCGTCAAATTAATATCAGATAGCTAACCTAGCTCTCCATGACTCTCGGGCATTCTTCACCCAAGCATGCAGGATTTCACTTCCCCATTCTCATTCAAAATACTACTGAATATATTATTTCTTTCTATTATAACCTGACCTGTCTTACCTACATGCTGCTAAAATAGTAAATATGTTCCTATCTGACCATCACCTCATTATGCTTATGCTGACCTTCCCTGAATGGGAGTAAAAGTCAAAACTGTGAAAGTGAAACCCCGCCAGCATTCACGACAAGAAGGTCATCTTGCTCTCCAAGCAAATTAAATTTGGGAAGAGCCCAGGCCCAGATTCCCTTTCAGTACATTTTCAAAAGTATGAACCCGTTACTCATCTTGCATTTCAGAATTGCTTTAGCTGACTCAGAATCTCTTTCCCTCTTTTGGAAGCCCATATCACAGTTTTACCCAAGGAGGGCAAGGAACCCACTCAGGTTTCAAACAACCGACCAAATTAATTGTTGAATATGGATGTAAATGTATATGCAAAGATCCTAGCTAGCCAAATTGTGCCTCGTACCCCTTTGCTCATTTCCCTTGATCAAGTGGGGTTTGTCCTGGACATGGAGGGCTACAAAATTCACGAAAAGCCATAATTCTCCACCACTGGCTAATTGTGCACATACATCAAGGGTTTTTCTGTCAATTGATGCTTAGAAGGTGTTTAACAGAGAAGCCGAGACTATGTCTGCTGGAATTATGGCCCTGTACACCTTTCCATAGGCAAGAGTAAAGGTAAGTGACCATCTATCAAGCACCTTCAGGATCCATGTTCAGACTCAGATATCAAAAGCCTCATAGTTGTTGAAAGGTATTACAAACTTGTAGTATATGCAGACAATGTGTCAATAGTTTTTTCTGAACAGCACACCACTCTTCCTATTCTAATGTAAGGCCTAGAACATTTTCAATGCCTTTCTGCCGAAAAAAAAATTCTGAATCTCCCTTCCAGCAAGAGACAGTGGTGCTTTGTCAGTTGCACTTTCCCTTCAGCTGGCAAAAGTACAGTGAGGACGTGTAGGAGCTGAGCTCCGCTCAAGGGATATTCATCCATGGCCATCCTAGCCGGTTCCCGACTTCCCGAGCTCCATTCTCCTCTCCACCACACCGACCTTCCTTCTGCTACTGCCGCTGAGGTGAATTGGCAGGTTTCCCTGCATTCCTCGGTCCCGGGCCTTCGGCCGGTCTTAGGCCTAGTACGTCCACCGCCATATTGGGCCTGCTAGGCGCCCGCTATAAGCTGCCTTCCTCCCCCACGCATCGGAGGATAAACGGAGCCCTCACCTTCACTCCCTGATCGGGACACCATCGGGGATTTCGCTGGCTCTTCCGAGCACTGTGGTGGCGCCTGCTGCTCCCCTCCTCTGCCTCAAGCCTTTCTTCAGTGGACACCATCTTGCGGCCTGCCTCTCCGGCTTCTCCTAATACAGGCACAGTGAGTACTGTGAGATTTCTCTGCTCTCCCCTCACTCAGAATTCTTGGCAGTGCCAGCACTCTGTAGCCCCACTAAGATCCAGAACTTAGAACTGTACAGTGCTGTTCCGGGCCTCCAAGAAGCGACACACACCAGGCCGGATACTACTCCCAGGAAAGCCCGCAGCTTCTGCCTACCCCTGGAAGTCGGCGGCCATCTTGGTGCTCCACAGTGCTCTCCCTTTCCTCATCCTGCTCCACTATCCTACTCATCAACGATTTCTCGCATAGAGATTCACAAGCAGGCTCCTCCATACAGTGTTGGGACAAGCAACTACCACCACGTGGAAAACCTACGGATCTGGCCCACCTTTGGGGACTGTCGGCCATCTTGGTGCACCAAGTGCTCCCATACCTATTCTTTCTCATCACATCTTTTGCACAGCTCTTGCTCCTACTGACTTTACCCAAGGTAAATCTCCTTGCTCCTCCTTGTGCCTTTTGAAGTGACCCTAAAATACTACTTGCATCTACACCTTTCCGCATGATTGTGATATTCTGATGCATGTTTGACATTAAACAGATGTGATTAAGGAGTGCTCCCTACAGCAATCGGCCGTATAGTTCCAGTAATGCCCACCAAAACGCCTAAACTTCGTGCCGCCTCAGGTAAACGACCAGGCAAGAGATCACTGTCTGTTCCAGTCTCCACAGGCTCCATTCAACAGTACTTGACTAACGCACGTGACGAACAGGTTCGAACCTCGCGCACAAGTGTCTCTCCATCTTCTCCCGCGGCCTCTATGCGAGAAAGCTCTCCTGCCTCCTCATACTGCTCGGACCTTATGGAGGATCCAGGATCCCCAGCCGGTTCCGAGATGACTACAATAATGAGCGGCCTTAAAAAAGAACTTGCAGGTATGTTTCGCAGTTTGGAGAAATCCATTAAAAAAGAAATAACTGCTGTTAGATCTGATATGTCGCATATTCTGGTCAGAGTTGAGGAAACAATGGCAAGACGCACATGCTGTGGCCATTAAAGAACTACAGGATACTCAGCTGGCCTTCGCCCATCGAGCCTCTCTATATAAGCTTGAGGACCTCGAGAACCGCAACCGCAGAAACAATATTCGTATCAGAGGTCTGCCGGAAGCCACTGGGGATAACGATCTAGAACCATCTATAAGAGGCATTTTTAATATCATCTTGGGTAGACCTGTCACTGAACCGCTGCGTTTTGACCGTGTTCATCAGGCCCTAAGACCTAGAAATGCTAACTCAGATCAACCTAGAGACATTATCTTCCGCCTGCATTACTTTGAGGATAAAAATGCTATCATGATGAAGATGCGGGGCCTTCCTAATTGACTTTGACGGAGCAGTCATTACCATATTTCCAGATCTCTCCAAGGATACGCTAGATCGTCGTAGAGCTCTGAAACTGCTTCTTGACCAGTTGTGCTCTGATGGGATTACATACAGATGGGGATTCCCAGCCTGCCTGATTGCCACGAAAAATGGTCGCTCCTACACACTATTGCCCCGTACACACGGTCAGACTTTGTTCGGACATTCCGACAACAAAATCCTAGGATTTTTTCCGACGGATGTTGGCTCAAACTTGTCTTGCATACACACGGTCACACAAAGTTGTTGGAAAATCCGATCGTTCTAAATGCGGTGACATAAAACACGTACGTCGGGACTATAAATGGGGCAGTGGCCAATAGCTTTCATCTCTTTATTTATTCTGAGCATGCGTGGCACTTTGTCCGTCGGATTTGTGTACACACGATCGGAATTTCCGACAACGGATTTTGTTGTCAGAAAATTTTATAGCCTGCTCTCAAACTTTGTGTGTCGGAAAATCCGATGGAAAATGTGTGATGGAGCCTACACACGGTCGGAATTTCCGACAACAAGGTCCTATCACACATTTTCCATCGGAAAATCCGACCGTGTGTACGGGGCATAAGATTCCCGGAGGAACTTTCAACTTTTCTGCATGATCTTAACCTCCCATCAATGGAACTCCCAGGCTGGCAAGACCCAATTCCTAAATTTCTGAGCCCTCTGGATCCACCTTAAAGAAAGACTCCCTCAAATAAGCGACGTACCTCACTTCCAGGCTCTGCACAAAAGCATGGTTGACATGTGTTCTTCCCCCTTTTTTGTTTTTTTCATCCATGTAGACCATCATTTCTTTACAGGTTTTACATACTGAGTCGTATTTTGGCCACAAGTTTTTTCTATTTTTACCCATGCATATTTGGCCAAAACTGATGTACTATTGAATTGACCAATGTTTTTAGTTATTTTCTTTTTTCGTTCTTTTTTGTGTCTACTTTAATCTTTTGTTCTCTAACTCAGGTACCAAGCTGGTCTACAGTTATATATTACCTTTTCAGGTTATGTGATGTTTACAATGATCCTGGTCCGGTATAGGTAATCTTTACATTACTAACTGGAACTTATTCTGTCCCTAAAGTTGTTGGTTATATGTATTTCATAGGCCGTGCGTTGCTGGTGCATAGTTCTCCTTTTACCCCGTCTTAAACACAGTAGTTGGATTCTGCAGAGGTGTGTCCTTCAGGCTATCTGATATGTTAGCAGACGATCATGGTCGCTTTCTTTTTCTTTGAGGCTTTACAGGAAACACTCAATGTACTCTTGCAAATGTATATTGTCCAAACCACAACCGACCAACCTTCCTCTCACAAATCATCACTAAACTCTCACAGTTTGCCAAGGGTCTTACTATCTTAGCTGGTGACATAAACATGCCCCTGGACCCTACCATGGATACCTCCCAAGGTCGCTCCAGTATTTCTTTCAAACGATTGAAATTTGTTAAAAAGAAACTTTTGAGTCTTCAACTAATGGATGTCTGGCATCTCCTCCATCCTAAGGAAAAGGATTTTTCTCATTTTTCTACAACACACCAATCTTATTCCAGAATAGATAACATGTTTTTAGATCATTATCATCTTCCCCTCCTGAAATCCGCTCATATAGGCATCGCTTCTATATCTGATCATGCACCTGTATCGATGACATTGACCATGCCCTCCTTACCACAACGGACTGGAAACTTAATGACTCTCTTCTTTCCAACGAAGCTGAGGTTTCCATGTTAGCCTCTCATTTATCACAGTACTTTAAGGAAAATAAGCCTGCTGACACATCTCCCTCCATTGTGTGGGAGGCTCATAAGGCTACTATAAGGGGTCGTCTCATTGAACTTGGCACTTGGAAAAAAACGGAGCATGGTCAACAAATCGCTCAGGTCCTACAGCAGATAGCGAAAAACAGCACAAACTATCTCTACATATTGAACACTAGGGATGAGCTTCGAGTTTGAGTCGAACTCATGTTTGACTCGAACATTGGCTGTTCGCAAGTTCGCCGAACAGCGAACAATTTGGGGTGTTCGCGGCAAATTTGTATGCCGCGGAACACCCTTTGAAAGTCTATGGGAGAAATCAAAAGTGCTAATTTTAAAGGCTTATATGCAAGTTATTGTCATAAAAAGTGTTTGGGGACCTGGGTCCTGCCCCAGAGAACATGGATCAATGCAAAAAAAAGTTTTAAAAACGGCCGTATTTTCAGGAGCAGTGATTTTAATAATGCTTAAAGTCAAACAATAAAAGTGTAATATCCCTTTAAATTTCGTAGCTGGGGGGTGTCTATAGTATGCCTGTAAAGGGGCGCATGTTTCCTGTGTTTAGAACAGTCTGACAGCAAAATGACAGTTCAAAGGAAAAAAGCCATTTAAAACTACTCGTGGCTATTGCATTGCCGGTCCGACAATACACATAGAAGTTCATTGATAAAAACGGCATGGGAATTCCCCACAGGGGAACCCCGAACCAAAAGAAAAAAGAAAAAATTATGTGGGGGTCCCCCTAAATTCCATACCAGGCCCTTCAGGTCTGGTATGGATATTAAGGAGAACCCCGGCCAAATTTTTTTTTAAAAATGACGTGGGGGTCCCCCTAAATTCCATACCAGACCCTTCAGGTCTGGTATGGATTTTAAGGAGAACCCCGCGCAAAAAAAAAAAAAAAAGGTGTGGGGTCCCCCCAAAAATCCATACCAGACCCTTATCTGAGCATGCAACCTGGCAGGCCGCAGGAAAAGAGGGGGGACGAGAGAGAGATCTGTGATCTGTGAGTGAAACATTTTACTACATTACTGTCTGCACAATATGCCCCCCAATAAAGAGAACCTGTCACACAGAAGATCTGGATCTGTCACAGTCCATCTGGATCTGTCACAGCCCATCTGTCACACAGGTAGCCATCAGCACCACCATCGGTACCATCTGGATCTGACTGCCCATCTGTCACAACCCATCTGTCACAGCCCATTTGTCACAACCCATCTGTCACAAAGGCCGCCATCAGTACCACCAACGGTACCACCATTAGTACTGTCATTGGTACCATCTGGATCTGACAGCCCATCTGTCACAGCCCATCTATAACACAGGCTGCCATCAGTACCACCATCGGTACCGCCATCACTACCGCCGCACAGTCTCTCTATAAGTACCGTCACACAGGCCATCAGTAACCTGTCAGTACCGTCACACAGGTCCACCATCAGTGAGCTGTCAGTAGCACCACTAGTTCTGTCACATAGGCCCGCCAAAAGTACCGCCATTGTGTCTCAAAGAGTTTATACAGCTGAGGAGGCATATAACATCCTTACCATATCGGATGATGAGAGCAGCGGGGAGCTCCCATCATCCAATTCTGGTTCAGAATAGGAGCCAGTGGAATGTATTCGATCGGAGTCAGAGGAAGAAACCACCCCTCCTAAAAGAGTAAGGAGATCAGGACCGTTTACGTAAATGGTTGACCCTGCCTCCCTCTGACAACATGGGGAAAGCCACAGGGAAGTCCCCGTGAAGTCCCCTGCGTCAGAGGAGGAAGTGTCAGAAGAACCGAAGCACACGGCGGAAGACTCTCACTGAGGCGGATCGTGCGGACGGAGCGGAGAAGAAGCCAGAGGAAGATGCGAAGAAGGAGGAAGAAGAAGATGGAGAAGAAGAAGATGGAGAAGAAGAACAGGGAGAAGAAGAAGATGGAGGAAGAAGAAGAACATCGAAGGGAGACCAAAAGAAAGAAGATGGAAGAAGAAGCGGAAAGAAGAAGAAATTGTCAAAAACCGTCTCTTGTGTTTTTTAACCTTTTTGACACTTTTTTTGTGAAATGGTAGAGGTACATTTGTACCCCATTACCAATTCACACCGGGGGGCTGGGATCTGGGAGTCCCCTTGTTAAAGGGGGCTTCCAGATTCCGATAAGCTCCCTGCCCACAGACCCCCACAGCCACTGGGCAAGGGTTGGGGGATGAGGCTCTTCTCCCCATCAACATGGTGACAAGGTGCTTTGGGGGGTTACCCCAAAGCACCCTCCCAATGTTGAGGGCATGTGGCCTGGTACGGTTCAGGAGGGGGGTGCTCTCTCGTCCCCCCTCTTTTCCTGCGGCCTGCCAGGTTGCGTGCTCAGATAAGGGTCTGGTATGGATTTTTGGGGGACCCCACGCCATTTTTTAAAAAATTTTGTTGCGGGGTTCCTCTTTGAGGGGGACCCCATGCAATTTTTTTTTAATTTTGGCGCGGGGTTCCCCTTAATACCCATACCAGGCCTGCTGGGCCTGGTATGAAATTTAGGGGGACCCCCATGCATTTTTTTAAAATTTTGGTTCTGGGTTCCCCTGTGGGGGAATCCCATGCCGCTTTTATCAATGAACTTTTATGTGTATTGCCGGACCGGCAGTTCATTATAGCCGGCGCTAGCGATAGTAGTTTTACAGTAGTTAGTAATGATAGTAGCGATAGTAGTTTTACACTACTTTTTTCCTTTAGAAATGTCATTTTGCTGTCAGACTGTTCTAAACAAGGAAAACATGTGCCCCTTTACAGGCATATTATAGACACCCCACAGGTAGTAGTGATAGTAGCGATAGTAGTTTTACATGACTTTTTTTCCTTTAGAAATGTCATTTTGCTGTCAGACTGTTCTAAACACGGGAAACATGCGCCCCTTTACAGACATACTATAGACATCCCCCAGCCAAGAAATTTAAAGGAATATTACACTTTTATTGTTTCACTTTATGCATTATTAAAATCACTGCTCCCGAAAAAAAGGCAGTTTTTAAAACTTTTTTTGCATTGATACATGTCCCCTGGGGCAGGACCCAGGTCCCCAAACACTTTTTATGACAATACCATGCATATAAGCCTTTAAAATTAGCACTTTTTATTTCTCCCATAGACTTTTAAAGGGTGTTCCGTGGCTTTTGAATTTGCCGCGAACACCCCAAATTGTTCGCTGTTCGGCAAATGGGCAAACAGCCAATGTTGGAGTCGAACTCATGATCGACCCGAACATAAAGCCCATCCCTACCGATGATTTCTTTGCCTGCCGTTTTAACCATGTTTCTGACTTCCACGTGCACTGACCTTGACCTGTTAATCAACCATGTTTTTGCCTGCCACTTTGACTGATCTTCTGCCCTTCTACTTTAGTACACAGGGGTCTCACATATGTGAGGGGCTTCAGAATAATCATTTTTTGGTTTTCTGTGTTCCCAGAACAGGGTCTGGTTTCCCGGAGGCTTCAAAGAGATTTGGGTGGGAGAAGCCTCTACCCCTGTCCCCCTGGCCCTAAGCTTGATGGTCCTTCCTGCTGCCTGGACCAATACTTTGGCTGTGTTGACCATATCTCTGCCCGCTGCCTCTACTGACTTTGGACAGTATTTCTGCCTGGGCATCTCTACCTTCTCCCTGGACCAATGCTTTGGCTGTGCTGACAGTATCTCTGCCTGTACTAACTATGGACAGTATTCCTGCCTGCTGCCTGGACGATTGCGCTTGCTGTTGCTGACCACATCCCTGCCTGCACCAATGCTCTCCTTTGTGGACCACTGCACTACCAAAACCACAGGTAATATTTTGTTATTTGGTATGTACATGTTATGTGTTAGAAATATGAAGGGCCTTCAAAAATGTGATCTGTAGTCAGGAAATTATATGTGTAATTTATGCTCCTAGGATGCCTGGAGGTACTATTTGGATGTTGGGCCTTTGTATATGGCCAGGCTGTGTAAAAGTCTCACACATGTGGTATCATTAAACTCAGGAGGAGTAGCAGAATGTATTTTGGGGTTTCATTTTTGCTATGTACATGCTACGTGTTGGAAATATCTTATAAATGCACAACTTTGTGTAAAAATAATGCGTTTCCATTTTTTTCCCACATTTTTCGAAAACTTCTGGAAAAAATGAACCATTCAAAAGACTCATTATGTCTCATAGATTATACGTTGGGGTGTTTGCTTTCCAAAATGGGGTCATTTTGTGGGCGTTTCCATTGTCCTGGTGCTCCAGGGCCTTTAAAAGTGAGATAGGTTGTCATGAAATTATGTGTAATTTTCTCCTAGAATGCCTGGAGGTGCTACTTGGATGTTGGGCCTCTGTATGCGGCCAGGCTGTGTAAATATCTCACACATGTGGTGAGACATTTATAACCATACTCAGCAGGAGTAGCAGAATCTATTTTTGGGTGTAGTTGCAAGTATGATAATGCTGTGTTCAAGAAATAACCTGCCAATACGACAAGTTTGTGTAAAAAAAAAAATTATTAATTTTCCCAAGAATTGTGGGAAAGAAATTACAACTTCAAATAACTCACCATGCCTCTTACTAAATACCTGTCTACTTTCCAAAAAGGGGTCATTTGGGGGGTATTTGTACTTTCCTGGATTGTTAGTGTCTCTAGAAATTAGATAGGCCTTCAGTACATCAGACGTGATCAGATGTAATCAATTTTCAGTAATTTGTTAGTGTCTCTAGAAATGAGATAGGCCTTCAGTACATCAGGCGTGATCAGATGTAATCAATTTTCATTGATTTTCACCCTAACTTGTAGACTCTATAACTTTCACACAGACTAAATAATATCCACTAATTTGGGTTATTTTTACCAAAGATATGTAGCAGTATAAATTTTGGCCTAAATTTATGAAGAAAAATTACTTATTTGCAAAATTTTACAATAGAAACTAAAAAAAAAGTGGTTTTTTTTCAAGATTTTCACATATCACAAAAAATAAAAAAAACAATGGTTAATAAATACCACCAAAAAAAAGCTCTATTTGTGAGAAAAAAAATATACAAATTTTGTTTGGATACAGTGTACCATGACTGAGTAATTGTCATTCAAAATGTGAGAGCACTGAAAGCTGAAAATTGGTCTGGGCAGGAAGGTGTTTAAATGCCCTGTATAGAAGTGGTTAATATTAGTTACATGCTCGGCCAATCTTGTCTGCAACATATATATAGTGCATCTTATGTACTGAAGTCCACATGGACAACGAATAACGTATACAACATACAAAAGTTTTGATTTTCTTTACATGGGTAAATTGAGCTTATGTGATATAAAAGAAAAAAACCTTTACCTGTAACACAAATAGAACAGATAAATGCCTGGACACATTTTTAGACAAAGTCATATCACATTTTTTTTATATAACAAATACATTTTTAAGGGAATGAAAAATCAAAGCTGAATGTACAATTCAGCTTTGATTTAGTAAACTTTAAGTAAACTTTCTTGTAAGCACTGTATAGTAAATATTTGCTATGTAATTTAAAGATCTTACATGTCAATTAAAAAGGAATTTTACAAACCTTTAATAAAGTCTGTGTATTGTATTTGTTGAGAAGAGATTTCCCTCATGAGCCATCAATGGCTAGATCCAATGCAATATTAAAGTCGTCTTTGAACTTTAGAAAACTTTTTTATTGAGAAATTTCTTTTGGGGCTGTTTTTTTTAGTGAGTCCAAAAGTTCAAACAGGACTTAGACCTGTTTAAATACAACAATACAGTAAGTTAATTATTTATATACTATTGAATATGGCTCTCTTATAATTCTGGAAACAAAAATGGAATTTTTGTTGTATGTTTTTTTGTAGAGATCAGGTAACACTTTCTGCAACGTTTTCAGAACTATGTTTGAATAAAACATTTAGAAAATATTTAGGATGAATCCACAGTATACTGGACAGCTGCCGGTGCTTTATCACTCCAGCAGGTGTCCGTTGCTGGCTGCAATAGGGGGCAGTGTGGTGCGTGATTCAGCTCATCATACAGCTCCCATTTTCTTTTTTGTACAGACTTTATTTGAAGTTTACAAAATGTACATTTAATTTATGGTGCTGTACATGGTGTGTGATTCGATGCACTGCCATACAGTTCCATGGGATTCAGTATGGTGCGCTGCAATAAAATGCAGCATGTCTGCATTTTTTCGCAGTATGCTGCAGTGCAGCCCTATGCCGTGTACACATGACCGTTTTTTCCGTCAGAATAAACTCTGATGGTTTTTCTAAAGGAGTTCCGATGGAGTTCCGCTGAAACGGACTTGCGTACACAGGATCACACCAAAGTCTGATCATTTAGAACGCGGTGACGTACAACACGTACGACGAGACTAGAAAAAGGAAGTTAAATAGCCAGTAGCCAATAGCTGCCCTTGCGTCATTTTTGGTCCATCGGAATAGCATACAGGCGAACGGTTTTTCCCTATAGGAATTGATTCTGTCTGAAAGATTTAAAACAATTTCTATTTCTAGGTCTGTCAGAATTTTCGAAAGAAAAATTCCGATGTAGCCCACACACGATCGGAATATCCGATGAAATGATTCCGTCTGACCTTTTTGTGCCGGAAAGTCCAGTTGTGTGTATGCGGCATTAGGCCGCGCACAATTGTTTCCTAAGTGTGCTTGTGGTGACAGACATTTTACAATGCGGTAAAACATCTGTCATTGCACATAGTGTAAATTCACCATGGGGGGGAAGGGGGAGGGGTGTGATTCAATAAAGCTTTTATTGTACAACACTTTTCTGCCATTATATCCTGTATAACCCTGCAAAATTATGGTTGTATTAGAATGTCCTGAACATAAATAAATAAATAAATAAATAAAGTATCACGGACAGTACTCAATTTTCAATGTCCTGAACCAAATTCATGAAAGCTGTGCCACAGTTTTCTTGCTCTTTCCAAAGGGTCTGACAAATTCAGGTAGTTCTTATGCTCACCATATTTACAGTCTGGCACTGTAGCTGCAAAGAAATCATTCATTTGGTAATATTGGTGATAAAAAAAGTGCAGTTAATAAGACCTCTTTAATGTTGGAGTAAATTGTGTTTTGTGTGTAAGTATTTTATCACACCCTTTCTGAGACAATTTTGCAACAGATTCATACACACCTTACCGACAGTTACATGAATTTATGGCAAGTTGTCTCCAGGTGGGTGACAGATTTCTACTGGGTATCTATGACATTCTTTATGAATTCCAGGAACGGTTCTTTTATTTTGTGTAAGATAAACAACAGTTGAATGCACACTAATGCCGCATACACATGAAAGGAATTTCCGACAACAAATGTTCGATGGGAGCTTGTTGTTGGAAATTCCGACCGTGTGTAGGCTCCATCGGACATTTTTTGTCGGAATTTCCGACAACAAAAATTTGAGAGCTGGTTCTCAAATTTTCCGACAACAAAATCCGTTGTCGGAAATTCCGAGCATGTGTACATAATTCCGACGCACCAAATTCCACCCATGCTCTGAATCAAGTACGAGACGGAAGCGCTCGGTCTGGTAAAACTAGCGTTCATAATGGAGATAGCACATTTGTCACTCCGCAAATTTAATAATCTTTTAATGCAGTGCATTCTCTTCTTCTTTATGATGCTAGAATAATGAAGTTGTTTTGCTGCTCATATTCACACAGAGTTCTGACAAACTGATTTCTTTATTATTTTTCGTGATCTCCTGAATAATATTTGTTATTTTTTTCATCAGATCTCTAAAATAATGTTTAGAATTTATTTTTATAGTGATCTTTTTTAATTTTTTTTAATCAAAATCTACATTATTTTTATTTTTTTGTTTTTTACAAAGATCTCCTGTTTTTTATATTTTTTCTACCGTTCTCCATAATATTTTTAGTCGTTTTGTGTGTCAAGTTACCACAACACCATTATTAACTTGTATTTTTTAACCTCAAGGAGGTTGTTTGGTGTTGGTGTTCCTTGTTAATTTGACATTGTATTTTTGAAATGTACCTGGCTACTCACAAACAAACTGTCCTATTTGAAGTAAAACACATAGGCAAGTATTTGTGAAAAAAAATAGCCATTTATTAGGGGTCATAACAAAATAAAGAGGAAGGCAACGCTGAATAAACTGGTGAAATTGGTGAAGTCTTTGTACCCCAGGGCACACATCAACTATTTTACAGCCAAAATTGGTAACATGAGGAGTCCATATAATAGTGAGCACAATTCGGTCCAGGACTCCAAGAGATCAGGAACAGCAGCAGATAACATATATGTCCCCAGGCTGTGGTCTTACAACAGCCTGCGTCTTTTGTCAGACCAGACTGAACCCAGGCCATCACTTTCTTGTCTTCCTTTCACGCTTCCTTCCACGCTTCCTTCCACGCTTGCTTCCAGGCTTGCTTCCAGGCTGTGGCTCTAGTGTTGGAGTTGTGGCAGGAGATGGAGGAGGAGGAGGGTTGAACTCACAAACCTGGCTTTGGCTTGTGAGATCACCCCTCAACCCCTTATTTAGGGCTTGTAAGGTAACTTCCTCACAGAAGAGGCATTGGCCCTCCTCCATTTCCTGCATTTTGCAGGCTGCCATACAGGCATAGTCCCCTTGAAGATTGGGGGGTTCTGAGGGCCGCAGTAGCCTGCCAAAATAGCCCAAGTGCTGCCTCCTCCAGGTTCCTCCCCTTCCTGGGTCTTTTTTTTTGAAGGCGGAGGGGAGGGACCTGGGATTCGGTTAGGCTACTGGGCCCGGCCACCTCCTGGCTGCCACTTACCCCCGCCACCTCCTGGCTGCCACTTTCCACAGCCTCCTACTAGCTGAGGTTTTCCTGTGTATGAAAAAGGGACATAGTTTTAGTTTTTGGTTCATGAATCACACACAATTTTCAGCGCATGACTGTTGCAAATTGAATGTTATTATATAGAAAAGACTATCATTCTGACCCCACCATTTTTAATTCTTGTCCCAATCATTTGTGGCCACTACTGTCTATTGATATGTAAAACACTTTGTTAAATCAGAAATTAGTGATCAATAATAACATCTAGTTAACATCATTCATTTTTTGACAAGAAATGTGTTTAACAATGCTTTACCTGGCTCAAGCTGGGCTCCTCCACATCTTCCTGGCTGGAAGGCCCAGGTTGGACGTCAGAAGCCTCAGCTGGGGTGGAAGGAAGTGTTAAAGAAAGACTGGAGAGTGCTGGCCTGGGTTAATGCAGTCTGGCCTGGGTTAATGCAGTCTGTCATAGTACCACAGCCTGAGGACATAAATGTCATCGGCTGCTGCTCCTGATCTCTGGGAATCCTGGATCTTCTTGCACTCCCTATTATAGGTGCTCCTCATGCCACCAATTGTGGCCTTCAAATAGTTGATGGTTGCCATGGGGATCTGGGGCTTCACTAATTCCAGCAATTGATCCAGTGCTGCCTTCCTCTTTCTTTGATTGGTATAAAAGAGGTGGTTTACCTGCCACAGACAGGGCAGCTCCCTGTACATATCAATAAATATGGGGATAAAGTCCTGATCATTCAATAGTTCCATTTTCTCTGCAAGACACAGCACAAGACAAAAACCCTAATGTCAGGCTAAACTCTCCTAATCTTGTCCCAATATAGGCATCAATCTATAAGCAGTATAGGCCCAAGTTAAAATTGTACCTTCGTTATCACAATCGGCGCTTCCGCTACTCCTTCCTTGCTCATAGATCGTACGTACGACATGTGTTACGCTTTATATACAGTAGGTGACCGCGATATTGTGTCAATCTCGCCGCATTTCTCGGCGAGATTTGACACCTGCGAGCTCCGTCGTAGGAGCCAGCGCCGAGATGGCTCACTCATCGGGAAAGGAAAACTTTGTTTTCCTTCCGCGATGAGCGACAGGCAGTGCTGACAGCTGTCTGGTATGAATCCTGAGGGGGAACGCCGCGCTAAATTTTAAATGAAAAAACCGGCGTGGGTTCCCCCCCAGGAGCATACCAGGCCCTTAGGTCTGGTATGGATTGTAAGGGGAACCCCCTATGCCGAAAAATCGGCGTGGGGGTCCCCCCAAGATCCATACCAGACCCTTATCCGAGCACGCAGCCCGGCCGGCCAGGAAAGGGGGTGGGGATGAGCGGGCGCCCCCCCTCCTGAGTTGTACCAGGCCCCATGCCCTCAACATGGGGGGGTGGCTGAAGAAGAGGCGAGACAGCAGCGGTGGCGGCGAGACAGCGGCGACAAGACAGCGGCAGCAGACCGGGCCCCTTGCTGGCAATAGAGCTGGAAGAAGATAGCGGCGGGGCCCGGGAGAAGAGGCAGAACACTGGGAGAAGTCGGAAGGAGACCCCCCCTAAGTCGGAAGAAAACCCCGGAGCTGCCTAATAAATTACTCTTAAAACCTGTGTACTGTGTTTTTTTTATTGACACTTTTCCCTAGGTGAATGGGTAGGGGTACCATGTACCCCATACTCATTCACACAGGGTGGGGGGCCGGGATCTGGGGCCCCCTTATCAAAGGAGGCTCCCGGATTCCGATAAGCCCCCCGCCCGCAGACCCCGACAACCAACGGCCAGGGTTGTCGGGAAGAGGCCCTTGTCCTCATCAACATGGGGACAAGGTGCTTTGGGGTGGGGGGGCCCCGCAGGGCGCCCCCCTCCCCCAAGGCACCCACCCCCCATGTAGAGGGCATGCGGCCTGGTACGGCTCAGGAGGGGGGGCGCCCGCTCGTCCCCACCCCCTTTCCTGGCCGGCCGGGCTGCGTGCTCGGATAAGGGTCTGGTATGGATCTTGGGGGGACCCCCACACCGATTTTTCAATCCATACCAGACCTAAGGGCCTGGTATGCTCCTGGGGGGGAACCCACGCCAGTTTTTTCATTTAAAATTTGGCGTGGCGTTCCCCCTCAGGATTCATACCAGACAGCTGTCAGCACTGTCTGTCACTCATCGGGGAAGGAAAACAAAGTTTTCCTTTCCCGATGAGTGAGCCAGCGCGACATGCACAGTACCCTGTTGCCGAGAACCAGCGCGATGGTATCGCGCTGGAAACACAATCTCGCGGTCAGGTACTGTACACTGTGCATGTATGAAACCTGCCCGCCCCTGACCTTCTATCTAGTATATTCCCCGCCCCTTTTCTTTCGCCACAGTGGGAAAGCACATAGCGGAGAAAGAACAAGTGCATGAAGACAGTAGCAACGACGAACGTCCCGATCCCTGAGGAGATTTAAGGCCTAAAATATGTCCTTTGTAGAGATGGTGCAGATGGTGGACATCTTGAAGAGGGCCGACTATGATGGGAAGTATGGACCGTACCCAAACCCAAATGTGAGAAAGGCCAAGATCATGACTAAAGTTGTGAGAAGTCTGCACAGGAATTTTGGGGTACGACGATCCAAGGAGAAATTGAGGAAACACTGTTCAGACCTGCAATTGAGGGAGCACGATCAGTACAGAAAGATCAGGAAACTCCTTTAAAAAGTAAGTAGTTGTTGTGTGTTCTTATTATTATTATTATTATTATTACTTTAGTGCTGCTCCGTGTGCTTTTCTTTACTGTTATACAGTTTAAAATGGCAACTTTCAGGTTCATGGGCACAGTAATCGTTCATAGTAAAGATTGTTTGTTCGCCCACTAATAGGATGTTTTTGGCAGATACAGGTTAACTGCATTTGTTCAGGCCTATTTTTATTCAAAGAAGTTTAGTACATTGTTGTCTAGATGGGTTTGTAACTAGAATGAAATGCAAACATGATTTAGTGTAAGCAGAGGACACTCAGCAGCTGTTTACACATCTGGACGCAGGAGCACTAGTGTGGGACACCAGAACAAACTTTTTAGGGTGTCCCACTCAGGTGCTCCAATGGATACTAGGAGTGTCTCCATGTGTGAAACTTGACCAAAAAAGGTAAGTATTCCAGCTTGAAGAAAGGGATAAAATCATGTCTTCAGCTTGGAACTCTGCCAAAACAGACAAATGGACGACACTTCCAAGCAATGTTTCATATTCCTATTTCTGCCCTCAAATATCTGTGTGCCTTTTTTTATTCACATAGGAGACAAAATACTTGGGACATCAGAGGACACCAGGGACCCCCCACCTCCTAAAAAAGGGGAAATCCCCACACCACAACCAGAGGATGTGGAGGAAGGAGAGGTTTATGAAGTGGGTAAAATAGTGACCAGAACAGGTGAGTGTCTGAGACCACAGCTTCAGGTAATAGATGGATGCCTGCATATTTATAATACATGGTGTGTTTTTTTTTATTTTAGGTAAGGTGGATGTTGTGGAAGAAGAAACACATTTCACAAATGCAAGTGCACATGTCCTCATCTGGGAGGTCATGGTGTGCAATTGTGATTTACAGAAGATCAAGGAAGACATCAATGATGTGGAAAATAGACTCAAAAACATCATTGATATAATGATATAATGCATAATATAAAACACACCAAAATTGAGCAAATTGTTTGTATTTTTCAAACTTTTCTTTAAAAATTTGAAAGCCAAACTTTGAAGATGCACACAGTGTGTCAACATGTGCTATCTGCCATCACGGGATATCAATGTATGCGTTTTGTGGGTGCAACCCCTTCCTCGCAACTAAAGTAGATGAGAGGAAGGGGTTGCACCCCCGAAACACATCCATTGATCCCCATGATGGGAGCTAGCACATGTTGATCTTAGGCATTGGATCAGGAGGAAAATCCCCATTTTGACTCTCAATTTGTGTGCATCTTCAAAATTTAACTTTGTTAGTTCCTGAGTTGTGTATTGTTTTATGTTTTTAAAAACATGCCTGTTTACCACAAAAAAGATATTTACACTGTCCAAAAAAAAAAAAATCCAAAAATATGTTGGTTTGTTTAAAAACCTTTTTCTAAAGCACATGTGAATGTGCACAGAGTAAATTTTTTTCTACTCAACAATGTGTGGCTTCTTCTTTCAAGGCTTAGTAGCAGTTTTTTGCTTAAAGTGGAGTTCCACCCACTTTTACAACTCTTCACCATCCCTCACTAAACTGTGCACTGTAAACAAATTGGATATTTTTTTATTTTTTTTCTCAGCACCTACTGTATATCTGCTGTATTCATTTTTCACTTCCTCCTCCCTGGCCGCGGCCCATCGCATCATTTCCTGTTTGCAATGCCTTTTGGGATTGAATGGAGGAGAAGATTTGGATGCCGCACACCGGATGTAGTCAAAAAACTTCACTTTATTGAAAAAATGGGATCATCAAAATAACAAGACTGTCATGCAGAAAGTACAGGTAAGTTGACGCGTTTCGCACTCAGGACTGAGTGCTTACTCATAGCTAACAAATATTAAAAAGACAAACTCTTATATAGCTCAATGGGGTATCACATGATTGCCCAATTAGATGGTCATTGAGTCTCAGCTGGAAGCCGATTTAATGAGGTCTCGGCATCTGCTGACTATTTGGTGTGTTGACTGATTGAAAAATGTTTTTAAAACCGTGACATGTAAATAGATGACAAAGAATGTGAAAAAAGATGTGTATATGTACATGTGTAGGCAAAAAATATGTATATGTGTGTAAATATATATGGTGAATCCTATCAATAAACGTGTATATAATAATGAATATACTTCTATGCCTTCTGGGAAGGTGCGGCAACTTCCTCTGACACTGCCGTTGCTACGGAAACCTGACCTGAAACCTATTACAACTGCTTTTGAGCATGTGCGAGATCTGCAAGGATGAGATCCAGGAAGAAATACAGTCTGGCTTCAGATGCCCACACTTAAGATGGCCACAGCCTGCTGTAAGTTTATAAAATAACAAACTACTGCTATAAACTAACAAAACAGACCTTAGTTTACAGACTAACTTTACTAGAATACATTAAGCTTGTGTATTATAGGGGTATTTTTATTTAAAAAGTATAATTTTGGCCGGAACACCACTTTAAGTTGGTGTTTATAGTGACAATGGGGGTTATTTACTAAAAGCAAATCCACTTTGCACTACAAGTGCACTTTCAGTGCAGTTTCAGTGCGCATTCAAGTGCACTTTTGCAGTGCACTTGTAGTGCAAAGTGGATTTTCCTTTTAAATAACACCCATAGTGCTTTATAATTTGAAACAATCAGGCTATTTTCGTCACTCCAAAAAATAAAATCATGGTGTTAAAAATGATGAATATTTTTATCCTTAATGCGTACATACATTAACAACAAAAACAAGGTGTGTGTGTAGCAGACCCACAACATAATAGTTAGCTGAAGAAGAGATTGTGACCTCATGTATAAAAGAAATTATGTTTGCACTATTGAAGAAAATAGCCAAAAAGAAAAGCCCATTGGATAACCTAGGAGACAGCTAAAAGAAACACAAGCAGTAAATCAAAGGAAACATTTTTCTGTTTAACCACTTGCCGACCGCCTAACGACAATATACGTCGGCAGAATGGCACGGGCAGGCAGAATCACGTACCCATACGTGATCTGCCTACCGCGGGTGGGGGGTCCAATCGAACCCCCCCCGGTGCCAGCGGCGGTCGGCATTTGTCTGGGAGCGTTGAGAGGCGAGGGGGAGGCCATCCGATCGTGGCCCCCCCCTCGCGATCGCTCCCAGCCAATGGGAATCCTCCCCTGCCTGTGTGTAGTACACACAGGCAGAGGATGTGATGTCATCTCTCCTCGGCAGTTTCCGTTCCGGCGCCGAGGAGAGAAGACATGTGAGTGCACAACACACACACACACAGTAGAACAAGCCAGGCATACTTTACACCCCCGATCCCCCCCCCCGATCGCCCCCCGATCCCCCCCAATCACCCCTTTCCCCCTCCCTGTCACACTGACACCAAGCAGTATTTTTTTTTCTGATTACTGCATGGTGTCAGTTTGTGACAGTTAGAAGTGGTAGGACAGTTAGGGTTAGCCCCCTTTAGGTCTAGGGTACCCCCCTAACCCCCCCTAATAAAGTTTTAACCCCTTGATCACCCCCGTCACCAGTGTCACTAAGCGATCATTTTTCTGATCGCTGTATTAGTGTCGCTGGTGACGCTAGTTAGGGAGGTAAATATTTAGGTTCGCCGTCAGCGTTTTATAGCGACAGAGACCCCCATATACTACCTAATAAATGTTTTAACCCCTTGATTGCCCCCTAGTTAACCCTTTCACAACTGATCACCGTATAACCGTTACGGTTGACGCTGGTTAGTTCGTTTATTTTTTATAGTGTCAGGGCACCCGCCGTTTATTACCGAATAAAGGTTTAGCCCCCTGATCGCCCGGCGGTGATATGCGTCGCCCCAGGCAGCGTCAGATTAGCGCCAGTACCGCTAACACCCACGCACGCAGCATACGCCTCCCTTAGTGGTATAGTATCAATATCTGATAAGATCAGATCTATACTAGCGTCCCCAGCAGTTTAGGGTTCCCAAAAACGCAGTGTTAGCGGGATCAGCCCAGATACCTGCTAGCACATGCGTTTTTCCCCTCCGCCCGGCCCGGCCCAGCCCACCCAAGTGCAGTATCAATCGATCACTGTCACTTACAAAACACTAAACGCATAACTGCAGCGTTCGCAGAGTCAGGCCTGATCCCTGCGATCGCTAACAGTTTTCTTGGTAGCGTTTTGGTGAACTGGCAAGCACCAGCCCCAAGCAGCGTCAGATTAGCGCCAGTACCGCTAACACCTACGCACGCACCGTACACCTCCCTTAGTGGTATAGTATCTGAACGGATCAATATCTGATCCGATCAGATCTATACTGGCGTCCCCAGCAGTTTAGGGTTCCCAAAAATGCAGTGTTAGCGGGATCAGCCCAGATACCTGCTAGCACCTACGTTTTGCCCCTCCGCCCGGCCCAGCCCAGCCCACCCAAGTGCAGTATCGATCGATCACTGACACTTACAAAACACTAAACGCATAACTGCAGCGTTCGCAGAGTCAGGCCTGATCCCTGCGATCGCTAACAGTTTTTTTGGTAGCGTTTTGGTGAACTGGCAAGCACCAGTGGCCTAGTACATGCCGGTCGTAGTCAAACCAGCACTGCAGTAACACTTGGTGACGTGGCGAGTCCCATAAGTGCAGTTCAAGCTGGTGAGGTGGCAAGCACAAGTAGTGTCCCGCTGCCACCAAGAAGACAAACAGGCCCATCGTGCCCCTAGTGCCCTTCCTGCTGCATTCGCCAATCCTAATAATTGGGAACCCACCACTTCTGCAGCACCCGTACTTCCCCCATTTACATTCCCAACCAAATGCAGTCGGCTGCATGAGAGGCATTTTCTTTATGTCCTCCCGAGTACCCCCACCCAACGAATCCCCACAAAAAAGATGTTGTGTCTGCAGCAAGCGCGGATATAGGCATGACACCCGCTATTATTGTCCCTCCTGTCCTGACAATCCTGGTCTTTGCATTGGTGAATGTTTTGAACGCTACCATACACTAGTTGAGTATTAGCATAGGGTACAGCATTGCACAGACTAGGACACACTTTCACAGGGTCTCCCAAGATGCCATCGCATTTTGAGAGACCCGAACCTGGAACCGGTTACCGTTATAAAAGTTGGTTACAAAAAAAAGTGTAAAAAAACCCAAAAGAAAACACATACAAAAATATAAAATAAAAAAAAATAGTTGTCGTTTTATTGTTCTCTCTCTCTCTATTCTCTCTATTGTTCTGCTCCTTTTTACTGTATTCTATTTTGCAATGTTTTATTGTTATTATGTTTTATCATGTTTGCTTTTCAGGTATGCAATTTTTTATACTTTACCGTTTACTGTGCTTTATTGTTAACCATTTTTTTTGTCTTCAGATACGCCATTCACGACTTTGAATGGTTATACCAGAATGATGCCTGCAGGTTTAGGTATCATCTTGGTATCATTCTTTTCAGCCAGCGGTCGGCTTTTATGTAAAAGCAATCCTAGTGGCTAATTAGCCTCTAGACTGCTTTTATAAGCAGTGGGAGGGAATGCCCCCCCCACCGTCTTCCGTGTTTTTCTCTGGCTCTCCTGTCTCAACAGGGAACCTGAGAATGCAGCCGGTGATTCAGCCAGCTGACCATATAGCTGATCAGAGACCAGAGTGGCTCCAAACATCTCTATGGCCTAAGAAACCGGAAGCTACGAGCATTTTATGACTTAGATTTCGCCGGATGTAAACAGCGCCATCGGGAAATTGGGAAAGCATTTTATCACAACGATCTTGGTGTGGTCAGATGCTTTGAGGGCAGAGGAGAGATCTAGGGTCTAATAGACCCCAATTTTTTCAAAAAAAGAGTACCTGTCACTACCTATTGCTATGATAGGGGATATTTACATTCCCTGAGATAACAATAAAAATGATTTTTAAAAAAAAATGAAAGGAACAGTTTAAAAATAAGATAAAAAAGCAAAAAAATAATAAAGAAAAAAAAAAGCACCCCTGCCCCCCCTGCTCTCGCGCTAAGGCGAACGCAAGCGGCGGTCTGGCGTCAAATGTAAACAGCAATTGCAACATGCATGTGAGGTATCACCGCGAAGGTCAGATCGAGGGCAGTAAGTTTAGCAGTAGACCTCCTCTGTAAATCTAAAGTGGTAACCTGTAAAGGCTTTTAAAGGCTTTTAAAAAAGTATTTAGTTTGTCGCCACTGCACGTTTGTGCGCAATTTTAAAACATGTCATGTTTGGTATCCATGTACTTGGCCTAAGATCATCTTTTTTATTTCATCAAACATTTGGGCAATATAGTGTGTTTTAGTGCATTAAAATTTAAAAAAGTGTGTTTTTTCCCCAAAAAATGCGTTTGAAAAATCGCTGCGCGATTTACTGTGTGAAAAAAAAAAATGAAACACCCACCATTTTAATCTGTAGGGCATTTGCTTTAAAAAAAATATATATAATGTGTGGGGGTTCAAAGTAATTTTCTTGCAAAAAAAATAATTTTTTTCATGTAATCAAAAAGTGTCAGAAAGGGCTTTGTCTTCAAGTGGTTAGAAGAGTGGGTGATGTGTGACATAAGCTTCTAAATGTTGTGCATAAAATGCCAGGACAGTTCAAACCCCCCCCAAATGACCCCATTTTGGAAAGTAGACACCCCAAGCTATTTGCTGAGAGGCATGTCGAGTCCATGGAATATTTTATATTGTGACACAAGTTGCGGGAAGGAGACAATTTTTTTTTTTTTTTTGCACAAAGTTGTCACTAAATGATATATTGCTCAAACATGCCATGGGAATATGTGAAATTACACCCCAAAATACATTCAGTTGCTTCTCCTGAGTACGGGGATACCACATGTGTGGAACTTTTTGGGAGCCTAGCCACGCACGGGACCCCGAAAACCAAGCACCGTCTTCAGGCTATCTAAGGCCGTAAATTTTTGATTTCACTCTTCACTGCCTATCACAGTTTCGGTCATGGAATGCCCAGGTGGCAAAAAAAAACCCCAAATGACCCCATTTTGGAAAGTAGACACCCCAAGCTATTTGCTGAGAGGTATAGTGAGTATTTTGCAGACCTCACTTTTTGTCACAAAGTTTTGAAAATTGAAAAAAGGAAAAAAAACATTTCTTGTCTTTCTTTATTTTCAAAAACAAATGAGAGCTGCAAAATACTCACCATGCCTCTCAGCAAATAGCTTGGGGTGTCTACTTTCCAAAATGGGGTCATTTGGGGGGGGGGTTGTGCCACCTGGGCATTCCATGGCCTCCGAAGCTGTGATAGGCAGTGAAGAGTGAAATCAAAAATTTACACCCTTAGAAATCCTGAAGGCGGTGATTGGTTTTCGGGGTCCCGTACGCGGCTAGGCTCCCAAAAAGTCCCACACTTGTGGTATCCCCATACTCAGGAGAAGCAGCTAAATGTATTTTGGGGTGCAATTCCACATATGCCCATGGCCTGTGTGAGCAATATATCATTTAGTGACAACTTTGTGCAAAAAAAAAAAATGTCACTTTCCCGCAACTTGTGTCAAAATATAAAACATTCCATGGACTCAACATGCCTCAAAGCAAATAGCTTGGGGTGTCTACTTTCCAAAATGGGGTCATTTGGGGGGGGGGGTTATGCCATCTGGGCATTTTATGGCCTTCAAAACTGTGATAGGTAGTGAGGAGTAAAATCAAAAATGTACGCCCTTAGAAATCCTGAAGGCAGTGATTGGTTTTCGGGGCCCCGTACGTGGCTAGGCTCCCAAAAAGTCCCACACATGTGGTATCCCCATACTCAGGAGAAGCAGCTAAATGTATTTTGGGGTGCAATTCCACATATGCCCATGGCCTGTGTGAGCAATATATCATTTAGTGACAACTTTTTGTAATTTTTTTTGTCATTATTCAATCACTTGGGACAAAAAAAAAGAATATTCAATGGGCTCAACATGCCTCTCAGCAATTTCCTTGGGGTGTCTACTTTCCAAAATGGGGTCATTTGTGGGGGTTTTGCACTGCCCTGCCATTTTAGCACCTCAAGAAACGACATAGGCAGTCATAAATTAAAGGCTGTGTAAATTCCAGAAAATGTACCCTAGTTTGTAGGCGCTATAACTTTTGCGCAAACCAATAAATATACACTTATTGCCATTTTTTTTACCAAAGACATGTGGCCGAATACATTTTGGCCTAAACATATAACTAAAATTGAGTTTATTGGATTTTTTTTAGAACAAAAAGTAGAAAATATCATTTCATTTCAAAATTTTCGGTCTTTTTCCGTGTATAGCGCAAAAAATAAAAACGGCAGAGGTGATCAAATACCATCAAAAGAAAGCTCTATTTGTGGGAAGAAAAGGACGCAAATTTCGTTTGGGTACAGCATTGCACGACCGCGCAATTAGCAGTTAAAATGACGCAGTGCCAAATTGTAAAAAGTGCTCTGGTCAGGAAGGGGGTAAATCCTTCCGGGGCTGAAGTGGTTAAAGTACAAATTTATTTAAAAAATGTTTCTTATACATATTCTGGCATATCAATGGCCCCCCTACCTGCAAAGTACTCCATATATTTTAGACGGACCTCGCGTGCGCTTTGGGGGAGGCAAGCCAGGATGGTCAGCTTCAAGCGCTGTCAGGGTTTGGTCTTGAAATCCGGCCTCAGGCCCAACTGTGGCCACATAGTTCATAGAATTTCTCCTTAAAAAGTTGTGGAGAATGCAGCATTGAAGGATTATATGGTTAAGTTTATATTCCACCATGTTGATTGGCGTAAGGAATAGGTGGAACCGGCTGGCCATTATCCCTAAAGCATTCTACACCACTCTTCTGGCTCTGGCCAACCGGTAATTAAAAACCCTCTGCTCTGGGGTGAAGGTCCTCATGGGGAACAGCCACATCAGGTGATCACCCAGCCCAAACGCTTCATCAGCGACAAAGGCGAACGGCAGACCAGCCAGGTTGTCTTCTGGAGGTGGCAATCCCAAGCCACCACTCCGAAGCCGTCCGTAGAACTCAGTCTGGGAGATGACTCCACCATCTGACATCCGGCCATTCTTCCCCACGTCCACATAAAGAAACTCATATGTCGCCGACACCACCGCCAACATCACTATACTATTAAACCCCTTATAGTTGTAATAGTACAATCCCGAGTTGGGGGGTGGAACGATGTGGACATGTTTCCTATCTATTGCCCCTCCGCAGTTGGGAAAGTCCCACCGCTGGGCAAATTGGGAAGCCACTGTCTGCCATTCCTGTGGCGTTGAAGGAAACTATGGAGTGAAACAAGAAAAACAAAAATTAGGACTTTTGCACATAGCATTGCAAGCAGATTAGACACAAACATTCTTGGCCAACATCAGTATAACATTGATTTTAAAGAGTATTTAAAGAAAAAAAAAACAAGTTCCACTTATCAGATTCTTTTCCCCCCTCTAATGGCCCATTGTACAAATTTTAGGGGGGGAGATGTTTTGGACAGGTAACCCTCTCCACTTCATTGAGAGCTGAATTCATAAATAATGTGTGTTTCTTTGGCCAGCCCCTCCTTACTTACACTATTGGAAGCCCACTGGACAGGTAAGAAGTGTCGTAATCCAAAAATATAAATACACACTGTACCAATTGAAGCACATTTTTACATTCTGCAATTACCTATCAAAATAATAGGAGAACAAAACTTTAAACAGTACCATTTGAAAGTATTCAGGCAGGCCATTTCACTACATGCTTTGGTGAATTAATCCATAAATATGACCACAAAAGAGGTAGGTATAGTGTGTATGGGTTTGGCAAAGTCAGCAGATAGAGGATTGGTATTGGTTTATTTAGCGGTTGGAGGGAGGGAGGGTTCCAAATGATTTTGGGACCCCAAAAAAAAGACTTGGGCACTCTGCCTGAATTTAAGTACACAAAAAACATTTGTACACATTTTAAGGGGTGTTTAGAGTAAAGCACTACTATGGAGCTGACAAAATACATTTTGACTACATACAAGTGACTAGGCTAGGTGTGTATGGGCCCAGGATAGCATGCTGGGGAGATTAGTGGAAGCAAATATGCATGAAGGACAAAAAAGGAACTTGCAAAACTTCCAGCTGTCAGGTCACCTAGAGGCCTGACAGATGCACACCGTTGGGATCAGGAGTGCACCACAAGGCAGTGGACCCTACAGCTGACTGCTGCGGATGGGAGTCCGGATGGTAAGGAAGGCAGGGCCGCTGGGACACCAACACTGATCCCACTGGGGTTAGAGCATAGGATTCCCTTCGGCGCGGAGTCTAAGAGCCAGCAGGTTTTCACCAGAGCCTCTAGAGGTGAGGATGGACTGGGCTGCAACTGGCTCCAGGTCGTGACCCCCAGGGTCCCCCAGCTCACACCCACAGTAGGCAACAGGAGGATAGGGATAGTAAAGGAATAAGCCAAGGTCAGGGCCAAAAGCAGACAAGGACAACAGAGTTCACGCCAAGGTTCAGGGTCACAGGCAAACAGGGATAGTCAGGGACACGCCAGAGGTCAGGGTCACGAGCAGACAGGAATAGTAGAGAACACGTCAAGGTCGGTAACAGAAACAAACGTAGAGCACACGGCAGGCAGGAACAGGAAGCCAAACACACAAAGGTTGATCAGCAGGGCTGGCCTGCAGTGCAGAGGTTAATATAGAGTTCTCTGATAGGAGCTGGGGTGGAGCCGTGCTAGAGGAGAATTAATAAAAGCAGTCAGGTGAGAGTCAGCTGGTCTTTAGAGATGAACACATGGAAACAGGTAAGCTGATAGACAACACTATTGCATAACCATGACACCAGCATACATGAGGATAAAGAGGACATTCACAGCATATTACAATCATGGTAATTAGGGAATGATGAAAGAAATACAATACATTAGCAAACATTAAAGACATAGAATGTGATGTTAAAGGAGAAATATTACCTTAATATAGTCCTTCTGCAGGACCTGTATAATGGCAGAACAGTACTCTGGAATAATGATCCCCAGAGCCTGGGGGGGAGATACCAGTCAATAATTTGATTTCCTGCAGACTTCTCCCTGTCGCCAAGTACCGCAACGTGGCGACTAGCCTCTGTTCAGGAGAGATGGCTTGCTGCATGCATGCAAGTTTGAGCCAACATCCATCGGAAATAAATCACAGGGCTTTGTTGTCGGAATGTCCGATTGTGTGTACACGGCATTAGTGTTTATGTAGCTTACACCCAAACTGACATGACCTTTATCGGTTTGTATACAGTATAGTGAGAAATATAGAATGACTGGTTATTCTATGACTTACTGCATCTTTTACTGTATGTATAACTCAATAAAGACATGTAAATCTTCAAAGTAGAACACTAGGAATATATTAAAGATACAAAATACAAGAGCTCTGTAATCAAAAATACATCAATAAATGTATATTTTAAATGCATTGTGTAAGTCTGAATTTGATCCAGTCAGTTCATGTGCTAATGAGAAGCATGCTGCAGAGGTTACAGTAAATATTTGTATATATTAGCCTATCTGTCTACAACCAGTAAAAAAAAAAGATTATTAACCGCTTCTGAACCAGCCGTCGCAGTTTTACTGTGGCAGGTTGGCTCCCCTGTGCGAAACCACGTTACTGTACATGGTCCGGATAGCAGGCGTGCACACGCCGGCTGCACAGCGGGTGTGCGGATTCGTGGCCGATGGTCTGGATGACCGCCGGCCACGAGCGATCATGACCAGGAGACACAGAACAGGAATGAGTGTGTGTAAACACACACTTCCCTGTTCTGTTCTGACAGGAGAGACAGATTGTGTGTTCCTATTAGCTAGGAACCACAATCTGTCACTTCCTGTAGTTAGTCCCTCCCTCTTCAGTTAGAATCACCTCCCAGGAAACACAGTTAACCCCTTTACTGCCCCCTAGTGTTAACCCCTTCACTGACAGTGACATTTTTACAGTAATCAATGCATTTTTTAATTGCTCTGATCGCTGTATTAATACCAATGGTTCCAAAAATGTGGAAAAATTATCCAATGTGTCCGCCATAATGTCACAGTCATGATACATATACATATCGGCCTAAACTGAGGAAAAAAATGTTTTTTTTATATATATTTTTGGGGAATATTTATTATAGCAAAAAGTAAAAAATAATGCGTTTTTTTTCAAAATTGACACTCTTTTTTTGTTTATAGCGCAAAAAAAAAACTGCAGAGGCGATCAAATTGCACCAAAAGAAAGCTCTATTTATGGGAAGAAAAGGACGTCAATTGGTACAAGGTCGCACGACTGCGCAATTGTCAGTTAAAGCGGCGCAGTGCCGAATTGCAAAAAGTGCTCTGGTCAGGAAGGGGGCTGAAGTGGTTAAAATATATCTGTTTTTGATCTCTTACAATACAAATAATGCAATCAGGTACATATCCTATTTTATTTCTTTCATCAGTCATCACCAATAAATTGTACAATGTACATAGTAACACCTAGTTCAAGCATTTAAAGCATTTTGATACAATTTTTCAGACATTGTTCTTTTGCAATGTTTCTTCTGAGCATGAATGTATTTTTGCACATTGGAAATGGAGGAACCCCCTAGGGGTGGGACTTTAAAGGCACTACCATAGCACTACCATGGGACGCCACTGTGTCGTGCCCCTCCGCGGCACGTGCGCATGACGTCGGCCTGCGTTCGCCGTTCGGCCTGCTTTTTTGCTGTCCATGTGGCGCATGTGTGCGATGCCATCTGCGCTTGCGCTCTGTGGGGACGCGACGCAGTGACAGCTCAGGGGGCCCGCCCAGGGAGACTGGACTTAGAGCTAATTACACCCAGCCGCTTGACATTTTACCTAGGGCCTGCCCTATTTATAATCCCCATTCATTGCAGATCAGGTAGGGCCAGCGACATGAGACTGTTTGGGAGCTCTCTCTGTGACTGAGAGTCCTGCTGCACTAGTAAGACATAACGTTCACTCATTTTTCTTTATGGTATTTCATTTGCAGAGCCTTCCCTTTTTTTGTTCTCTGATTTACATTTTTTTACTCTTTGGATGTTCCTTAGTTGTGTACATCTCTATTATCCTACAGTGTCTACCTGCAGCATAAGACCTCACAGACCTTCCTACAGCCTTCCCCCTTTTTCATGGTCTGCATACTCTCTATCTTACAAATCTAGGAAGGTTTTTATAGTACTGTTTGATACATATGTGCTTAATTTGATACATACATGCTACCTTTGTATACACAGATAGGTCATCAGTATATTTATTTTTTTCATTTTTCCCTCTCCCTGCTCTCATTCCAGATCCTCCTCATTTTTTGGGCCCCAGTGTATGTGTCAACTTACCGCTGGTCTGTGAATCGGACTCCAACGGGGCTGTTGGATGTAAGGAAGGGGTTCTACCCTTTTCTTTCCCTTCCTCTGCATCAGTTTTTTCGACTCCACTTCATACTGACCGTTGCCCAGTGGACGTGGCCCTTGGGGGACCCCTCTCCTCAGTCTGTTCTTCACTTTTTTTAAAGTTTATTTGGATGTGTCTATGTACTGTTTTGTCATTATGATGTAAGTACTGTTACATTCGATCAATATTCATTACATGCTAGGACCTATTGATTGATTGATCACTGTGCATTCTGATTTTATAGACTATATACTTCCTTGAAAACCCCTGATGAAGGAGACTACGGTTCATCTCTGAAACGCCGTTGGGTTTAGGATTTCTGTATCATGTCTATTCTGCCAAACGTTTGTACATCATAATGCATCCATTTGTACTTGTCTATTTTTTAATTATCATGTACTTTTTTGTCTTTATATAATAAAAATAATACACTTTTTACTATATTTGTGCTATGGTAGAGCCTTTAAAGTCCCACCCCTAGGGGGTTCCTCCTTTTCCATATTTCCTTGGGATGTGGCACACTGTCCTTGGTAGTAGCCGTGTTTGGATATTCATGTATTTTGCACATTAAACATGTTAGGAAAATGTTTTCCCATTTATGATTTATAAAACTTTGCAAGTAAATAATATTTCTTCATAAATGTAGGCCAACATGTCGTCTGCTACACATCTCTTTGGTAAAAAAAAAAAAAAAATATATATATATATATATATATATATATATATATATATATATATATACACTACCGTTCAAAAGTTTGGGGTCACTCAAACAATTTTGTGTTTTCCATGAAAAGTCACACTTATTTACCACCATACGTTGTGAAATGAATAGAAAATAGAGTCAAGACATTGACAAGGTTAGAAATAATGATTTGTATTTGAAATAACATTGTTTTTACATCAAACTTTGCTTTCATCAAAGAATCCTCCTTTTGCAGCAATTACAGCATTGCACACCTTTGGCATTCTAGCTGTTAATTTATTGAGGTAAGCTGGAGAAATTGCACCCCACGCTTCTAGAAGCAGCTCCCACAAGTTGGATTGGTTGGATGGGCACCTCTGGCGTACCATACGGTCAAGCTGCTCCCACAACAGCTCAATGGGGTTCAGATCTGGTGACTGTGCTGGCCACTCCATTACCGATAGAATACCAGCTGCCTGCTTCTGCTGTAAATAGTTCTTGCACAATTTGGAGGTGTGTTTAGGGTCATTGTCCTGTTGTAGGATGAAATTGGCTCCAATCAAGCGCTGTCCACTGGGTATGGCATGGCGTTGCAAAATGGAGTGATAGCCTTCCTTATTCAGAATCCCTTTTACCCTGTACAAAGCTCCCACCTTACCAGCACCAAAGCAACCCCAGACCATCACATTACCTCCACCATGCTTAACAGATGGCGTCAGGCATTCTTCCAGCATCTTTTCATTTGTTCTGCGTCTCACAAATGTTCTTCTTTGTGATCCAAACACCTCAAACTTGGATTCATCCGTCCACAACACTTTTTTCCAGTCTTCCTCTGTCCAATGTCTGTGTTCTTTTGCCCATCTTAATCTTTTTCTTTTATTGGCCAGTCTCAGATATGGCTTTTTCTTTGCCACTCTGCCCTGAAGCCCAAAATCCCGCAGCCGCCTCTTCACTGTAGATGTTGACACTGGTGTTTTGCGGGTACTATTTAATGAAGATGCCAGTTGGGGACCTGTGAGGCGTCTGTTTCTCAAACTAGAGACTCTAATGTGCTTATCTTCTTGCTTAGTTGTGCAACGCGGCCTCCCACTTCTTTTTCTACTCTGGTTAGAGCCTGTTTGTGCTGTCCTCTGAAGGGAGTAGTACACACCGTTGTAGGAAATCTTCAATTTCTTTGCAATTTCTCGCATGGAATAGCTTTCATTTCTAAGAACAAGAATAGACTGTCGAGTTTCAGATGAAAGTTCTCTTTTTCTGGCCATTTTGAGCATTTAATTGACCCCACAAATGTGATGCTCCAGAAACTCAATCTGCTCACAGGAAGGTCAGTTTTGTAGCTTCTGGAAGGAGCTAGACTGTTTTTAGATGTGTGAACATGATTGCACAAGGATTTGCTAATCATCAATTAGCCTTCTGAGCCAATGAGCAAACACATTGTACCATTAGAACACTGGAGTGATAGTTGCTGGAAATGGGCCTCTATACACCTATGTAGATATTGCACCAAAAACTAGACATTTGCAGTTAGAATAGTCATTTACCACATTAGCAATGTATAGAGTATATTTTTTTAAAGTTAGGACTAGTTTAAAGTTAGCTTCATTTAAAAGTACAGTGCTTTTCCTTCAAAAATAAGGACATTTCAATGTGACCCCAAACTTTTGAACGGTAGTGTATATATATATATATATATATATGTATATGTATATATATATATATATATATGTATATATATATATATGTATATATATATATATATGTATATATATATATATATATATATATATATATATATATATATATATATATATATATATATATATATATATATATATATATATATATATATATATATATATATATATATATATATATATATATATATATATATATATATATATATCTATATTTATAAATATATCACCTCATGGCAAAGAACTCTCTGAGGATCTGAAAAAAGAATTATTGCTCTACATAAATATGGCCTGGGCTATAAGAAGATTGCCTTAACCCTAAAACTGAGCTGCACCACTGTGGCCAAGACCATACAGCAGTTTAACAGAACAAGTTCCCCTCAGAACAGGCCTCACCATGGTCAACCAAAGAAGTTGAGTGCACGTGCTCAGCGTCATATCCAGAGGTTGTCTTTGGAAAATAGATGTATGAGTGCTGCCAGCATTGCTGCAGTGGTTGAAGGGGTGGGGGATCAGCCTGTCAGTGCTCAGACCATACGCTGCACACTGCATCAAATTGGTCTGCATGGCTGTCATCCCAGAAAATGATGCACAAGAAAGCACGCAAAGAGTTCTCTGAAGACACGCAGACTAAGGACATGGATTACTGGAACCATGTCCTGTCGTCTGATATGAGGGGTGTACCCACTTTTGTGAGATAATGTATATATAGATATATATCTATATTTATATATCATTGTACTGTATATTATTTAGCCTGTATGATTATAGAGAAAAACTTTTCTTGTTCATACATCACGGGACACAGAGCCTTTGATAATTACTAAGTGGGTTATCAGGTGAATGGACACAGGCAACCATAATTACAAGGCGAGTTCCTCCCCTATATAGGAGAGTATCTCAGTTTTTTCGCCAGGGTCTAAGGTGGTTGGTCACATTGAAGATGTGCTAAGAAGAGATCTCTGTTTGATGGTCTCTGCGGGGACTTAGGAGCTATACAACCGGATCCATACCTCAAGCCAATAAATACGCCTAAAATGGATGGTAGCCGGGCCTCGTGAAAGAAGAAATTAGGTTTTGCCTATAATGTCTCTCTTTGAGGACTGGGCTCTGGGATCCAGCACTTTGGGGCACAAATTAAAAGTTGCACGAAAAGTTTTCTGGCAGAGTCTTCTACAGGTCCAGCGAAGAGGATCCTGTAAGTAGGAACCCAGAACCCTGAAGGTTGGCACAACATTACGTGCCGTGATGGGTGAAGGTTGGATCTGTCTGTTCTCAGCAGTTTCCTGCAGGGGGGATAAGGTAAGTGAAGACAATCCTAGGTATTTACCTTAATGATTATCTTCTACGAGTAATTTCATGTCTTACCTGGTTTCTGCCAATAGAGGGAGCAAGAGACATAGCTGGTGTTTACTTACATGCCTTCCAGGATACACACTCAGTGAAGCTGGTCTGTGAAGCCGCTCACCTCCTGCAGGCTCTGCCACATAAACTGAAAGGGGAATCCCATGTAGCCTTGGGGTCCCACATAGTCCTCCGGAGGTCTCCTTTCTCCCCCCACACCCCCAGGCCGCCGCCATGATGGTCTGACAGGTGTGCGCGTGCAGGGGGCGCACTTTTACGGTGGATTTGGCGGGGAAGGAGGGGGCGTGGTTGCGGGGGCCGTGCACGTGCGGTGTGCACGGCGTATCAGTGCAATTTAATACTGACTTGGTGCATGGCACATACAAATTTCCCTCTGCTGAGGCTGCCATATCCTCTGTTTCCTCCTTGGGATCCCGGAAATCCCCATAGGCTACGTATACCTTTCCAATTCATCCCTTGCTGGAGAAATTGTTGTATGAGGACTGGATTCACCCAGATAAGCTATTTTCTCCTCCTAAGAAGTTTTCCCTTCTTTATCCGGTAGAGGAAAAATTCACCAGGAAATGGGGGTGCCAGAAATTGATGCAGCTGTTTCCTGTGTAAATAAAAGCCTGACCTGTCCTGTGGACAATGCTCAGGGGCTCAAAGCTCCAACTGACAAAAAGTTGGATTCTTTATTTAAAGCCTCCTTTTCTATGGCTGGCGCTGTGGTCTAACCTGCAATCGCAGCAGTTGGCATGTACCAATTCCTAATGGAACAAATGAAGCAGGTGGTTAACCCCCTCCCCATTGAACAGGTCGAGGTTTATGCAGACCTTCCTAAGGCCTTATGTTTTGCGGTTGATGCCATTATGGATTCTATTCAGCAAGCATCCCGCCTTACTCTCCTGCTGGTACACATGTGCAAGACCCTTTGGCTTAAGCATTGGGCAACTGAGGCTTCATGCAAAAGATTTTTGACTGGGTTCCCATTTTATGGGGAACGCTTGTTTGGGGATGATTTGGACAAATATATCCAGAGGATTACTGGGGGCAAGACTACTTTGTTGCAGGTTAAGAAGAGGAGTAAACATCCCTCATTTAGACATTCTCTTTCCCCAACCCCTGGAGCCTCAACCTCCAGGCAGTGGTGACGGCCTCCCCAGTCCAATACTAGGGGAAAGGTCCAAGGCCAGGCCCAAGGGCAAAAAAAGTCTTGGGGCCCAAGATCTTTTAAGCAGAACCCCAAAGCCTCCTTATGAAGAGGCGCCCCCGCTCAGCTGAGTGGGGGGAAGGCTGCTGCAGTTTGCAGATGCCTGGCGGGAAGAGATTCAGGACAAATGGGTAACCTACACGGTGTCTCTGGGCTACAAGCTGGAGTTTCAGGAGCTTCCACCATCCTGCTTTCTAAGGTCAAGAGTCTCCAAAGATCCAGAAAAAAGAGGCCCTTGCTTCTGGCCTTAGAACGCCTATTATCCCAAGGGGTAATTATAGAAGTAGCCCCAGGAGAGCAAGGCTCGGGGTTCTACTGAAACCTCTTTATGGTTCCAAAACCAAACGGGGATGTCAGACCTATTCTAGATCTAAAAGACCTGAATCAGTTCCTAAACATTCGTTCTTTCCACATGGAGTCAATCCACTGAATGGTTTCCACACTTCACGGAGGAGAATTTCTGGCATCGATAGACATCAAAGATGCATATCTACATGTGCCAATTTTCCCTGCTCACCAAAGGTTTCTAAGGTTTGCCGTGGAGCAGCGCCACTTCCAGTTTGTGGCCCTACCTTTCGGTCTTGCTACCGCACCTCGGGTGTTTACGAAGGTTCTAGCCCCACCCCTGGCAAAGCTAAGGGCTCAAGGCATAGCAGTAACAGCTTATCTGGACGATTTGCCACTCGTAGAACTGTCCGTAGCACGCTTATGCCCCGTACACACGGTTGGACTTTGTTCGGACATTTCGACAACAAAATCCTAGGATTTTTTCTGACGGATGTTGGCTCAAACTTGTCTTGCATACACACGGTCACACAAAGTTGTCAGAAAATCCGATCATTCTGAACACGGTGACGTAAAACACATACGTCGGGACTATAAACGGGGCAGTGGCCAATAGCTTTCATCTCTTTATTTATTCTGAGCATGCGTGGCACTTTGTCCGTCGGATTTGTGTACACACGGAATTTCCGACAACGGATTTTGTTGTCGGAAAATTTTATATCCTGCTCTCAAACTTTGTGTGTCAGAAAATCCGATGCAAAATGTGTGATGGAGCCTACACACGGTCGGAATTTCCGACAACAAGGTCCTATCACACATTTTCCGTCGGAAAATCTGACATTAGACCGCAATGTGCTCAGCACAGTGAAGTATTTAGAGTACCTAGGCTGGGTCCTCAATTTAGAAAAATCCTTCTTACAACCCCTAAAAATGCTGGAATATTAGGGCATGGTCATAGACACAGTCCAAAGCAGAGTATTCTTACCCAAGTCAAAATCCAAAGCCATAAAGGATTTGTTCCGAGTAGTCAAAACAAGGAAAAATCATTCCATTCGACTAAGTATGAGATTATTAGGGAAAATGGTAGCCTCATTCGAGGCTGCTCCTGCTTCACTCAAGACCTTTACAGAGCAGCATCCTATCTGCCTGGAACAAGAGAGTTCAAGCCTTGGATCTTCCAATGTGCCTGTCACCATGGGTACGCCAGAGCCTCAATTGGTGGTTACTATCCGAGAATCTACTGTAAGGAAAATCCTTTGTTCCAGTTACTTGGAAGGCCGTAACCACAGATGCCAGCCTTGTAGGCTGGGGAGCAGTTCTGGAAGAAGCCTCTTCCCAGGGAAGATGGTCCAGAGCCAAAGGCCTCTTGCCCATCAACATTCTGGAGATTCAGGCAATTCGTCTGGCCCTCAGGGCCTGGACTTACAGGTTGCAAGGCCGTCTTGTCCAGGTACAGTCAGACAATGCTACAGCAGTGGCCTATATCAATCACCAAGGGGGCACCAGGAGTCTGGATGTCCAGAAGGAGGTGAATCACATTTTTTGCTTGGGCAGAAAGGCATGTTCCCTGCCTGTCTTCGGTCTTCATTCCAGGGGTAGAAAATTGGCAGGTGGATTTCCTGAGCCGCCAGCAGCTGTGTCCAGGAGAATAATCTCTACACCCCAACATATTTCGGGCTATATGTCAGAAATGGGGTACTCTGGATGTAGACCTGTTGGCTTCCAGGTTCAACAAGAAACTGGACAACTTTGTGTCAAGAACAAAGGATCCGCTGGCACAAGGGTCAGATGCCTTAGCGATTCCGTGGGATCAGTACTTTCTGATCTATGCGTTCCCTCCAGTTCCGCTTCTCCTGCGATTCCTTCAGAGGGTCAAAAGAGAAGGGAAGCCGGTAATTCTGGTAGCCCGGCTTGGCCCAGGCAACCTTGGTATACAGAGATTGTAAAGATGGCAGAGGGAAGACCGTGGGTTCTTCCGCTATGACCAGATCTACTCTCACAGGGCTCAATATTCCATCCTGCTTTATGATGTCAGAATTTGATCGTTTGGCTGTTTGGACCCATATCCTGAAGAGCCATGGACTCTTGGGTCCAGACCTATCCACTCTGGTTAATGCTAGGAAGCCGGCCTCCAGGCTCATCTTTTACAGAATCAGTAAGGCATATGTTTCCTGGTGTGAATCCAGGGGGTGGCATCCTAGAAGGTATGCCATTAGCAGGATTCTTGCCTTTCTTCAATTAGGCGTAGAAATGAGGCTGGCCTTGAGCATTATCAAGGGCCAGATCTTGGCCTTCTCAGTATTTTTTTCAAAGACCGCTTGCCTCTCATTCCCTGATCTGGGCCTTTGTTCAAGGAGCACTGCATTTGAATCCGCCGGTTAAGCCTCACGTGTGCCCGTGGGATTTAAATTTGGTTTTGTCTGTTTTACAGAAACAACCTTTTGAACCATTGTACCATGCTCCTTTGGTTCTTTTGACAAAAAATTGTTTTTTCTTGTAGCCATATCCTCAGCTAGGAGGGTATCGGAATTAGCAGCTCTTTCATGTAAGGAGCCATATTTGATTATTCACGAAGACAGGGTGGTGTTGCATCCCCACCCCACCTTTTTTGCCTAAAGTGGTTTCAGGATCCCATCTGAATCAAGATGTGGTCCTACCATCCTTTTTTCCAGATCCACAGTCTGCGGAGGAGAAGTTAAAAAGTTACACTCTTTAGATGTTGTAAGAGTAGTCAAAATATATCTGCAGGTAACGGCTCAGGTACGAAAGACTGATTGTCTATTTATACTGCCAGAAGGCCCCAAAAATGGCCAAGCAGCATCAAAGTCCACTATCCCTAGATGGATTCGACAGATTACTATTCAGGCTTATGGTTTGAAGAAGAAAATTCCTCCTTTTGAGGTTAAAGCGCACTTGACAAGAGCAGTTAGTGCTTCTTGGGCAGTGCATCACCAGGCCTCCATGGCTCAGATCTGCAAGGCTGAAAATTGGTCCATACATTCACTATATTCTATCAGGTAGATGTAAGAGGGCATAAGAATGGCGTCTTCGGGTGCAGTGTGCTGCAGGCAGCAGTATAGGTCCTCACGTCTGATGGCAGACTGTGTTTCTGATTTGTGTCTCCCTCCCCTCAAATTTGGGCATTGCTCTGGGACATCCCACTTAGTATTTATTAAAGGCTCTGTGTCCCGTGATGTATGAACAAGAAAATAGGATTTTTAAAACAGCTTACTTGTAAAAATCCTTTTCTTGGGAGTACATCACGGAACACAGTGCTCCCGCCCCTCTTTGGGATTATATGTTGGGTTACTTATTGCTTTGCAACAAAACTTGCTACAAAACATATGGGAGGGGTTGTATAGGGGAGGAACTCGCCTATACAACTACAATAGAGTTGTCAGTGTCCAATCACCTGATGGTGACTATCTAACCCACTTAGCAATTATCAAAGCCTATGTGTCCCGTGATGTACTCCCAAGAAAAAGATTTTACAGGTAAGCTGTTTTAAAAATCCCATTTTCTTGTTCATACATCTTATTCATTTTAGGTCATAAAATTCCAGGACAGTACAAATTCCCCCAAATTAAAATGTGTTTTTTTTCACAAAGTTGTAATTTTAAGTTATTTCTCACACACAGCATAGGCATACTTACAATCACATCGTAAAGCATATTCTACTACTCCTCCCGAGTATGAAGATACCACATATGTGAGACATTTTCACAGCCTAGATGCATAGAGGGCCCCAAAATCTAAGGAGCACCTTTAGGCTTCTTAGGGCATAAATTACGTATCTAATTTCCTGACAACCTATTACACTTTTGGAGGGCCTGATGCAAGAGGACAGTGAAAACATCCACAAAATGACCACATTTTAGAAAGCAAACACACCCAGGTGTTTTCCAAGAAGCATAATGAGTCTTGAAAATGTATTTTTTTTGCCACGTGTTTTTGGAAAATGTGGAAAGAAAATGAAAATGTATTTTTTTATACAAGGTTGTCAATGAATTAATATATTTTTAAAACACAGCACAAGTATACTTAAGCTGTACATAGATGGATCAAAATGTGGCTGGTTCAGCAGGGACCAGCCAAAGTTTGATCCATGTATGGACACTGTGATTGTACAGAATTGGGTCTATATAATTTCTGTACAACCACCCTGCTGGAAAATTACCTCTTAATTAGCATTGCAGGCTATAGCCTGTAGCGCTGGTCTGAGTATTCTGATGGAAGGGAAACCGGGTCAGTTTTTTTTTGTTCAACTTGCTGGTTGATCAAAAAAAATGAACTCATCTATAACCAGCTTAAGAATTACACTCCAAAACACATTCTGCTACTCCTCCCAAGTATGGCTATACAACATGTGTGAAACCTTTTCAGAGCCCAACTACATAGGAAGACCTAGGAAGGAGCCAGAGACATGGTTAGCAAACAAGCAAAGAATCGGTCCAGGCAGCAGGCAAAAATGTGATCAATAAAATGGCCAGGGCCAGTGCAGATGAAAATTGAACCAAAACACTGAAATAATGTGTAGCTGATTAGGGACAATGTTGATGGCTGTATATGCTCTGGTGACACTGGCACTGGTGTGGATAGTGATCGGTAACACTGTTGCTGTCTGCACTGGTCTGGTGACATTGCCACTGGTGTGGCAAGAAACAAAAATGTTGTTGGTGGTTTATGCTGGTCTGGTGACACTGAAACTGGTTTGGTGGTGATCAGGAAAACTGTTAATTGCTGCACTGGTCTGGTAACATTGGCACTGGGGTGGCAGTGATCAGGGACACTTTTGCTGGCTGAACCTGGTCTGGTTATACTGGTGTGGCTAGCGCTCAAGAACCTAGTTGCTGACTTATGCCCCGTACACACGGTCGGACTTTGTTCGGACATTCCGACAACAAAATCCTAGGATTTTTTCGGACCGATGTTGGCTCAAACTTGTCTTGCATACACACGGTCACACAAAGTTGTCGTAAAATCCGATCATTCTGAACGCGGTGACGTAAAACACGTACGTCGGGACTATAAACGGGGCAGTGGCCAATAGCTTTCATCTCTTTATTTATTCTGAGCATGCGTGGCACTTTGTCCGTCGGATTTGTGTACACACGATCGGAAATTCCGACAACTGATTTTGTTGTCGGAAAATTTTATATCCTGCTCTCAAACTTTGTGTGTCGGAAAATCCGATGGAAAATGTCCGATGGAGCCCACACATGGTCGGAATTTCCGACAACACGCTCCGATCGGACATTTTCCATCGGAAAATCCGACCGTGTGTACGGGGCATTACACTGGTTTAGTAATACTGGGACTTGTGTGGTGGTGAAAAGGAACACTGTTGCTGGCTGCAGTGGTCTGGTGATACTAGGAATGGTGTTGTGGTAATCAGGAACACTGTTGCTGGCTTACACTGGTCTTTTATTATTTATTTTTACTGCTCCACTTTAAGCATCATTAAAATTACTGCTCTTTAAAAACTATATATTTTTAAACCATTTTTGCATTTATCCCCCAGGGCAGTATCTGGGACTATTGATTTTTCATGTTCAGGTCTCATAGGCTTTAATAGGGTTTGCTGATCGGGTCCGAACTTTTTCCATGTTCCGGAGTTCTGGTGTGAACCAAACTGGGGGGTGTTTGGCCCATCACTAACTGGCAATGGTGCAGCATTCAGGAAGACTGTTGCTGGCTTATTCTGGTCTGATGACACTGGGACTTGTCTGGCAGTGATCAGGAACACTGTTACTGGCTTACACTGGTCTGGAAACACTGGAGACTGACGTAGTGGTGATCTTAAACACTGTTGCTGACTTACAATAGTCTTGTAACACAATGGGACTGCTGTGGCGGGTTTCTGACTTCACTGGCTATGGTGAAACTGGTACTGGTGTGCCAGCGATCAGGAACACTATTTCTTGCATACACTGGTCTAGTGACACTATGATTTGAGTTGTAGTTATCAGGAACACTGTTGCTTGCCTACACTGGTCTGGTAACATTGGGACTGATGTGGTAGAGATTGAAAACTCTGCTGTTGGCTACACTGGTCTGGTGTGGTGGCAATCAGAAACACTGTCCACTGGAGTGAAAATACCCCTAAGTGATGGAATATAAAGTGCACAGTGCTAGATAAAATACACAATGAGAGTGATAAGTCCAAAACCTATCACATTTATCAAAAAAAATCAAAGAAATATACGGGGATATGAGCCCTAGTGACTCAAATTAAAGTCCAAAGCAGTGTGTATCCAAAGATATGAAGGTGCCCAGGAAAACCAAAGTCCAAAGTTATAGTGAAATTCACATATCCTTCCTTCAAAATGTGCATCACCAAGGAAACATGCTGTAGTGTCTTCCAGCCACCCCCACAGGTATATATGCTCACCTTCCTGTGTGTGACACAGCGTTTAAACTATGCCAAACAAAGCCTTGGAGCCACTCCTGTGCTCATTTGGAATCAGCTGTGTAGACTTCCAGTGCTCTCAAACGAAGATAATATATGCAAAAGAAAAAAACTCCATAGCGCAATATTGCAAGAGTAATAAAAGGCTTTTAATAAAGTAATTCTCTCCCCTTGATGGGGTACTCACATGCTGTGGGTGCGTAAGAGCACCATCCTAAACAGACAATGAACGGTCAATCTCGCGGTGTGGCGTGTGCTGCGGTATGTGTAACAAAAACTCTCCTTCTCTCTCTCTGCTGACAGCTCCGTCCAGGCCCCTCCCCTACGCGTGTTCGGCACCGGGACCACGTGCCTTCATCAGGGGGATCTGATTGGACGGGAGCTCAAGAGTAAATTTATAGCTCCGGCGGCCATTTTGCCTAAGACCGCGGACACTATTGTTCGTGGGCTACAGCTATGTCCATAGCGGCCATTTTCCCTAGGACCATGGATCAAAAATAAGCCATATCAGTCATGGCAGCCATTTTGCCTAGGACCACATATGTAAATGTAACCCTAGTGGAATGTAGAGAACAAAACCTACGATATACACTAATAGTAATACGACCGCGCAATGAGCGATCCAATAAAGCGCTGTATAAATGTTTAAATAATGCCTAAATAACTATGTACAGGACGGAGCTGGCTAGCAAAGAGAGCACCGCCACGCACCTCACACGTTTAGATGACCACAAACATATATTTATATATCACGAAACGACCTATCTACTATATAAAAGATCAAGTAAAAAATCAAGTAAAAAATATTATATATATATTCGGTGACCCCAGAGATAAACTAATGGAATTAAAAATATATAATAAAATTATATAATATCAAATATAAAATTATAATCTAAAATTAAAATACAACTACACTTTATTAAGGAATATTAAAAATGTGCGTCTATTGCATATGTCTACGACCATATTAATAAAATTACTGTGGAGGGATAATTGAACTATCAAGAGGAATAAAAAACCATCATATGCATATAATCTATAATAAATGCCCCAACTCAACTCAAAGAAACAAAGAAACAGAAGTAATAAAGGAGCATATCACCAAAATCTACAGTATTAGTAGTTACTGAGGAAACATCTCAAATCAAACTCTCTATTCAATCCCCCAGGGACCAAAGATCCAAGCTGGTGTATCCACCAGGATTCCCTTTTACTTATCTCTCTGACAAAATTGGAACCCCTCCAGTGGCGTTTGGGTGCCTCAATCCCCCAAAACTTCATGCCAATGGTACTTTGATTGTGTACCCTCTTAAAGTGCACATATAAACCATGTTTATCGGACCCATTACGTATGTGCCTCACATGTTCTTCCATGCGATCTTTGAGAGCCCTGGTGGTGCGCCCCACATACACCAGGTCGCATGGGCACTTCAAGGCATAGACCACCCCTACTGTGTCACATGATATGAAATCCCTAATCTTGTACGATAAGTTGTTTCTAGGGTTCGAGAATTCTTTTAACCTCCTAGTGTTATCCGGAATCCTTCTGCAACTATAACATCTCCCACAGCTATAGAATCCTTCTAGGTCCAGGAACATTTTAGGTTTTGGAGGGGGTGGGTCTACCACATTATGTATTAGCCTATCCCGCAAACTGGGAGCTCTCTTAAAAACAAATTTAGGCTTATTTGGGAGAATGTCTTTAAGCTGGGTATCCTGTTTCAACACACTCCAATATTTGCATATGATCCTCCTAACTTCATAACTTTGTACAGAGTAATCAAGAACCACATTAATACCATCTTGATTATCATTGTTGGTTACTTTAATGACATCCTTTAAAAGATCCCCCCTATTCATGCTTCTAATCTTACTTCTTTCCTTCTCCAAAAACTCATTCTGGTATCCCTTCTCTAAGAACATGGTGCTCAGTCTCTCTGACTGGGTCTCATAATCCAACATCCTAGTGCAATTCCTTCGCATCCTCATATACTGTCCCCTTGGAATGTTATTTAACCAGGGTTTGTAATGGCAACTTTTAACCGGGATATACGAATTCCTGTCCGTAGTTTTGAAGAAGGATCTAGTGATGATACCCTCATTAGTATTGAAAATCTCTAGATCCAAAAAATGTATACTCTCCGTACTCACATTCCAGGTGAGGGAGATGTTGCGATCGTTGACGTTCATGGAGTTTAGTAACCCCATCAGACCTTCCATATCCCCTCTCCAAATGATTAAGAGATCGTCTATAAATCTCTTGTAAAGTAAGATATCTCCATTGTCATCCCTTAGATTCTCCTCTTCCTCCCATTTAGCCATGTAGAGATTTGCTACACTAGGGGCGAATTTGGCGCCCATCGCGACGCCTTTCTTCTGTAGGTAGATCTTGTTGTCGTACCAGAAAAAGTTGTTCCGCAAACAGAAGTCCAAACATTTCAAAAGAAAAAACGTAAAATCCTCATCAATTTCGTCTTCTTTATCCAAGGCCCACTTGACAGCATTCAGGGCGCCCTCATGATCGATGTTAGTGTACAATGAGGCTACATCTCCTGTAGCCATAATCATATCCTTATGCGCAGTACACCCACCAAGCAGCTGCAAAGTGTGCTTGGTGTCTTTAAGATAGGCGCTTGTTTTCTTCATTAACGGCTGTAGGTGGATATCTATGTACTCTCCTAATCTGGAGGTAAGAGATCCGATACCACTCACTATCGGTCTCCCGGGTGGGTTCAAGCTATCCTTGTGGATTTTAGGTAAGTAGTAGATTACGGGCATTTTACTGACCATAGGGATTAAGTACTTGGCTTCATGCTTATTCAGAAAGCCTTCATCAGTTCCAAACTTGATTATGTCTTCTAATACACCTTTACAGGATTTTGAAGGGTTGCCATCAAGGGGTTGTTATGTGTCAGTGTCGCTCAGTATCCTTCCCATCTCATCTTTATACTGTTGTAGTGAGAGGACGACCACTCCTCCCCCTTTATCCGCTGGTCTAATCACTATGCCCTTTCTCTTTTCCAGTGAATCCATTCCTCTTTTTAAATCTCTCTGCTCATATACCTTTTTGACTGGTAGCTGCTCTAACTCAGAGGTGACCAATTTTTTGAATAAGTCGACGTATTTATTGTTGGATATATAGGGGTTGAACACTGAGTTGTTCCTTAAGCTAGTGAACCTGTGGTTAGTAGCGGCCCTCTCAACAGGGTTGAGGGCATAATATTTCTTAATGTTAAGTTTCCTAACCAATTTCTGTACACCGACGTAGGTATCAAATTTGTTGAGCCCTTTTTTAGGGGCATATTTAATTCCCTTATCCAGAACTAGTAATTCCTCTCTTGATAGTTCCACTCCACTCAAATTAAAAATTCCCTGTCCTAATCTTCCCGCCTTCTTTTTCTGTTGAACTCTTCGTCCAGCTCTCCCTCCTCTCTTCCTGGATTTCGTACTTCTCGGACGGGTCCCCCCCTGGTCCCCCCTAAAAAAGATTCATCCAGGAAGTTGTCATTGTCACTCAAAGGCTGGAAGCTGTTGGTTACAGGTACTCCATAGTGGTCCTGTTGATGTTTTTCGTATCTAACCCTCTGTGGTTTGGGGGAATAGTAAACTCCACCTCTTTTTTGTCATAATATAAAATATAATTATGGTTATTAATGTTATCACTACTGCAACTACAACTTCAATCCACATCACTGCTACTGTACCTCTCTAGTAGTGTACTGATTATGCTGACAGCTTTACTACTGCCTGTATTTGATTTAGGCTTACTTTATGTTAAAGTGGCTGTAAATATATATACAAAAATAAAATAAAATAAAATAGTTGAAAGTAGAAAGAATTCTCCTTGTTCAATATGTTTATTGAATTTACAATAAAAGGAAGACTATAACATTATATTGACATGTACATAAGATTCGGAAATTAAGGAACATTGTCATACAATTGATGATACTATCTCATTCAGATAATACAAGGAAGAACTTAAATATATGTAAAAGAAGATGAAGAAGAATCAAGAACAAACGCGATCCTAGTATTAGAGAGTATAAGACTCTAAGAAGTATAAAAATAAAAATGAAGAAAAAAAATTAATAAAATTCCCTCAGTTATCTGCACATCAGTTGAGTCACTGACCACCCAAAATGGGATCAAACTGTGGACGAATGGGGGCATGATCTTAAGACAATAAATTATCAATTTACAGAATAGAGGGAATATTTGACGAATCTTAGAGTGATCAAGGTAAATAAACAATAACTCGTGTTTTCTACACGTATATAGTAAATATAGTCTATATACAAAAAAAGATGATATTATAAGAAAAATGAACAATGTATGACTGAAGTATCAATACTGGTAAATGATCTCATGTATAAGGATTATAAGATGGAAAGAAAAAGGAAGAAAAAAAGAAAGGAGAAACAAGGGAAAGATATTATTAATAGAACCAAAATTAAGCAACACAAGCTTTAATCTACATATGGGAAAAAATGTAAAGTAAGTATCATTCACTTCTAATTTAATGTCAGTAAGTCAATATGTGGAGAAAGCAAAAAGTAAGAAAGAAAGAGAAAGAAAGAGAGAAAGAAAGAAAGAAAGAAAGAAAGAAAGAAAGAAAGAAAGAAAGAAAGAAAGAAAGAAAGAAAGAAAGAAAGAAAGAAAGAAAGAAAGAAAGAAAGAAAGAAAGAAAGAAAGAAAGAAATGTGCGGCCCCCACATAGGCAGTGCATATGTCTAATGATATGGAGTGGAAGGAGGAAGAGTAAACTTAGCAAGATAAAAGTAAGGATTCGTCAAAGTCAGTTGGTAAGTAATATTTGACCCAAGGTTGCCAAATCTTGCAAAATTTGTTTATATTATTATTTTCTATAGCCGTCATTTTGGCAAAGATAAGGGCTCTGTTCATCCTATGTTTAGCCTCAGCCACTACCAAAGTTTGAGATTTCCATGCTTTGGCTATAGTTTGTTTAGCTGCAGTGGCAAGGTGAATGAATAATTTGAATTGAGTTTGCATTAGGTCCGATGGCTTGAGATTCAAAAGAGCCATTGCCGGGTCTGAAAAAATAGAGATGCCCAGAGCTTTGGAGGCTATCTCAAATATTTTCTTCCAAAATTCTTGGGCTATCGGGCATAGCCACCAGATATGAAAGTGTGTACCAGGCGTTGGACATCCCTGGAAACATGAGTCTGAATAGGATGGAACAAATTTTGCTATCCTGGCCGGTACTAAATACCATCGCGCCAAAACTTTAAAGTTGGTTTCTAACGCAAAGCAATTCGGGGAAGAAGTTTTAGTAGCTAACCAGATATTAGACCACTCTTCTATGTCAAAAGTGAGATCCATATCTTGTGACCATTTGACAGTATATGAGGGTAGTGTTTCATTAGAGGTAATATTAATGTGTCGATATAGGAGTGAAATCAGGCCTCTAATGTGTGGGTCGCTCTTACAAATACGTTCAAACTGTGACATCTGGTTGAGTGGAGAGCCTGTCCTTATGAAGGGTGTATAAAAATGTTTAATTTGTAGGTATCTAAATAGTTCAGTTCTGGGAAGTCCAAAGGTTTCACATAATTCGGAAAATGTGTATAATGAGTTGTTAGAAACTAAATTATGCAATCTGGTTATGTTAGTAGAAGACCAAGCTGTGAATGACATCGGGAATTTCCAAGCTGGGTAGAAAGCTGGGTTTTTAATGAAGGAAAGGAGGGGTTTATGTGAGGACTGAAGATTGTGCGAACTTTTAAATTTGTCCCAGATAGCCAAACAATGTTTGGTAATAGGATTAGATATATGTACTCTATCCTTAGGCTGGGGCCATAACATGTTAGCCACAGAGATGGGGTCAATATCAACAGATTCGACAGCAACCCATAGAGGAGCTTCCATATTTGAATGGTATTTAGGCAATTGGGATAGTTGTGCTGCGTAATAGTAGGAAGAAAAATTTGGTAACCCTAGTCCGCCCTTCAATTTAGTAAGGAACAATGTAGATTTAGGGATAAGGGGTTTATTAGTGCCCCAAATAAACAACATAATTCTGCGCTGTGTAAGACGTAAGAAGTATGAAGGTATTGGGATGGGGAGTACTCTAAATAGGTAAAGGAATTTCGGTAGAATTGACATCTTATTGGCATTAATGCGCCCAAACCAAGACAAGGAAAGAGAAGACCATTGCTTCAATAAACCGGTAATTGATTTTAGAAGTGGTAAGTACTTAGTTGAAAAAAGATCTGTTAATGAGTTTGTGATTTGTATTCCCAAATATGGAAGATGATGAGATACCCAGTTGAATGGTAATGAGGACTTAGCTTGGAGAAATTCCGCTTGTGTTAAAGAAACGTTTAGCGCGTTAGATTTATTATGATTAACAAAAAGTCCAGACTACTGCAAATTTATCTAATAGGTCTATTAAGTTAGGGGCCGACACATGTGGATGAGTTAAGAAAATAAGGATGTCATCGGTGAAGAGACATAATTTGTGTTTGTAACCACCCAACTCTATGCCTTTGACATTCGGATTAGAACGGATTAATTGTGCTAAGGGCTCTATAAGTAAGGCAAAGAGCAATGGGGATAAAGGACAACCTTGCCTAGTTTCTCTACTAATGTCGAATCTTGCTGACTTATAACCAACGTATTTAACGTAGGCCTGTGGATTAGCATAAAGAGAGGAAACCCATGTTAGAAAGTGATTTTCAAACCCCCATTTTTGCAGAATATATTGCATGTATGGCCAGGAAACTGAATCAAAAGCTTTCCTAATATCTAAAGATATAAGGCATGTCGGAATTTTTCTTTTTTTAGCAGTATGGATAAGTAAGAGAGCTTGTCTTACATTGTCGCCCGCCTGTCGCATGGGCATGAACGCATGGGCATGAACACATGGGCAAGAAACCTGTTTGATCACGATGTATTAATTGACCTATAATTTCATTCAATCGTGTCGCTATGATCTTGGCTAAGAATTTGATGTCTAAATTTAGGAGGGAAATGGGGTGATAATTAGTCCAGGAGGTGAGATCAGAACGAGGTTTGGGAAGCATGGTTATTATAGAGGTCAGAGTTTCCGTTCTAAACGAATTTCCAGATAACAAAGAATTAAAAGCTCTAGTTAAGATTGGAGATAGAATAGATGAAAATTGTTTAAAATAAGTTGCAGAAAATCCGTCTGGACCTGGTCTCTTATGGGGTTTCAAGGATTTGATGGCGTTTTGAACTTCTAAAGTTGTAATAGGTTTTTCAAGAAGATCATATTGCGTTCGTTCTAAAGTAGGGAAATTAATACCAGAGAACAGGTGGTCTGCCTTACTTTTGTCAAAGTCAATGTTAGAGGAATACAGTTTAGCCAGGTTAGAATGGAAAATCTCCAATATTTTAACTGGATTACTCATGTAAGCGTCGTGAGAAGTTTTCAATCTTATAGGTGTCTGTGTATGTTATATTTTTCGAAGAATACGTGCCATTAAGGTGTCAGGTTTGTTAGCCTTAAGATATTGAATGTGATGTTTTTTGCGTAAGACTTTATCTGCTGAGTCAGTTAAAAATAGGTTCAAATCAAGACGTGCTTTATCTAAATTTGCATTTGTAGTAGCATTAGGATTAGACTGAAAAGCCATATGACTAGCATTAAAATTAGCTTCCAACTTTGCAAATAAAATCTTACGTTCTCTTTTAAGAGATGTGGCCTGTTGTATAAGTTTGCCACGAATGACAGTTTTATGGGCTTCCCATAGAGTAAGGGCTGATACATCTTCATTATCATTAAATGAAAGGTAATCTGTAAGTGCTACCTCTATCTCTAAGCCATGGGATGGGTGGGTTAGTGTCGAATCATTGATACACCAAGTTGTATCTTGTGACCTGGGTATCGGAGAAGCTATGGTGGTGACAATCGCACAATGATCAGTCCAAGAAAAGGGAATAATTTTAAAGGAAATAATCTCTGGGAGCATACTAGCTAGGATCAAAATGTGGTCTATACGCGAAAAAGAATTGTGTGGATATGAGTAGTGAGTAAGGCGCCTACTAGAGGGGTTAAGTTCTCTCCAAGAGTCTACCAAACCATGGATACTTAGCAAGCGTGGGAGGGATAATTTGTTAGAATTTGTAATAACTGATGGCGGAGATTTATCTAAATATGGAAAAACAGTAGTATTCGAGTCCCCATATAAAATGGTCGTCCCAAACTTGTGTTTATCAATAATTTGGAAAAGATGTGATAGAAAAGCCTCCGGGCATTTATTGGGGCAAAGTACGATACAATTGTTACTGGTGTATCTGAAATATATCCCGTAAGTAGAAGATATCTACCCTCAGGGTCATTTAGTTGGGATACAAGAGTAAATGGCATAGTTCTATGAAACCCAATAAGTGTACCACGTTGCTTAACAGTAGCTGAGGGCTGTATAGAATTGTGGGTATGTGGCAGAAAAAAATTTAGGAGAGGCCTTATCGATGAAATGAGTTTCCTGTAAACAAATAATATGCGCTTTTTGGGTGGCAAGGGAGCGCAGAGCCTTAGTGCGCTTACGTGGAATATTGAATCCTTGTACATTCAAGGACAAAATATTTATGGGGGCCATAACACGTCAAAGACAATCGTTATGTCAGGGAATACACAACCCAGACTGTGAGCCGCAACCACCACCCCGAGAGATGGAAAAGAGAGGAAAGAGAGGGAGGGAAATAAACAAAATCCAAAAGAACAACCCTATTAGATGCAAAAAATGTTAACATATAAAACGCTATCAATAGGGTACAGGAGCATCTCTGAGGAAATTCAAAAAATCCCCGAGAGTCTCCAATGCCACCATCAGAGTCCCACATAATTAAAGTGGGTCTGGGGGTGACGTAAGGGGCTGCAAGATGTTCCAAAAGGAAGGACAGCACCAGAGAACCACTATATCTAATCAAAGAGTATTAGTACATTGAGGACCAGAAAAAGAAAAAGCATCAAAATAACAACAAAACCGCTATGAATTAATCAGGGCCACTTGTGGCCAAAAATAACATAATGAAATACCTGTAGGAAAAAAAAAAAAACAAGTTATAAAAAACTCGGCTAGGTTCGGCTAGCTCCGCTCACAGTCATGCCCATCCGGGGCGGGACTACGAGTGGAGGCGAAAGTGGCCAAAAGTGAACGAGAGCCGCCGAGGACCGGCTCTGTGTATTTCGGTGCCATTTTCAAACTGCAGTGACACTGACATGTCACTACAGTTTAACTGCAGCCTGGGCAAGGCTGTAAAAGGACACAGAAAAGCTTTAGATCGGCACTGGCAAAGCTGCAAGGCTGCAAATGGACAATGATAAGGCTGCAAATGACACCATGGCTGCTGACTGCAAGGCTGCAAATGACACCAAGGCTGCTGACTGCAAGGCTGCAAATGACTGCAAGGCTGCAAATGACACCAAGGCTGCTGACTGCAAGGCTGCAAATGACACTGGACAAGCATGCAGATGGACGCTGTGCAAGGCTGCATTGATGGGCATTTAAATGTAAGTTTTTTCCTTAAAACATTTTTTCCTTATAATTCCCTCCTAAACTTGGGGTGCGTGTTATACGCCGGCGCATGTTATACGCCGATAAATACGGTATATGAGAAAAAAAAAAAAAAAAAAAAATATATATATATATATATATATATATATATATATATATATATATATTTTCCTGGAAGAAAGCAATGAAAGTGGAGTCATAACAATAAGCCAGAGTCCAGGTGAGTAAATGTTAACTGATGTTACCTCTAGCCAAAATTTTAGAAGGCTATTGAGGAAAATGACAAGAAATAGGATGGAGTGGTAAAATACACTCAGTCCATAGAATCAGTAGCAATCGATATTGGATTGTCATATCTACCACGTTTGTGAAGATTTTGATATGAAGAAGCAGGCATTTCAGATCCAGCTGATGACTGTTGCTGCTGTGGGGATCTAGAAGCAGAGCGTTTGCGAGGGAGGTCCCTCGATGAAATTTGATCCACAAGGCCCATTTTAAGCAATGTTGTTTGCAATTCCTCAGAACAGCGACACACATATTTGTGTTGAAGGTGGGTGAAGCGTAGCGAAAATGGGAATCCCCAACTGTACGTAATTTGATTGCTAATAAGTACTTGCAATTGGGGTTTTAGTGTGTGTCTCTTGGCAATAGTGAGTGGAGAAAGGTCTGTGAATAGCTGATATTGGTGTCTTTGAAAATTGAGATTGGTATTACCTCTGGCTGCTGAAAGTAATTGCTCTTTAGTGCGGAAGAAGTGAAATTTAGCAATTATGTCCCTGGGAGGACCATTTGTCTTGCGAGGGGCTAGAGCTCTATGTACTCTGTCCATCTCTAGCCTTTCAACAGGGATGCCAGGCTGCAGTTCCTGGAAGAGAGCTATCATAGTAGCCTGTAAGTCCACAATAGACTCAGGAATCCCCCTGATTCTCAAATTAGAACGACGGTCTCTGTTCTCCTGGTCCTCTAAACGGGACTGTAATAACATATTCTCATCTTTAAGGTTATCTAGTTCAGAAGTATATTGTTGAATATGAGTTTCAAGTTCATCTACCCGCACTTCTAATTCAGCTGTTCTCTGTCCCAGCTCTCTAATTTCCTTAGTCAGCTTGTCAGTTATGTGGTCAGATGTTTGTTTAAGAGCTTTTTGCAGAATACGTTCAAATTGTTTGAACATAGTCGATTGAACTACTGATTTTGAGCTCCCTCTGTCAGAATCAGACTCACCAGCAGATTCCTGTGATTTTAAGCTGTGTGACAGAGGCTTGAGGCTGCGCTGTGTAGTGTGCTGTGGGGGGCCGCCAACGCCATCTTGGATAACAGCCTGGACGAGGTTTCCTTTTTAGAAACAGCTTTATAATTGATTTTCTGGCCTTTAAGGACCATGCTTTCGGTACCGAAGGGTCCTCTGATGTGAGGGACACAATTGTGTGTCATTTGTTTGGCCGCTGAAGCCCGTGGCTCTCCGGTGTGTCCGTCCCCGGAGCAGAGCTCTAAGGAGACATGTCTGTTCCCTCAGACTCCACGCATTCGCCCAAGTACAAAGAATTCTACATCATTTAGCAGTAACACTCGCTGACTTACCAATTACTGAGGTGTGGTTCTCGTGGTTGTAATAGCACTAGCAAATACTGAGAGATAAAATGCCTCAAACAAAGACTGTCATACAGTATATTGAGAACCCAGGCAGCTTATTATTACACAATTAGAAAAGGTTTATTAATTAAATAATCAATTAAACACTGGAAAAACACCTCCACCAAACACCATTAAAACCATGACAATGTTGCCATTACAACCAGACTGGGTGCCACGACATTCATGCAATACCATACCTAATAACCTCTAAAGTTTTATATTGCTAGAAAGTGCCTGACTAAATGATGTTTAAACCCCACGACCGCCACAAGCAATTCATTGTTGAATAGCAATGGCCATAGCTTTGCAAAATATACCTGTCAACAGGCATGCCTGGGATTAACAGCAGATAGTGTCAGCACTATAGATGTAGCAGTCTATGAAGCAAATTATGTTTAGATACCTAATCAAACACTTAACTCTCAGTGTACATATGTGCAATGAAAGTGCTAAACAAGCTTACCAAGTATACTTAAGCAAGATTAGGTCCACATAGACGAGCAGCGCAAAAACAGATTAATGCAAAGTGTAGCAAGGCTGATTTAGGTGAAGCAGCAGTTGAAAAGCAATGCTTTAAGCAAAGCAGAAAAGTTCAGTCTCTACCTATTCCATCAAAGCAGCTGACATTATGCCCTATCATGCACTGGATTTCCAGATATTCCCCTTTCCAATCATCCTTTGTTTGTGTTAATATGGTAATTCAACACATGCAGTATATAGGGGCTAAAGCAAGTGGTTGTAAACCCTTACATATACCCAGTGAAATGACTGGCCTCAGATGATACACAGAGATTAAAAAAAATCCTCCTACATAATTTGTACCTGTTTATCTACAGCTGTCTGTTCCCTACATCTATTCAAAGTGCAGAATTTACACAGGATCTCTCAGCTCTGAAAAGCAGTGAGCGCAGACTGAAGCTGATTGGGGGGAAGAGACACACAAGCATATCATCTACCAAAGAGGGGATGAAGATTGGGGTTACAATGAATTTATCTTGTCTCTTTTAGAGTATATTTTACATCATAATGTCTTCACCTTCAATGATTCCCACTACCTCCAGGTACAGGGGGTGGTTATGGGGACATGTTGTGCCCCATCATATGCCAACCTGTACCTGGTGGAGTGGGAACACATGTTCCTCACTGACGAGGCCTTGTCGATATACACTAACCATTTTCTTTTATGGTTCAGGTATATCGACTACGTTTTCATGGTGTGGGACAGCCCTCTGGAGCTGTTGTCTCTATGTTTGGAGAGAATGAATAGAAACAACTTTAATCTTACATTTACTATGGCATCTAGTTGCTGATCGTACCTCTATTCTTGATATGGAGGTCTCCAGGGAGGTTGATGGCGCCCTCTGCAGCAGTAATACTATACTGCACGCCTGAGGTTTCCACCCTCAGACCCTGGTGAGGTCTATTCCTTACAGCCAGTATCTCAGAGTGAGATGCAACTATACAAATGATGATACTTTTGCAGCTGAGGCTAACAAGTTGCGTGACAGATTGCTGCAGAGGGGTTATTCCCATACCTCTATCAAAAAGGCTTTTAGACATGCCACATCACACACCCGACAGGACCTCCTGTACTCTCACAAATCTCCGAGCCAGGACAACCCCTTAAGAATCAACACCAAATATTGTAACCAACATGTCGAGATTAGGAAAATTGTCTCCAAGTTTTGGCACGTTCTAACAATGGACTCTTCTCTGGGTCGGTTGATCCCGGAAATGCCCTTGTTTACATTTAAGAGAGCTACTTCCATTGCCGCTAAATTAGTGAGAAGTGAGTTCAAAGGTGATTCAGGTACCAAACATTGCAAGTACAGAGGTACTTTCATGTGCGGTTCATGTGGGTATTGCAGCTACATGTATACCAACAAGAAGCCAATCTTACCAGATGGGAGGGTTTTTTGACCCAAACATTATGGGAACTGTAGGACTTTCGGAGTGGTCTATATGTTGATGTGTGACTGCGGTTGCTTTTATGTCGTTAAAGCCAAGCTCGAGCCTTGGAAACAAGCCTACCGACATATCAGGGGCATGCAGACTTGTAACCCTGACCTGCCTTTGGGTAGACACACCACGATTGTCCACCAAGGCAAGTTCCCTAGAATTAAGTTCCTAATTTTTTATTGTGTCTACCCTAACTCCAGGGGAGGAGACTGGAACAAAGATCTTCTCCAGCTGGAGATATGCTGGATACACACTTTAGGGGGCTAACAAGGCAGTCTGTTTCAGGCCTTTCCTTGAGGAGTTCGCCTCTGGGGGGATAGAGAAGTAGCCCTCTATTTCCTTTGATGGTGGATTTCTCTTGCTTTCCTCCCTCGCCTTTTTTGGTATTCTCTCACACTTCTTTACATATTACATATATATTTTTCTTTCTCTTTTGCAGAATCATGTCTGTGTATTTGTTTGCTATTGCTGTCTTTTGACTTTTGTTGCTGTATATCTTTTTGTACACTTTGTCACATGGAGTGTCTGTCCCTCTGGCTGCGATGTGTGTTAACTGCTCAGATTTCCATCTATATAAATGGCATTTCCATTTGCTAGACATATGTGGGATTTCCTTGTCAAAGTATTTTATTATGTATTCAAAGGTAAGTTATACAAGTTATACAAGTGAATAATATAATCATTTTACAATCAAATTAATGAAGCTCAATTACATAAATCCAAAAATGATTTAGAATATTGTTAAATACAATAAAGAAAAAGTGATAAATCTTTAAGTAATTGTTGATCGATAATTAAGTTGATCATCAAAACTATCATATCTATGGTCAAAATAGAAATATTTGAATCTAATATAACTCTATATGCGTATAAATAGCATGTGTAAGTGCTTCAAAATCACAGATTGAATATAGATAGAAAAGAAGATATAAAGGAAAGAAGGAAAGAAAAGGAGGAGTAAGGAAAGAAAAATGAGGTCCGTGAGGTCAAGTCGAGAGCCACCACAATATCCGGCATAATGATTTTCAAAAAGAAACCTATTAAATCAACTACCATGGCAGTAGTACTTTTTTATATCAAATGTTGATGGCATGAAATTTTCTATCCAAGGTTGCCATATTTTTTCAAATTTAGAAATCATATCTGTTTCAAGAGCTACCATTTTAGCTTGTATCATAGTATTATACATTCTATTAACTGGACAAAACGGTGTTGATACGGGCCCTAAATTACACCACTCAGCGCCAGGACAAGATGCAGCCTCAAACGCAGAAACAATTGGAAAAAATGCAAATGAAAAACCCGTCCAATTTGCTAGTATGCAAAAAGGCACGGAGTCAGAAAGCAAGAAAGCAGCTGTTTAAAATTATACATGAAACATAATAAACAGTGGTATAACATAATCATTAAAAAGACTATAGTATCACACTAAACAGCGCTAATGTTGAGCAGAGATAAATATGCCAACTTCACATGAAAAGTCCTTTTTCAAAAAGTGGTGTCAAATTCAGAGTGTAGTTCAGACAGTGTCCACCAGGTGTTCGTAAAGCAGAATCTCAGTGTGCACCTTCCACCAGTCAATCAGATCCCACCATGTGAAGACACACTCCCCTCAGGGGGTTAAACTCACCAGAACTAGGTAGTAATAAGCCTTATAGGATATAACAACCAAGCCACAAGCTGCTGCTACCACCAATCCGGAGGATTCTCAGATGATCAGGGCTCAAAAATGAATCAACAACAAAAGAAAAGCGCACATAGCATAATCCTGTTTATTGAATATAAACCCATCACATCACACAAAGAACCCCCCTTCAATAAAACTTCGTACATTAGCACTGCAATCAACCAAGCACATCATAAGAGGCGTTTACTTCACCACAGTAGACAGTAACCGGCTCAGCTATCCAGGAACCGCTATCCACTTCCTGGTTCGGTATCAGGCTGCGGTGGAGTGCAAACGTCACTTCCAGCGTCGTGTAAGCCACGCACTGACGCGTTTCATCATATCCTGACTTCAACAGAGGGCGCGTCACGTCCTCTGTTGAAGTCAGGATATGACCAAACGCAACCTGGCAGGCTGCAGGAAAAGAGGGGGGGCGAGAGAGCGCCCCCCCTCCTGAACCATACCAGGCCACATGCCCTCAACATTGGGAGGGTGCTTCGGGGTAGCCCCCAAAACACCTTGTCCCCATGTTGATGAGGACAAGGGCCTCATCCCCACAACCCTGGCCGGTGGTTGTGGGGGTCTGCGGGCGGGGGGCTTATCGGAATCTGGAAGCCCCCTTTAACAAGGGAACCCCCAGATCCTGCCCCCCCCTGTGTGAAATGGTAAGGGGGTACAAAAGTACCCCTTCCATTTCACTAAAAAACTGTCAAAAATGTTAAAAATGACAAGAGACAGTTTTTGACAATTCCTTTATTTAAATGCTTCTTCTTTCTTCTATCTTCCTTCATCTTCTTCTTCTTCTTCTGGTTCTTCTGGCTCTTCTGGTTCTTCCTCCGGCGTTCTCGTCCAGCATCTCCACCGCGGCGTCTTCTATCTTCTTCTCCTCGGGCCGCTCGGCACCCATGGCATGAAGGGAGGCTCCCGCTCTTCTCTTCATCTTCTTCTCTTCTTCATCTTCCTTTCTTCTTCTCTTCTTCTCTTCTTCATCTTCTTCTCCGGGCCGCTCCGCATCCATTCTGGCATGGAGGGAGGCTCCCACTGTGTTGCAGCGTCTCCTCATCTGACGGTTCTTAAATAACTCATCTGACGCATGGTGACTTGACGGGACTTCCCTGTGACGTCACGGGGAATGCCACAGGGAAGTCCCGTCATGTCCCGTGCGTCAGACGGGGGCGGGGTCACCGGGTGGCCCCGCCCCCCGTTATTTAAGAACCGTCATAAGAGGAGACGCCGTCACACAGCGGGAGCCTCCCTCCATGCCAGCATGGATGCGGAGCGGCCCGGAGAAGAAAATGAAGAAGAGAAGAAGAGAAGAAAAGAAGAAGATGAAGAAGAGAAGAGGATGAAGAGAAGAGCGGGAGCCTCCCCCATGCCATGGGTGCGGAGCGGCCCGAGGAGAAGAAGATAGAAGACGCCGTGGAGGAGATGCTGGACGAGAACGCCGGAGGAAGAACCAGAAGAGCCAGAAGAACCAGAAGAAGAAGATGAAGGAAGATAGAAGAAAGAAGAAGCATTTAAATAAAGGAATTGTCAAAAACTGTCTCTTGTCATTTTTAACGTTTTTGACAGTTTTTTAGTGAAATGATAGCGGTACTTGTACCCCCTTACCATTTCACACAGGGGGTCCCCTTGTTAAAGGGGGCTTCCAGATTCCGATAAGCCCCCCCGCCCGCAGACCCCCACAACCGCCAGGGTTGTGGGGATGAGGCCCTTGTCCTCATCAACATGGGGACAAGGTGTTTTGGGGGCTACCCCAAAGCACCCTCCCAATGTTGAGGGCATGTGGCCTGGTATGGTTCAGGAGGGGGGGCGCTCTCTCATCCCCCCCTCTTTTCCTGCGGCCTGCCAGGTTGCGTGCTCGGATAAGGGTCTGGTATGGATTCTTGGGGCGACCCCACGCCGTTTTTTTTTTTTTTTTTTTTGGCGCGGGGTTCCCCTTAAAACCCATACCAGATCTGAAGGGTCTGGTATGGAATTTAGGGGGACCCCCACATCATTTTTTTTTTAATTATGGTTCGGGGTTCCCCTGTGTGGAATTCCCATGCCGTTTTTATCAATGAACTTCTATGTGTATTGTCGGACCGGCAATGCAATAGCCGCGAGTAGTTTTAAATGGCTTTTTTCCTTTCAAATGTCATTTTGCTGTCAGACTGTTCTAAACACGGGAAACATGCGCCCCTTTACAGGCATACTATAGTTCTCTTAACACCTTGTGTCTCTTGAGAGGGGAGTTCAACCCTTTAACGTTATATGTCAGACAAGTGAACTCTGTCATTTATTCTTTAGATAAAACTGCATTGTAGTGGCGCATGTTGCTCTTTAAACCCCTAAGCGGAGCCTCTGCAGGACCAGATAACCCCAACCCCCCCTCCCCCATCCCATCCCTACTCCCCCAATCCCCACCTCTTCCTCCCCCACCCTCCCCTCCACCCACACCACCCATCCCCCCGTATCCCTCCTCCTCCCTGCCAGCCAATACCTGGCTCTAGGTCCACAGCAATGGAATAACATAGATCTCTGCCTGCGTCCAAACAAAATATTGGGGTGTGGCTCCAACAGCGGGTCGCCCCGGTTACTCTGCCCCCCCGCTCAAGGGGGGGAGCAGGGCCAGCGGGCGGCCAGAATCCCCTCGCCCCATCCTATAGTCCACCCCCCCCCGCCAATCCCCCATCCCCTCTCCTGTATTCCATATTTTAATCCTATACACCCATCAACCCTATTGGAAACCCAACAGCAATCACGATCATCCTCCGCCTAGCCAGGTATAACTGGGGCGGGAATATCCAGTTCTCTACAAAAATCCTGTAAGTCCTCTAAATGTTTCAATCTGATAGTTCTACCAGCTTTCACCACATTCAAAGATGTAGGGAAGCCCCAGCTATTATTTAAGTTTGCCTTCTTCAGTATTTCTAACAAAGGTCTTAGCTGACGTCTCCTGGACAAGGTCCCTGCCGAAATATCGGCAAAGATCTGGATCACTGCCCCATCATATTTTACAGGTTGGGCTCTTATAAGATTGCTCTAGATCCTTGCTTTGTCTTCATAGTGGTGGAATCTGATAATGACATCTCTGGGTGTATCTTCGCTGACGCTGGGAGGTTTTCTTATCCTATGGACCCGATCTATCCTCAATTCTTCGTTAGGCCCTCTATCTAATATCGGGTTAAAAATAGCTTTTATTTTGGTAGGCAGGTCTTCACCATGTTGTTCTGGTAAGGCTCTCAGCCTTAAATTCTGTCTGCGACTTTGATTCTCTTGCTCTTCTATTTTATAAAGTGTGTCTGTTGGGCCATTTGTAAGTTCTTTATCTGTTGTTTTAATTCAATTATTTCTCGGACTTGCTTCTCAGAAGCTTCCTCCACTATTTCCACACGTTTCAGCAGGTGGCCCATATCAGTTCTGACATTGAGGATCTCAGATTTAATTATATTCTCCAGCTTAGCAAACATATCTAAAAATTCAGTTTTCGTTGGTAGTGATTCCATGGTGCTCTCTTCCTCAAAGCTAAGATCTTTCTCTTCTGCTCTGGGTAGTACCTTGGGCGCTTTTATTTTTCACAGGGTCTTTCTTCTTATCCTTTCCTCCCTGTTGTTTGCTTTCCTGAGCAGGACTTCTTGGGCTTCCCGGGTTTGCTTCCTTCAGATATTTCTGGATAGAGCTTGAATTTAAGCTGTCTCTCGGCTTCTTTGGTTCAGCCACTCTTTGGGAGCGACCGCGCATGTTCACATCCGCTCACCTGCGCTTTCTTTTCTTCCCACACTACTCTCCTTATTCACTTCTCTTCCACCTTTCCCCTTCACTCTGCACCTTCCCTCTCTGCAGAGCGTGCTTGTTAAAGAATGGCGCTAATCAGGGTAAACATACATTTCGCTCTATACTTTGGTACTGTGGTTGTACACTGATGTTCAGAACTATTCACGTTCCCTATATATGCAGTCACTCAGGCTGGAAACCAGACTCCAAGCATCTACAGTGATATTATGTATATATATATATTTTTTTTCCACTGAAAAAAAAACTTGACACAAAAGTTCCTTAGGACCTGCCTTGCAATAGCCCATAGGGTACACAGGGAGGAGAGGGCACAGGGAAAGCTATCCCCTTTTTTACCAGGTGTTTATTCTGAGCTTGTACTTTACATCACAGCCAGTGTAAAACATGGTATAGTCCTACCTTGAGGTTGCTGTCTAAGCATTACCTCGGATCAATATATTCTTCTCCCAAGGGGTCTCTCGAGGGGTCTGCTGGCAGCCACGGCTCTATCCCGCTCCTTGAGTTAAATCTCCAGCAGGCTTTTAGTGGGATGCTGCCCCAGGCAATCCCCGGGAATATAGAGAGGTCGGAGGGGTGGCTCAGGGAGGTCTCAATCTGGGAGTAGAGCCAGGAAGACGGCGTGGAAGGGAGCGGACCCAATCCTCACGGAGGGCCGGCCCGGGGTCTTCAGCTGTTGGTTTAAAGGATTTATTTATAGAGTTTAGTGCTCAAGCCAGGTAATTGCCAGGTTTGTTAGATTTTATGTAAAATGCATGTCTGGAACGATGCAACGTTTTATCAGCAGAGTCTGTGAGAAATAAGTCATATTCCAATCTTGCTTTTTCTAATTTATTTTTCGCTATTAGGGTGGGATTGTTTTGGAAGGCTGTAAAAGATTAATTACATTCATTTTCTAAATTCCGTGCCAGATTTCTACATTCCCTCTTGAGTATTCCAGATTGTTGCTGGAATATTCCTCTCAGGACAGGGTTGTGGGCTTCACAGAAGGTCAATGGAGAGACTTCTGGGCATGTATTATGTTTTAAGTAATCTTTTAGAGCCTGTTCAATTATTAAATGGTAAGAAGAGTGTTTTAATAGTATATTTGGGAGATACCAGGTTGGGTCATGTGCTTTGGGTATGATAGATGCAATGGAAGTAAAAACTGCATTGTGGTCAGACCAAGGGATAGGGATAATATTAGATGTAAGCATTTCTGGTAACATTCCTGTTGTCAGAAATATGTGGTCGATTCGGCTGAATGTTTGATGTGGGTGTGAGTAATATGTAAAATTTCTTTTTGTTGGGTTGTTTTCTCTCCAAGAATCAACTAATTTATATTTAGAAAGAAGCTGAGAAAGAGACTGTTTGGTTTGGTTTTGGTGTGGAATATATGGGGTCATATCCAGAAATGGGAGGAGGAGCTGGTTGGAATCTCCACATATAATGAGTGATCCCATTTTATGAGAATTCCCTACCTGAAAAAGGTGTGATAAAAAAGGTATAGGCTTTTTGTTAGGTGCATAATACATGACAATAGTTATTGCCATGTCAAGAACGTATCCTGTTAGTATTAGCCACTTGACGACCACCTCACGCAGATATACATCTGCAGAATGGCACGGGCAGGCAAAATCACGTACCTGGTACGTGATTGCCTTCCCGCGGGCGGGGGGTCCGATCGGACCCCCCCGGTGCCCGAGGCAGTCGCCGTTGGTCTGGCAGTGATCAGAGATGAGGGGGAGGCCATCCGATCGTGCCCCCCCTCGCGATCGCTCCCAGCCAATGAGATTCTTCCCCTGCCTCTGTGTAGTACACAGAGGCAGGGGATGTGATGTCATCTCTCCTCGGCTCGGCAGTTTCCGTTCCAGCGCCGAGGAGAGAAGACATCAATGTGAGTGCACAACACACACACATCACAGTAGAACATGCCAGGCACACATAACACCCCCCTTTACCCCCCGATCCCCCCCGATCACCCCCTAATCACCCCCCCCTGTCACACGGACACCAAGCAGTTTTTTTTTTTTCTGATTACTGCATGGTGTCATTTTGTGACAGTTCCTGTGTTAGGGCAGTAAGTATTAGCTCCCTGTAGGTCTACGGTATTCCCCTAACCCCCCTAATAAAGTTTTAACCCCTTGATCACCCCCTGTCGCCAGTGTCACTAAGCGATCATTTTTCTGATCGCTGTATTTGTGTCGCTGGTGACGCTAGTTAGGGACGTAAATATTTAGGTTCGCCGTCAGCTTTTTATAGCGTCAGGGACCCCCATATACTATCTAATAAATGTTTTAACCCCTTGATTGCCCCCTAGTTAACCCTTTCACCACTGATCACCGTATAACCGTTACGGGTGATGCTGGTTAGTTCATTTATTTTTTATAGTGTCAGGGCACCCGCCATTTATTACCTAATAAAGGTTTAGCCCCCTGATCGCCCGGCGGTGATATGCATCACCCCAGGCAGCGTCAGATTAGTGCCAGTACCGCTAACACCCACGCACGCAGCATACGCCTCCCTTAGTGGTATAGTATCTGAACGGATCAATATCTCATCCGATCAGATCTATACTAGCGTCCCCAGCAGTTTAGGGTTCCCAAAAACGCAGTGTTAGCGGGATCCGCCCAGATACCTGCTAGCACCTGCATTTTGCCCCTCCGCCCGTCCCAGCCCAGCCCACCCCACCCAAGTGCAGTATCGATCAATCACTGTCACTTACAAAACACTAAACGCATAACTGTAGCGTTCGCAGAGTCAGGCCTGATCCCTGCGATCGCTAACAGTTTTTTCGGTAGCATTTTGGTGAACTGGTAAGCACCAGCCCCAGACAGCATCAGGTTAGCGTCAGTAGCGCTAACACCCATGCACGCACCGTACACCTCCCTTAGTGGTATAGTATCTGAACGGATCAATATCTGATCCGATCAGATCTATACTAGCATCCCCAGCATTTTAGGGTTCCCAAAAATGCAGTGTTAGCGGGATCAGCCCAGATACCTGCTAGGACCTGCGTTTTGCCCCTCCGCCCGGCCCAGCCCACCCAAGTGCAGTATCGATCGATCACTGTCACTTACAAAACACTAAATGCATAACTGCAGCGTTCGCAGAGTCAGGCCTGATCCCTGCGATCGCTAACAGTTTTTTTGGTAGCGTTTTGGTTAACTGGCAAGCACCAGCGGCCTAGTACACCCCGGTCGTAGTCAAACCAGCACTGCAGTAACACTTGGTGACGTGGCGAGTCCCATAAGTGCAGTTCAAGCTGGTGAGGTGGCAAGCACAAGTAGTGTCCCGCTGCTACCAAAAAGACAAACACAGGCCGTCGTGCCCATAATGCCCTTCCTGCTGCATTCGCCAATCCTAATTGGGGACCATCCACTTCTGCAGCGCCCGTACTTCCCCCATTCACATCCCCAACCAAATGCAGTCGGCTGCATGAGAGGCATTTTCTTTATGTCCTCCCGAGTACCCCTACCCAACGAACCCCCCAAAAAAGATGTTGTGTCTGCAGCAAGCGCGGATATAGGCGTGACACCCGCTATTATTGTCCCTCCTGTCCTGACAATCCTGGTCTTTGCATTGGTGAATGTTTTGAACGCTACCATGCACTAGTTGAGTATTAGCGTAGGGTACAGCATTGCACAGACTAGGCACACTTTCACAGGGTCTCCCAAGATGCCATCGCATTTTGAGAGACCCGAACCTGGAACCGGTTATCATTATAAAAGTTACAGTTACAAAAAAAGTGTAAAAAAAAAAAAAACACAAAAAATTAAATAAAATAAAAAAAAATAGTTGTCGTTTTATTGTTCTCTCTCTCTCTATTCTCTCTCTATTGTTCTGCTCTTTTTTACTGTATTCTATTCTGCAATGTTTTATTGTTATTATGTTTTATCATGTTTGCTTTTCAGGTATGCAATTTTTTATACTTTACTGTTTACTGTGCTTTATTGTTAACCATTTTTTTGTCTTCAGGTACGCCATTCACGACTTTGAGTGGTTATACCAGAATGATGCCTGCAGGTTTAGGTATCATCTTGGAATCATTCTTTTCAGCCAGCGGTCGGCTTTCATGTAAAAGCAATCCTAGCAGCTAATTAGCCTCTAGACTGCTTTTACAAGCAGTGGGAGGGAATGCCCCCCCACCGTTTTCCGTGTTTTTCTCTGGCTCTCCTGTCTTAACAGGGAACCTGAGAATGCAGCCGGTGATTCAGACAGCTGACCATAGAGCTGATCAGAGACCAGAGTGGCTCCAAACATCTCTATGGCCTAAGAAACCGGAAGCTACGAGCATTTTATGACTTAGATTTCGCCGGATGTAAACAGCGCCATTGGGAAATTGGGAAAGTATTTTATCACACTGATCTTGGTGTGGTCAGATGCTTTGAGGGCAGAGGAGAGATCTAGGGTCTATTAGACCCCAATTTTTTCAAAAAAGAGTACCTGTCACTACCTATTGCTATGATAGGGGATATTTACATTCCCTGAGATAACAATAAAAATGATTTAAAAAAAATGAAAGGAACAGTTTAAAAATAAGATAAAAAAGCAAAAAAATAATAAAAAAAAAAAAAAAAGGCACCCCTGCCCCCCCCAGTTCTCGCGCTAAGGTGAATGCAAGCGTCAGTCTGGCGTTAAATGTAAACAGCAATTGCACCATGCATGTGAGGTATCACCGCGAAGGTCAGATCGAGGGCAGTAAGTTTAGCAGTAGACCTCCTCTGTAAATCTAAAGTGGTAAAGGCTTTTAAAGGCTTTTAAAAATGTATTTATTTTGTTGCCACTGCACGTTTGTGCGCAATTTTAAAGCATGTCATGTTTGGTATCCATGTACTCGGCCTAAGATCATCTTTTTTATTTCATCAAACATTTGGGCAATATAGTGTGTTTTAGTGCATTAAAATTTAAAAAAGTGTGTTTTTTCCCCAAAAAATGCGTTTGAAAAATAGCTGCGCAAATACTGTGTGAAAAAAAATGAAACACCCAACATTTTAATCTGTAGGGCATTTGCTTTAAAAAAATATATAATGTTTGGGGGTTCAAAGTAATTTTCTTGCAAAAAAAAATCATTTTTTCATGTAAACAAAAAGTGTCAGAAGGGGCTTTGTCTTCAAGTGGTTAGAAGAGTGGGTGATGTGTGACATAAGCTTCTAAATGTTGTGCATAAAATGCCAGGACAGTTCAACCCCCCCCCCCAAATGACCCCATTTTGGAAAGTAGACACCCCAAGCTATTTGCTGAGAGGCATGTCAAGTCCATGGAATTTTTTATATTGTGACACAAGTTGCGGGAAAGAGACAATTTTTTTTTTTTTGCACAAAGTTGTCACTAAATGATATATTGCTCAAACATGCCATAGGATTATGTGAAATTACACCCCAAAATGCATTCTGTTGCTTCTCCTGAGTACGGGGATTCCACATGTGACTTTTTGGGAACCTAGCCACGTACGGGACCCCAAAAAACCAAGCACCGCCTTCAGGCTTTCTAAGTGCATACATTTTTGATTTCACTCTTCACTGCCTATCACAGTTTCGGTGGCCATGGAATGCCCAGGTGGCACAACCCCCCCCAAATGACCCCATTTTGGAAAGTAGACACCCCAAGCTATTTGCTGAGAGGTATAGTGAGTATTTTGCAGACCCCACTTTTTGTCACAAAGTTTTGAAAATTGAAAAAAGAAAAAAACATTTTTCTTGTCTTTCTTCATTTTCAAAAACAAATGAGAGCTGCAAAATACTCACCATGCCTCAAAGCAAATAGCTTGGGGTGCCTACTTTCCAAAATGGGGTCATTTGGGGGGGGGGGGGGGTTTGTGCCATCTGGGCATTTTATGGCCTTCAAAACTGTGATAGGTAGTGAGGAGTAAAATCAAAAATTTACGCCCTTAGAAATCCTGAAGGCGGTGATTGTTTTTCGGGGCCCCGTACTCGGCTAGGCTCCCAAAAAGTCCCACACATGTGGTATCCCCGTACTCAGGAGAAGCAGCTGAATATATTTTGGGGTGCAATTCCACATATGCCCATGGCCTGTGTGAGCAATATATCATTTAGTGACAACTTTTTGTAATGTTTTTTTTTTGTCATTATTCAATCACTTGGGACAAAAAAATTAATATTCAATGGGCTCAACATGCCTCTCAGCAATTTCCTTGGGGTGTCTACTTTCCAAAATGGGGTCATTTGGGGGGGTTTGTACCGCCCTGCCATTTTAGCACCTCAAGAAATGACATAGGCAGTCATAAACTAAAAGCTGTGTAAATTCCAGAAAATGTACCCTAGTTTGTAGACGCTATAACTTTTGCGCAAACCAATAAATATACGCTATTGACATTTTTTTTACTAAAGACATGTGGCCGAATACATTTTGGCCTAAATGTATGACTAAAATTGAGTTTATTGGATTTTTTTTTTATAACAAAAATTAGAAAATATCTTTTTTTTTTTCAAAATTTTCGGTCTTTTTCCGTTTATAGCGCAAAAAATAAAAATGGCAGAGGTGATCAAATACCATCAAAAGAAAGCTCTATTTGTGGGAAGAAAATGACGCAAATTTGGTTTGGGTACAGCATTGCATGACCGCGCAATCATCAGTTAAAGCAGCGCAGTGCCAAATTGTAAAAAGTCCTCTGGTCCTTAAGCAGCATAATGGTCCGGTCCTTAAGTGGTTAAATAACGTCCTTCTGGATCTTTTATTTCAGCATGAATTGTGAATGGAGTGGATCGATGGAAAGCTATTAGAGTTCCTCTTTGTTTGGTATCAGTTGAAGCTGTGAATACCTGTGGGTAAGAGGAGTGTAAAAATATTAAGAGGAGTTAAAAAAAAATTCTTGTAAACACACGTGTGCTTGCAAAGCCTGGATAGATTGAAATGCTTTTGTTTCGTTTTTGTGGTACGCTTAGACCCTGTACATTCAGGGAGATTATATTTAATGGTGCCATTGTATTTGAACCAGCAAGCTATCCTTACCAAACATTACGATGTGGTGACTTCTTGACCTAACACTCGCAGACAAGGAGAGAAAAAGAAGAAAGAAAGATCCAGGGTGGTCTAGAGTGGGGAAGAAATAAAAATCAGAAGATATCATATAACATATGAGTAAAATAGAAGTACGAAGAGATTCAAAGTTTACCCGTGATGAAGGATAAAATCCTCCATTAGGGGATAAGGAACCCTCATCAAGTCCCCACATAATATCTGTGGGTTTGCGATGAAAGAACATTGGGGCACACAGGATTTTCGCGAGAGGAACACCCGCCTCAAAAAAAAAATCTGAAATGAGCATCACAATGATGTATGATTACAGGCCCTAACAATATTCAGAATTCAAACATCATCTATATTTAAATTTAACAGTTAACATTTAAAATTCCAAGAAGGATAATATAGGAAGAGGTATATATAACAGGCAAAAAAATGTTTTTAGGAAAAATATTTCCCAACATAGCAGAATAACAGGGATAAAAATCCGGATAATAAAGTCCCATCTGCCTTAAAGTTCTGAGTCGGTTGGTCTTTATAAACTAAAGAAAACCATGAAAAGAATAAATATATCATTTCTGTGATGGCTAAGTACCAATGACATTACTTGACCACTTCACTAAGTTGTCATTAAACTGTGGGGGTCCAAATATAAAAGTATATAGAAGGAGTCAAATTAAAAGTTTTGAATTTAACCATAACTAAAATTTCTAATGTTAGGAAATATAAATGTAAATGTAAATTAAATCAGTTAGTATTGTATAACCTGATATCTGGATACAATAAATTAGAACAGGAAATTTTAGAGAGTTTCTGAATTATTTCTGTTGTTTTGATCAAGTTCTAGAGAAGCAAGATGAGATTAAGTCTCTTAGGTCTTTCAGGTCTTTCATTCCATATTGTCTTCTTGGTCTTGAGGTGGGGATGCATGTCGACTACGCTTGTGCAAATGATGATTTCCATTTTTATCTACGGCTTGGGATGAGTTCTTTACAGATGTAGTAGAAGCTGTTCTTCTTCTTGATGCAGTAGTGGTATGAGGATTTTCTTCCAGGTTAAGATCTTAAAGGGCTTGCTAGAGTTCTTCTGACAATCTGCAGGCAAATCTGTTTCCTTGATGAGAGAAGCGCAAGGAAAATGGGAAACCCCATTGATATTTAATATCATGGCATTGTAATTCCAATAGAGAGGTTTCAAAGCTCACCTTTTGGAAATGGTTGATTGGGAGAGATCTGCAAATAATTGGTAAGTATGGCCCTGGAAAATTAAGTTGTTTTTTCCCCTGGCCGCAACAAGAAGCTGTTCTTTTGTTCTATAGTAGTGGAATTTTGCTATAATGTCCCATGGAGGTCCATCTACTTTTTTGGCTATAAGGGCATGGTGAACTCTGTCCATTTCCAGGCGTTCTAGTGGTATACCTGGTAGTAATTCTTGACATAATGCTGTTATAGTAGATTGTATATCTATGACAGATTCAGGTATACCTCTAATTCGGAGATTAGATCTTCTGGCTCTATTTTCATAGTCTTCCAATTTATTCTGCAAAACAGAGTTTTCTTCTTTATGAATATCTATTTCTGTCATGTAATCCTGTGTAGAATTTTTAATTTCTTCAACTTTAAGCTCAAGCGCTTCAGTGTGAAGACCCAGTTCTCTGATTTCTCTTGTGAGGTTGTTAGTAATTTGTAGTATTTTCTCAAATTGCTTTAAAATGCTGTGTGAGCCAGTAGATTCTTGTGAGAAAGTCTGTGACATGTTTATTTCTATGTCAGAATCTCCTGAGGAGATATGCTGTAGTGATTTGGGCTTTGTAGAGCTCTCTGAGGTAATTGATACTGAGGCAGAGGAGACCGGCACCATCTTGGATGATACCCGCGTCTGTGTGCCTCTATTAGATTTAGTTTTTGCCTTAATACAGGCTCCTCCCAGCACCATTTTTGTTTTAATTGTTCCTCTCACCACTCGGGTGTATAATACAGATATTCTGCTGTTTAAATTTACTCGGGGCTGGATCTATATTGCAGGTCTTTCTCCTCACGAAGCTGAGCTCTAGCCGAACATGTCCATTGCGCTAGACTCCACGCATGCGCCCCGACATATGTGGGAATTCAATCCCTTTCTTTTTCTCCTTTTACAGCTCTTTTTTGTTACAGTTTTTCACTACATATACAATGTTGCTACCTTATTGGCCCCATTACACCCAGCACGGTTAAGACTCCCCTTTTTCAGAGCAGTCTTGGGATTGGCTGTCCTGTGAAAATTTCCATTTGCCACTCCCCTTTGTGTGCCCATGATGACCACTTCATGGGCTCCAGAAGACACTTCTGTGCTGGTGGAGCGCTCCTGCGTGGCATCACTATGCTACATGTGTGCATGACAACACGTTGCACATGCGCAGTGTGGAGGCGTGGAGCAGGGACAACTCAGGGGGCCTAATAGGAGCCCTGGGAATCTTCCGGCTGCACACAGCTGCCATCTATTAGGTGGGAAGTGCAGCGGTAATCAGCTGGCCTTTATATATCCTGGTTTTGCTTCATTTGCAATATGGCCACTGACAGGACGAGCCAGGGATGTCTTTTTATGCTTGGAGTTTAACATCTGTGAGTAAACATTCCTTCATCCTCTGTTACTATTTTGTTGACTGAGGGAACATTACAGTCCTCTTCTGAGTGCTATTTATCTATTGTTATTCCCTGTTTTAAAGGATTGGTGCTTTTTTTGAGCATTATATTTAGGGATGTGTACTGTTTTTCTATAGCAGCTATATTCACTCCAAATTTTTGAGTTTCTTTTCAGCAGTTGCTGACTCTTAACCTTTCCAGCCTCTGACATCACGGTCCAGTAGTGACCCTATATGTTAGGTATGGCATTACCAGTATTTTTTCTAGTGTTCACTTAGTGTTTTCTGTACTTTTTTGCACTTATATACATTTTTTATCCATCTGCTTTTTTCACAGGTCTCCCCTCTCCCAGGTGCCAGTGTTCGTGGGCTTCTGTCTATATAAGGACTCGCCCAGACCCTTTTCTCAAATTTTTGGTTTAGGTTGGGCAGATTCCCCTCAATTTTTCATGATCACACACATATTTCCAAAAACAACTGCTTTTTCATAACGAGGCATTTCTACTGAAAATACTTATCATAAAGCAGACACAAAGCGGGCACAGTTGATGGAGACCTCATGTGACAGTGTTTTTAATGTGGACATGGATTTTCTCATGCATATACAACTGAACCAGATGTGAGTAATTAAACATATATGTCTCTCTCATATTTGTATGTGACTAGAGAAATGTTTAAACTCACTGTTGACTGTATTTGAACTTTATAGATTATACACATCCTGTTAACCTCTGATGAAAGAATGGACGTTCAGCTCTGAAATGCGTCAGGTACAGGATATAGTATAGGATATAGTTTCTACAGTTGTTGTATATATTAATCTTTTCTAGTCTTCATGACCATGTTCAGTATTTTTGTCTATAACAGACTTTTCAATAAATTATATATTTTTTTATACATTGTTGATTTCTTTTTGTAGTGCCCTAAAAGTCCCACTCCTAGGGGTCTTCTTCTGTTTCCTAGATTGAAACAGGTAAACACGCTATAGAGGGAAATGCTATGTTCATATTTTATGTCGGAGGTTTACAACCACTTTAAGATCAATGATGTGTATTGTCACAGACAATACTGCCAGCTGCTACAGAGTGTTAGCCCCTGTAGCTCCTTGCACCATAACTGACTTAACCAGTGTGAATGGGCTCTAAATCTACCTCTCTTTTTTTATTTTCATGTCATCCATATTTGTTGTAAGTCCTAGCTTTGTTGATTATATCTGTTGATGTCTCTGTTGTTACAAAGTTACTTAGCTAGTCTGTTTGAAAAAAAGATCATCCAGTTCAACCCACAGAGAAAAAAAAATCCAAAAAATAAAACACACATACTGTACACAATTAGAAAACCTCCATATACACAATCATATACCCACAGTTGATCCAGAAGAAGGTAAAAAAAAAACAAAAACATTATCTAATTTGCTCCAGCAAGGGGAAAAAATCCTTCCTGATCCCCCAAGAGACAATTGGATGTTCCCTGGATCAACTTTACCTATAAATATTAGTATCCAGTTATATTGCGTGCATTTAGGAAATAATCCAGACCTTTTTTAAAACTATCTACTAAGCTACCCAGAACCAGCTCTTGAAGGAGTCTATTACACATTTTCACAGCTCTTACTGTGAAGAAGCCTTTCCATATTTGGAGGTTATATCTCTTTTCCTTCAGACGCAAAGAGTGCCCCCTTGTCCTCTGTGATGACCTTAAAGTGAATAACACAACACCAAGTTCACTATATGGATCACTTATCTATTTAATCTCCTCTTCTCAAGAGAGAATAAATTCAGCTCAACTAATCTTTTTTTCTTAGCTGAACTACTCTATGCCTCTTATCAGTTTGGTTGCAAACTGATACTTCCTCCTTTTCCCCAATATCCTTTTTGTGAACTGGTGCCCAAACTGAACTGGATATTCTAGACAAAGTCTTACTAATGATTTGTACAGGGGCAAAATTGTGTCTCTCTCTCTTTGCAGTCCATACCTCTTTTGTTATAAGAAAGGATTTTGCTTGCTTTAGAAACTGCAGCATGGCATTGCATGCTAATTTGAAGCCTACAGTATGATCTACCAGAATACCCAGATCCTTTTCCACCGTTGATTCCCCCAGGCATACTCTTCCTAGTATGTGTGATGTGTGCATATTTTTAGCCCCCTAGTACATGTTACATTTATCAACATTAAACTTCATTTGCCACATAGTTGCCTAGATAAACAGTGAATTGAGGTCAGCTTGTAAGTTGACATCCTGTAAGGACATTTTTCCACTGCACAGCTTGATGTCATCTGCATTTCTATTTCCCCACTAAATCTCCTGTACTAATCAGTGCTGAGAGCGAGCTGCCATACTTTATGCTCTATAATAAATATGTCCTGATGTGCTTAGATAAAAAAACATTTTTTTGGTATTGAAACCTCCTTACTGTAACATAATTAAGCTGAATAAACCATAATACATGTGGGCATCTTTTTGTTTGAAAAGAGAAGGGGTTAATGGTGGTGTGGCGCTGCTCTAGGATCCTGCTGAGGTAATAGACTGTGCATGCACCAATTGTTGCCAATAAAGTGCAAACATATATCAATTCAATAAAGTGCAAATGTGTATAAAGAAATCAATTGATGTGTAAACAATAATCAGTAAAGTGCAAATATACAGTGGGGACGGAAAGTATTCAGACCCCCTTAAAGTTTTCACTCTTTGTTATATTGCAGCCATTTGCTAAAATCATTTAAGTTCATTTTTTTCCTCATTAATGTACACACAGCACCCCATATTGACAGAAAAACACAGAATTATTGACATTTTTGCAGATTTATTAAAAAAGAAAAACTGAAATATCACATGGTCCTAAGTATTCAGACCCTTTGCTCAGTATTTAGTAGAAGCACCCTTCTAATACAGCCATGAGTCTTTTTGGGAAAGATGCAACAAGTTTTTCACACCTGGATTGGGGATCCTCTGCCATTCCTCCTTGCAGATCCTCTCCTGTTCTGTCAGGTTGGATGGTAAACATTGGTGGACAGCCATTTTTAGGTCTCTTCAGAGATTCTCAATTGGGTTTAAGTCAGGGCTCTAGCTGGGCCATTCAAGAACAGTCACTGAGTTGTTGTGAAGCCACTCCTTCATTATTTTAGCTGTGTGCTTAGGGTCATTGTCTGGTTGGAAGGTAAACCTTCTGCCCAGTCTGAGGTCCTGAGCACTCTGAAGAAGGTTTTCGTCCAGGATATCCCTGTACTTGGCCACATTCATCTTTCCCTCGATTGCAACCAGTCGTCCTGTCCCTGCAGCTGAAATACACCCCCACAGCATGATGCTGCCACTACCATGCTTCACTGCTGGGACTGTATAGGACAGGTGATGAGCAGTGCTTGGTTTTCTCCACACATACCACTTAGAATTAAGGCCAAAAAGTTCTATCTTGGTCTCATTAGACCAGAGAATCTTATTTCTCGCCATCTTGGAGTCCTTCAGGTGTTTTTTAGCAAACTCAATGCAGGCTTTCTTGTGTCTTGCACTGAGGAGAAGCTTCCGTCGGGCCACTCTGCCCTAAAGCTGGTTGACTTTCTACAACTTTCTCCCATCTCCTGACTGCATCTCTGGAGCTCTGCCACAGTGATCTTTGGGTTCTTCTTTACCTCTCTCACCAAGGTTCTTCTCCCCCCGATAGCTCAGTTTGGCCGGACGGCCAGCTCTAGGAAGGGTTCTGGTCACCCCAAACGTCTTCCATTTAAGGATTATGGAGGCCACTGTGCTCTTAGGAACTTTAAGTGCAGCAGAAATTTTTTTGTAACCTTGGCCAGATCTGTGCCTTGCCACAATTATGTCTCTGAGCTCTTCAGGCAGTTCCTTTGACCTCATGATTCTCATTTGCTCTGACATGCACTGTGAGCTGTAAGGTCCTCTATAGACAGGTGTGTGGCTTTCCTAATCAAGTCCAATCAGTATAATCAAACACAGCTGGACTCAAATGAAGGTGTAGAACCAATCGCGATGATCAGAAGAAATGGACAGCACCTGAGTTAAATATATGAGTGTCACAGCAAAGGGTCTGAATACTTAGGACCATGTGATATTTCAGTTTTTCTTTTTTAATAAATCTGCAAAAATGTCAACAATTCTGTGTTTTTCTGTCAATATGGGGTGCTGTGTGTACATTAATGGGGAACAAAAATGAACTTAAATGATTTTAGCAAATAGCTGCAATATAACAAAGAGTGAAAAATTTAAGGGGGTCTGAATACTTTCCATCTCCACTATATAGCCAGTAATTTATGCTCCAGAAATAACCAGTGATCCTTAATAAAATTGTGCATAAACCAGTAATATGTTGCAGTGATAAAAACTGTTCAGTAATCAAAATCAAATCCTAATATATAAATTCTGTGAAAAAAATGAGTATTCAGTCCCAATAAAGTGCTAGTTGATCCAAAATTCAGTCCATCAAACAATAAAAATATATGTCCAAAAACAGCAAATCAGATGCATAAAGTGATTTATGCATCTTTCTCCTTGTGCCTTCTAAGATATCAAAAGTCCGGATGCTCCACTCTGTGCTCTGCTTTATATATTGCACTCACCAGAGGGTTGTCCCCTCTAGGGGTTGTCACGGTTTTACAGCTATACTGCTGTGTAGACCTCCGCTGTATTGGTCCTTATCAGCCCCGTTGCCACATTCATATCCAGTATCCCATACAGCATCTCCATTGCTGAATGTATCTCCTTTTTGTTTGAATGTATGTTGTACTATTATGCTAAAGCTGGGGTTAAAATAATGTGTACAGCTTGATGGAGGTCTGGACCATTTTTTATGACAGATTGCAGCAGTCTTGGTCTTCAGCTTTCTGGTGCTTTCATATTACAATCAAAACAATCAGTTTTATCCTGCCGCACACTGGTGAAACATGTATAAACCACTACCGGCCTCCTGAAACCAATTAGTGAACCAAAAAAATGCTATTTTTAAAATTTTGTCACAAATATCTAAAATTCTGTTTTTTAAAACTATGTTCAAGCATACAGTAATACTGTTTTAAATATATTCATAGCTAGGGATGAGCTTCATGTTCGAGTCGAACCCATGTTCAACTCGAACATCGTCTGTTCGATCGTTCCCTGAATTGCGAACGATATGGGCCGTTCGCGCCAAATTCGTGTGGCGCGTCACGGCCCATAATTCACTGCGGCATCGCAGTGCATTTCTGGCTGATGATTGGCCAAGCATGCACTATGACCCGCATGCTTGGCCAATCACAGCGCCATCTGAACAGAGAGCCGTAATTGGCCAAAGCCAAGGAGGCTTTGGCCAATTATGTCTCAGGGGATTTAGTACACGCCCCACACTATATAAGGCCGCCTGCACAGCGGCCCTGTGTAGTGTGTGTTCCGGCGTTGAAAGAGATAGACAGAGAGACAGTGACATTTGATTTGAGTTAGATAGATTAGGCAGAACAGTCAGTCAGTTAGCTGCACTTACAGTGTATTGTGTATATATATATGCATCCCAGGTGTTGCATATATATATATATACACTGTATTCAGTTTAGCTAGATCCGTTCCTGTTATCTTCCTACTGACAGGCAGGCTTGTCTTGTTACAGTATTTACAGCTACCTGAAGAAAATTGCTGGTGTTCTTTTGATCCTATTAGTACCACAGTCAGGCAGCTAGACTATTTACAGTTAGTGCAGTGCGTCCTGCTCACAGTGTTCAGCTAGATCCGTTCCTGTTATCTTCTTACTGACAGGCAGGCTTGTCTTGTTACAGTATATACAGCTACCTGAAGAAAATTACTGGTGTTCTTTTGATCCTATTAGTACCACAGTCAGGCAGCTAGACTATTTACAGTTAGTGCAGTGGATCCTGCTCACAGTGTTCAACTAGATCCGTTCCTGTTATCTTCTTACTGACAGGCAGGCTTGTCTTGTTACAGTATATACAGCTACCTGTAGAAAATTACTGGTGTTCTTTTGATCCTATTAGTACCACAGTCAGGCAGCTAGACTATTTACAGTTAGTGCAGTGCGCCCTGCTCACAGTGTTCAACTAGATCCGTTCCTGTTATCTTCTTACTGACAGGCAGGCTTGTCTTGTTACAGTATTTACAGCTACCTGAAGAAAATTACTGGTGTTCTTTTGATCCTATTAGTACCACAGTCAGGCAGCTAGACTATTTACAGTTAGTGCAGTGCGTCCTGCTCACAGTGTTCAGCTAGATCCGTTCCTGTTATCTTCTTACTCACAGGCAGGCTTGTCTTGTTACAGTATATACAGCTACCTGAAGAAAATTACTGGTGTTCTTTTGTCCTATTAGTACCACAGTCAGGCAGCTAGACTATTTACAGTTAGTGCAGTGCGTCCTGCTCAAAGTGTTCAGCTAGATCCGTTCCTGTTATCTTCTTACTGACAGGCAGGCTTGTCTTGTTACAGTATATACAGCTACCTGAAGAAAATTACTGGTGTTCTTTTGATCCTATTAGTACCACAGTCAGGCAGCTAGACTATTTACAGTTAGTGCAGTGCGTCCTGCTCACAGTGTTCAGCTAGATCCGTTCCTGTTATCTTCCTACTGACAGGCAGGCTTGTCTTGTTACAGTATTTACAGCTACCTGAAGAAAATTGCTGGTGTTCTTTTGATCCTATTAGTACCACAGTCAGGCAGCTAGACTATTTACAGTTAGTGCAGTGCGTCCTGCTCACAATGTTCAGCTAAACCTACAAGTTAGTGGGGTGCGTCCTGCTCACAGTGTTCAGCTAAAACTACAAGTTAGTGCTGTGTGTCCTGCTCACAGTGTTCAGCTAAACCTACAAGTTGGTGTAGTGAGACCTCTGCACAGTGTTCATCTAAAGCTACAAGTTAGTGCAGTGCGTCCTGCTCACAGTGTTCAGCTAAAACTACAAGTTAGTGCTGTGCGTCCTGCTCACAGTGTTCAGCTAAAACTACAAGTTAGTGTGGTGTGTCCACCTCACAGTGTTCAGCTAAACCTACAAGTTATTTTTTTGCGAGCTCTGCACAGTGTTCACCTAACTACCTGTAGAAGGTTGGTGGTGTTTTCCTGATCCTATCACTACCGCAGGAAGCTAAAAAAAGCTACAAGTTATTTTTTTGCGAGCTCTGCACAGTGTTCAGCTAAAGCTACCTGTAGAAGGTTGGTGGTGTTCTCATACTACAGGCAGGCAGTTGATTTTGCTAGCTGCAGTATCAGTACATATATATATATATATATATATATATATATATATATATATATATATATATCCCAGCTTAGTGCAGCTACAGGCCATTAGTATGTCTGGAAGGCCAAGAAGGAGAGACAGACAGTCACAAGCCAATAAGAGAGGGCAAGCAGGCTCTGTGTCTAGTGCTGGTCGTGGAGACGGTGCATCCTCATCAGCACGTGGCCGTGGGACATGCTTGGCCTTTTTTTTGGCAGCTGGCCGTGTTGAGCCGCAACATGCGGAAGACTTGGTCGAGTGGATGACCAAGCCGTCCTCATCCTCCTCATCCTCTCTCACCCATGCCCAGGGTACTTTGTCTGGCAAAGCAGCGGCCTCTTCCCTCGGCTCAATTTCATCAGTGACTCCTTCCCTAGCCCCACCATGTCCTCCTGAGGAGTCCCTCGAACTGTTTGACCACAGTGTTGGGTACATGCTCCATGAAGATGCCCAGCGTTTGGAAGGCTCTGATGATGATACTGAGCTTGATGAAGGCAGTAACATGAGCACGGACAGAGGGGGTGCCCAAGAAGGACAGCAATCTGGCAGCCATTCTCCCCCTGCTGCAGCATACTGCCAGGTTTGCTCCAGTGATGAGGAGGGAGGGGATGATGAGGTCACTGACTCAACGTGGGTGCCTGATAGGAGAGAGGAAGAGGAGGAGGAGGCGGCACATCACCAACGAGGCAGGATGCCCTCCAGGGGACAGCCTAAGGGCAGCACATTGACTGCATCACACCCTAAAGCTCCACATGTGCAGGGCGCTGCAGTCTCTGCGCGTTATTCAAAAAGTTCTTTGGTGTGGGCCTTTTTTGAGACGAGTGCATCAGATCGCACCGCTGCTATTTGCAACATATGTCTCAAGCGTTTCTCGCGTGGCCAAAACATCTCCTGCTTGGGTACCACATGCTTGACCAGACATATGTTGACCTGCCATGCAGTTCGTTGGCAAGCGTATATAAAAGACCCACACCAAAGAACAAAGAGGACCTCTCCTTGCTCCTCATCAGCTGAGATCTCCAACCCCACTATGAGAGAGAAGTGAGAATGTAAAGCCCTCGCGCTACTATGATAAATAAGTGCAGAAATAAAAGTGATATATAAGGTGATCAAACCATACAGTGCCTATATTGCATATAGTGTTGACATAAATAATCGTGCCTGCCTGCAGCAGAACCTGAAGTGTATCACAATCCACTCACAGTAATGGTAAACAAGTGATTCCGCGCTACAGTATAAATTAGGATCATAAATAAAAAATGGTCACAAAGTGCATCAATCAATAAAGCATTGAAACCTCACATGAGGAATAAATTAGTGTAAATAATATAACAATTCATAAATTAACCTGGGCCAATGGTTAAAAGTACGTGTAGTCTCTAAAACAACCTCAACAAGAAGGAAAATGAACTGGAGTTGTGTCCTAAAATAATGTTTAAAGTGGTCTTATGTAAGTGGTAGACACAGAGCTCTCACCTTCATAAAATGTCCAAAGGATAAATAAATTGGTGATCTAAAATCCGTTATTTAAAGTCATTTAAACTTCCACCACTAGGGGGTCCTCTGTGCCGACATCCATGCAATAAAACTCAATCAAAAAGTCAGCATTTAGCCATAAGTATAAAGATGTCATTCGTTGATGTTTATTTCCACCACTAGGGGGTCCTCTCCTTCATCCACAAAGTCTCCCAGTCAGTGCTGCACTTCCAAGCCTCTTCATATACCTCGTAACCTCCGTAAAAAAGTGGGGGGGGGGGGGCAGCAGCAAACAGAGGTGAGAGAGAGAGGGAGAGAGAGACAAAAAAATCCCAATGGTGTAGTATGATTAAAGTAACACAAGGTTTAATAAAGAAAGCTAAAATGGACTCTTACAATAAAGAACAAGGAAATAGGCATAAACAGTTGCTAAGGCGTCTGAACGCCGCTCTCACTTCACTTCCTGGTATCGCTCAGTCTCTCCGGCCACTTCCTAGTGGCCGGAGAGACTGAGCGATACCAGGAAGTGAAGTGAGAGCGGCGTTCAGACGCCTTAGCAACTGTTTATGCCTATTTCCTTGTTCTTTTGTTAGCCACCAGTGCCTAAGGCACAATTTTTCAGCCCCTGTTTAACAGGGGCGTGTAATTACAATTTTTGATGCAATACTTTGCAGCAGGGCTCGTTCCTGCGTTCCAACTAGAGTGTCTGTGAGGGGTTGCAGTGTTGTGGCACCAGCACCAGTGCCTAAGGCCCAATTTTTCTGCCCCTGTTTAACAGGGGAGTGTAATTACAATTTTTGATGCAATACTTTGCAGCAGGGCTTGTTCCTGCGTTCCAACTAGAGTGTCTGTGAGGGGTTGCAGTGTTGTGGCACCAGCACCAGTGCCTAAGGCCTAATTTTTCAGCTCCTGTTCAACAGGGGCATGTAATTACAATTCTTGATCTAATATTTCACAGCAGGGCCCATTTCTGCACCCACCAAGAGCGAGTGAGGACTTACAGTGTTGTGGCACCAGCACCACCACCACCACCAAAGGCCAATTTTTCTGCCCTTGTTCAACAGGGGCATGTAATTACAATTCTTGATCTAATATTTCACAGCAGGGCCCATTTCTGCACCCACCAAGAGCGAGTGAGGACTTACAGTGTTGTGGCACCAGCACCACCACCACCAAAGGCCCAGTTTTTCTGCCCCTGTTCAACAGGGGCATGTAATTACAATTCTTAATCTAATATTTCACAGCAGGGCCCTGTGAGGGCTTACAGTGTTGTGGCCACAACAACACCTAAGGCCCAAATTTCTGCTGAGTATATAGGGCAGGCCCCTACTTTCAAACATCTAACTTACAAACGACTCCTACTTGCAAACGGAAGGAGACAACAGGAAGTGAGATGAAATCTACCCCTAGGAAGGGAAATTCTCTCCTGTAAGAGTTAATATGGGAAAAACATTTCTCCTTTCCACTGATGCTTTCCAATCCTTGTTCCACAAAAAACCCCAAATTTTCAAAAAACATTTGTCATTGGGACAAAAGTGAGGTGAAATCTTGTGAAGAGGAGGAAAGACAGCAAAACAAATGCCACAGGGGTGATAACCCTTCCCTATGTTTTCCAAAAAGCTTAAAAAAGATTTTTTGGCTGGAGCTAAACACGTTAAAAATGTACCCGTTCAAAATTACAAACAGATTCTACTTAACAACAAACCTACAGTCCCTGTCTTGTTTGCACCGCCTGTATACTGCTGTTCAGAGTACATAGGGCCTGGTGGCCCCACACCTTTCCTTATTTTAATTTGGGTGCGGGGCTCCCCTTAATATCCATACAAGACCCAAAGGGCCTGGTAATGGACTGGGGGGTACCCATGCCGTTTGTCTCACTGATTTTCATCCATATTGCCAGGACCCGACATGCAAGCAGTTTTAAATGAGATTTTTTCCTTTAAAAATGACATTCGGTGCAGGGACTGTTCTAAACACGGGAAACACGCGCCACTTTACAGGCATACTATAGACACCCCCCAGGTACGATATTTAAAGGAATATTTCACTTATTTCACTTTTTTTTTTTTACTTTAAGCATCATTAACCACTTGCCGACCGCCTAACGCAGATATACTGCGGCAGAATGGCAAGGGCAGGCAGAATCATACGTGATCTGCCTCCCGCGATCCGCCCCCCCCGGTGCCAGCGGCGGTCGGCATTTGACTGGGAGCATTGAGAGGCGAGGGGGAGACCATCCGATCGTGGCCCCCCCCCTCGCGATCGCTCCCAGCCAATCGGAATCCTCCCCTGCCTGTGTGTAGTACACACAGGCAGAGGATGTGATGTCATCTCTCCTCGGCTCAGCAGTTTCCGTACCGGCGCCGAGGAGAGAAGACATGTGAGTGCACAACACACACACACACAGTAGAACATGCCAGGCACATAAAACACCCCCGACCCCCCCCCCGATCCCCCCCGATCCCCCCCCGATCCCCCCCCAATCACCCACCCTGTCACAAACTGACACCAAGCAGTATTTTTTTTTTCTGATTACTGCATGGTGTCAGTTTGTGACAGTTAGAAGTGGTAGGGCAGTGAGTATTAGCCCCCTGTAGGTCTAGGGTACCCCACTAACCCCCCCTAATAAAGTTTTAACCCCTTGATCACCCCCCGTCACCAGTGTCGCTAAGCGATCATTTTTCTGATCGCTGTATTAGTGTCGCTGGTGACGCTAGTTAGGGAGGTAAATATTGAGGTTCGCTGTCAGCGTTTTATAGCGACAGGGACCCCCATATACTATCTAATAAAGGTTTTAACCCCTTGATTGACCCCTAGTTAACCCTTTCACCCCTGATCACCGTATAACCGTTACGGGTGACGCTGGTTAGTTCGTTTATTTTTTATAGTGTCAGGGCACCCGCCGTTTATTGCCGAATAAAGGTTTAGCCACCTGATCGCCCGGGGGTGATATGCGTCGCCCCAGGCAGCGTCAGATTAGCGCCAGTACCGCTAACACCCACGCACGCAGCATACGCCTCCCTTAGTGGTATAGTATCTGTACGGATCAATATCTGATCTGATCAGATCTATACTAGCGTCCCCAGCAGTTTAGGGTTCCCAAAAACGCAGTGTTAGCGGGATCAGCCCAGATACCCGCTAGCACCTGCGTTTTTCCCCTCCGCCCAGCCCAGCCCACCCAAGTGCAGTATCAATCAATCACTGTCACTTACAGAACACTAAACGCATAACTGCAGCGTTCGCAGAGTCAGGCCTGATCCCTGCGATCGCTAACAGTTTTTTTGGTAGCGTTTTGGTGAACTGGCAAGCACCTCCCCCCAGCAGCGTCAGGTTAGCGCCAGTACCGCTAACACCCACACACGCACCGTACACCTCCCTTAGTGGTATAGTATCTGAACGGATCAATGTCTGATCCGATCAGATCTATACTAGCGTCCCCAGCAGTTTAGGGTTCCCACAAACGCAGTGTTAGCGGGATCAGCCCAGATACCTACTAGCACCTGCGTTTTGCCCCTCCGCCCGGCCCAGCCCAGCTCACCCAAGTGCAGTATGGATCGATCACTGTCACTTACAAAACACTAAACGCATAACTGCAGCGTTCGCAGAGTCAGGCCTGATCCCTGTTATCGCTAACAGGTTTTTTTGTAGCGTTATGGTGAACTGGCAAGCACCAGCGGCCTAGTACACCTCGGTCGTAGTCAAACCCGCACTGCAGTAACACTTGGTGACGTGGCGAGTCCCATAAGTGCAGTTCAAGCTGGTGAGGTGGCAAGCACAAGTAGTGTCCCGCTGCCACCAAAAAGACAAACACAGGCCCGTTGTGCCCATAGTGCCCTTCCTGCTGCTAATTGGGAACCCACCGCTTCTGCAGCGCCAGTACTTCCCCCATTCACATCCCCAACCAAATGCAGTCAGCTGCATGAGAAGCATTTTCTTTATGTCCTCCCGAGTACCCCTACCCAACGAACCCCCCCCAAAAAAGATGTTGTGTCTGCAGCAAGTGCGGATATAGGCGTGACACCCGCTATTATTGTCCCTCCTGTCCTGACAATCCTGGTCTTTGCATTGGTGAATGTTTTGAACGCTACCATTCACTAGTTGAGTATTAGCGTAGGGTACAGCATTGCACAGACTAGGACACACTTTCACAGGGTCTCCCAAGATGCCATCGCATTTTGAGAGACCCGAACCTGGAACCAGTTACAGTTATAAAAGTTACAGTTACAAAAAAAAGTGTAAAAAAACAAACAAAAAAAAACACATACACAAATATAAAATGAAAAAAAATAGTTGTCGTTTTATTGTTCTCTCTCTCTCTATTCTCTCTATTGTTCTGCTCTTTTTTACTGTATTCTATTCTGCAATGTTTTATTGTTATTATGTTTTGTCATGTTTGCTTTTCAGGTATGCAATTTTTTATACTTTACCGTTTACTGTGCTTTATTGTTAACCATTTTTTTGTCTTCAGGTACGCCATTCATGACTTTGAATGGTTATACCAGAATGATGCCTGCAGGTTTAGGTATCATCTTGGTATCATTCTTTTCAGCCAGCGGTTGGCTTTCATGTAAAAGCAATCCTAGTGGCTAATTAGCCTCTAGACTGCTTTTACAAGCAGTGGGAGGGAATGCCCCCCCCCAACGTCTTCCGTGTTTTTCTCTAGCTCTCCTGTCTCAACAGGGAACCTGAAAATGCAGCCGGTGATTCAGCCAGCTGACCATAGAGCTGATCAGAGACCAGAGTGGCTCCAAACATCTCTATGGCCTAAGAAACTGGAAGCTACGAGCATTTTATGACTTAGATTTCGCCGGATGTAAACAGCGCCATTGGGAAATTGGGAAAGCATTTTATCACACCGATCTTGGTGTGGTCAGATGCTTTGAGGGCAGAGGAGAAATCTAGGGTCTAATAGACCCCAATTTTTTCAAAAAAGAGTACCTGTTACTACCTATTGCTATGATAGGGGATATTTACATTCCCTGAGATAACAATAAAAATGATTTAAAAAAAAATAAAAATGAAAGGAACAGTTTAAAAATAAGATAAAAAATAATAAAGAGAAAAAAAAAGCACCCCTGTCCCCCCTGCTCTCGCGCTAAGGCGTACGCAAGCGTCGGTCTGGCGTCAAATGTAAACAGCAATTGCACCATGCATGTGAGGTATCATCGCGAAGGTCAGATCGAGGGTAGTAATTTTAGCAGTAGACCTCCTCTGTAAATCTAAAGTGGTAACCTGTAAGAGCTTTTAAAGGCTTGTAAAAATGTATTTAGTTTGTCGCCACTGCACGTTTGTGCGCAATTTTAAAGCATGTCATGTTTGGTATCCATGTACTCGGCCTAAGATCATCTTTTTTATTTCATCAAACATTTGGGCAATATAATGTGTTTTAGTGCAAAAAAAAATTTAAAAAAGTGTGTTTTTTCCCCAAAAAATGAGTTTGAAAAATCGCTGCGCAAATACTGTGTGAAAAAAAAAAAAAAAGAAACACCCACCATTTTAATCTGTAGGGCATTTGCTTTAAAAAAAATATATAATGTGTGGGGGTTCAAAGTAATTTTCTTGCAAAAAAAAAATATTTTTTTATGTAATCAAAAAGTCAGAAAGGGCTTTGTCTTCAAGTGGTTAGAAGAGTGGGTGATGTGTGACATAAGCTTCTAAATGTTGTGCATAAAATGCCAGGACAGTTCAAACCCCCCCCCCAAATGACCCCATTTTGGAAAGTAGACACCCCAAGCTATTTGCTGAGAGGCATGTCGAGTCCATGGAATATTTTATATTGTGACACAAGTTGCGGGAAAGAGACAATGTTTTGTTTTTTTTTCCGCAAAGTTGTCACTAAATGATATATTGCTCAAACATGCCATGGGACTATGTGAAATTACACCCCAAAATACATTCTGTTACTTCTCCTGAGTACGGGGATACCACATGTGTGAAACTTTTTGGGAGCCTAGCGGCGTACGGGACCCCGAAAACCAAGCACCGGCTTCAGGCTTTCTAAGGCCGTAAATTTTTGATTTCACTCTTCACTGCCTATCACAGTTTCGGAGGCCATGGAATGCCCAGGTGGCAAAAAAAAAAACCAAATGACCCCATTTTGGAAAGTAGACACCCCAAGCTATTTGCTGAGAGGTATAGTGAGTATTTTGCAGACCTCACTTTTTGTCACAAAGTTTTGAAAATTGAAAAAAGAAAAAAAAAATATTTTTTTCTCGTCTTTCTTTATTTTCAAAAACAAATGAGAGCTGCAAAATACTCACCATGCCTCTCAGCAAATAGCTTGGGGTGTCTACTTTCCAAAATGGGGTCATTTGGGGGGGTTTGTGGTATCCCCGTACTCAGGAGAAGTAGCTAAATGTATTTTGGGGTGCAATTCCACATATGCCCATGGCCTGTGTGAGCAATATATCATTTAGTGACAACTTTGTGCAAAAAAAAAAAAAAAATTGTCACTTTCCCGCAACTTGTGTCAAAATATAAAACATTCCATGGACTCAACATGCCTCAAAGCAAATAGCTTGGGGTGTCTACTTTACAAAATGGGGTCATTTGGGGGGGTTTATGCCATCTGGGCATTTTATGGCCTTCAAAACTGTGATAGGTGGTGAGGAGTAAAATCAAAAATGTACGCCCTTAGAAATCCTGAAGGCAGTGATTGGTTTTCGGGGCCCCGTACGCGGCTAGGCTCCCAAAAAGTCCCACACATGTGGTATCCCCATACTCAGAAGAAGCAGCTAAATGTATTTTGGGGTGCAATTCCACATATGTCCATGGCCTGTGTGAGCAATATATCATTTAGTGACAACTTTTTGTAATTTTTTTTTGTCATTATTCAATCACTTGGGACAAAAAAAATGAATATTCAGTGGGGTCAACATGCCTCTCAGCAATTTCCTTGGGGTGTCTACTTTCCAAAATGGGGTCATTTGTGGGAGTTTTGTACTGCCCTGCCATTTTAGCACCTCAAGAAACGACATAGGCAGTCATAAATTAAAGGCTGTGTAAATTCCATAAAATGTACCCTAGTTTGTAGGCGCTATAACTTTTGCGCAAACCAATAAATATACACTTATTGACATTTTTTTTACCAAAGACATGTGACCGAATACATTTTGGCCTAAATGTATGACTAAAATTGAGTTTATTGGATTTTTTTTAGAACAAAAAGTAGAAAATATCATTTTTTTTCAAAATTTTCGTTTTTTTCCGTGTATAGTGCAAAAAATAAAAACGGCAGAGGTGATCAAATACCATCAAAAGAAAGCTCTATTTGTGGGAAGAAAAGGACGCAAATTTCGTTTGGGTACAGCATTGCATGACCGCGCAATTAGCAGTTAAAGCGACGCAGTGCCAAATTGTAAAAATTTCTTTGGTCAGGAAGGGGGTAAATCCTTCCGGGGCTGAAGTGGTTAAAATCACTGCTCCCGAAAAAACGGCCGTTTTTAAAAGTTTTTTTTGCATTGATACATGTCCCCTGGGGTAGGACCGGGGTCTCCAAACCCTTTTTAGGACAATACCACGCAAATTAGCCTTTAAAATGAGCACTTTTGATTTCGAACGATCGAGTCCCATAGACGTCAATGGGGTTCTAACGTTCGTGCGAACTTTCGGTCCGTTCGCAGGTTCTGGTGCGAACCGAACGGGGGGGTGTTCGGCTCATCCCTAATCCTGAATAAAAAAGAAGCAAAATTTCTATTACCTGAAGCAGCCAAGACCCCCGTAATATATTATGTCCCAAAAATCCATAAGAACCAATTTAACCCCCCAGGTAGACCCATAATAAGTGGGATTGATGGCCTATTCTCTAGGCTGGGGGCATATTTGGACAGCTATTTGCAACCGTTGGTAACCGGAGGGAAATCCTACCTGAAAGACAGTAAACAGCTAATTAAGGAGTTAAAAAATTTCAACATAAAGGAGGAAGACATACTTGTGACTATTGACATCAACTCCCTATACACTAACATCATACAATCAGATGGCCTTAGCGGAGCAGAATGGGCATTACACCAACAAACCAATATGAAAGAAGAACAAATAAAATACATATTAGAAGGTTTAAAGTTAGCCATGAGCCATAACTACTTCTGGCATAAGGGAGACTTCTACACGCAAGAGAAGGGAGTAGCCATGGGGGCTAAGTATGCCCCCAGTGTAGCCAACCTGCTCCTTAACAAATGGGAAGAAGAACAAATCTATAGTACCAATAGGCCAAATATGAAGCTACATAGACGATATATAGATGACATTGTTGTAGTATGGGGAGGCACAGAAGAAGAACTACAAGTATTTCTCGAAGAAATTAACCATAACATCTACGGTTTAACTTTCTCTGGTAACTGGAGTAAGCAAGACATAAGTTACCTCCACCTCCAGATATACAAAGAAAACGGGCAGCCTAATACAAAAACGTTCTTCAAGAATACAGACAGAAATGGCTACATACCAACAAGTAGCTGCCATCACCCGAAGTGGATAGGTAACATCCCAAAGGGGCAATTGATGCGCAGAAATTGCAGTAGCATCACTGATTTTGAGGAACAAGCAGACGTCTTAATCAACAGGTTCACCGATAAAGGATATAAAAGAAGGGACCTATTATTATTGAAACAAATAGTGAAAAGTATGGATAGAAACGGGCTGATAGAAGGAACACAAAATTCACGTAAACAAGAAAAGAATAGAAATATAGGCTTTGCTTTCCTGACAGGATACAACAGGCAATATAAAACTATGGAATCAATCATTAAAAAATATTGGCCAATTCTCCAATCAGAACAGATTCTTAAACCAATATTACCAAACAAACCTGTTTTTATTTACAGGAAGGCCCCAACCCTTAGGAACAAACTAGTGCACAATGCCCTTAACCCCCCAAAACAAAACAAAATAGGGAATAACCTTAGAGGCTTTTACAAATGTGGTAAATGTTTACCATGTAGAGTAAGTAAGAAAACAAGTAAAAAGACAACTAAATTTAGGCCGACATCTAATGGAAATGAATATACCATCAGGGACCTGATCACGTGCAATAATACACACGTCACTTATGTATTAGAATGCCCATGTCGGAAACAGTACGTGGGGCGTACAACTAGAAAATTGCACATAAGGATCAGAGAACACATTACAAATATAAAAAACGGGTTTAAAAAGTACAGTGTATCCAGACACTTTAGAGACCACCACAACAGGGACCCCTCAGGCCTTGTTTTTTATGCTATTGATAAAATCAAAGGGCACTGGAGGGGCGACAACAAGAAAATTAAAGTGTCGCAAAATGAAACTAGATGGATTTTCCAGCTAGACACACTACAACCATCAGGAATGAATATAGATGTCGACCTAAATTGCTTTCTCACTAACTATTAGTACTACCAGTAAACTACCACTATTAGTTAGCTTAATCTTTTTTGATGTGAAAAATAAAAAAGGTTCCTGACGTATGACATTAATTTTAGGCTCCATGATGACACAAACACCATCTTCCCTCGGTCTCCTTCCCACCCCTCTTATTTTATCCCCCTTTTTATCATTTTTATTTTAATTTTATTATTAAATTTTTATAAAAAAATTTTCATATTTAGTTAACTTTTTATTTTACAATATTGCATGTACATAGTGATATGCAATTTATTTTTAGTACTTTGGAGCAATAAATATTAAACATTTCTATGTATATGTATTTTAAATTTTATATTTTATATTTCTATGTATAATTCGTCAGGTATACTTAATTATACTGTGCGAATAATTAATACTGCCCCTGCCTATGATGATTCTTTACGGGTTTATTTTCCATCTTGATGGAGTAAATCTGTGGCTCAGAGTGACACATACTCGAACGGAGAAGTTTTTTCGTACGGGTCACCGTATAATCCAAATATACCCCGCACATTCTACAAGAAAATGGCCGCGGACTCAGGCATGTTAAATAACCTATAACCTACATAGATCTTGCAGAACCTGCAAGAAAATGGCCGCGGACTTCGGCCTGCAAAATAGCATATACCTATGGCCACGGATTTCCCTTTGTTTTATTTCCTGTTTTTAAAACACTAGGGATATTCCACTAAAGGTTTATACACATGGCTCCGGTCTGCAATAGCCACATGCAAGATGGCCGCGCAAAAACCTAAGGGAAAATGGCCGCCGGAGGTTTCCGGTGAGCAGGCATGCAGCACATCGCACAGTATAAAAGGAGGGGAGGTGACGCAAAGGGGGCACGCTCCAGTTGACGTCCCTATGACGAGACGCATAGGGCATGGCCTATTTTGACGCTTTTGCATCATCTCCCAGAGGATCACCAACTTAAATCTGACGCTCTCCTGTTTTGATGACATTTGGTTGCCTATTATAAACTGCTTAAATATGAGTACCATTCTGTCATCTGCGTTCAATAAAGAGTGTTTTATGATTTTACGCTATGGAATCTCCTCTTTCTTCTCTTATGCCAAAACGTCACCGTGACCCAGAAACATCCTGTGGATTGCCGCACAGTGGCATACACTGTGACTGCGCATTACCCCCGCAGGGGTTAAAGAAGCTGCCTAAAACGTCACCGTGACCCAGAAACAGCCTGTGGATTGCCGCACACTGGCATACACTGTGACTGCGCATTACCCCCGCAGGGGTTAAAGAAGCTGGTGAGTGTCCGCATGATCACAAGACACGAGCACCTGGTCACCAAGATTAATACAAATACCTGCCTTGTTTTACAAAGATGTCAAGTTTTTCACTTAAGTTGCACTGAGCACTAGTCACGATTTAACCTATGTAATTATTCAGCAATGTTATGTTTGTCAATCACTATATGGGGTTTTTATGTGGATGGAATAGCTTTGGCTAAAGTCATTTTTTGATTTCATTCCCTGTTCCCCTTCCCTCTTCCCCAATTCAAAGGGGGCCAACCTAGCCGTTAAATTTGCTATATGCGATTTTGTTTATATTTTGTTTATAATTTACATGCGACTTTACATGTGGGATTTGGCTACACACGATTTACAAAGTATTTTTTAAACTAGGACAACGTTACACCTACACACTCCAAAGGGGGGTCAGTTTGCTGTTTTATGTTTGGTTTTATTTTCGTTGAATTTTTTATTTGCAATTTTGGTTTATACTTTATATGCGACTTTACATATGGGATTTGGCTACACACGATTTACCAAGTATTTCTATGAATTAGGACTGCGCCACACCCACACACTAACCCTTCACTTACCTTCTGTTTTTTCCACCTTGGTGGAAATCACATCTGTGGAGGCAGCAGTCCTTTATGAGATTTCTTCCATTGTTTCCATTTTTTCCATTTTCTCCACTTTTTTCTCCACTAGGACAACGTTACACCTACACACTCCAAAGGGGGTCACTTTGCTGTTTTATGTTTGGTTTTATTTTCGCTGAATTTTTTATTTGCAATTTTGGTTTATGCGACTTTACATATGGGATTTGGCTACACACAATTTACCAAGTATTTCTATAAATTAGGACAGTGCCACACCCACACACTAACCCTTCACTTACCTTCTGTTTTTTCCACCTAGGTGGAAATCACATCTGTGGAGGCAGCAGTCCTTTATGCGATTTCTTCCATTGTTTCCATTTTTTTCCATTTTCTCCACTTTTTTAATTTTCTGTTCCATTGCGCGGATACACCACTCATATTTCAAGTCTTTCAGAGTGGCTCCCCTGCAGGCTGGTTTGGAGTGTCCCAGTAACTGGAGAACAAATCCCACCGCTGCCACCAATGTAACGAGCCCCTGCTCGCTCGGTTCCACTCTCCCGACACTCCTCTGTGGCTATAGAATCAGATTGCAGATCGCAACGTTTGATGGTTCGGTCATCCAATGCTCCAGGATTCGAACTACAGCTATGTGCCATTCTAATCCACTTGTGATAGCTCAGAACAAACACCAGGCAGGCTGTATGTAAGTTCAAACAGGAATCTCTTTTATTGAAAGGAATACAGGCTCTTTTATACAGTAAAAGAGGAGGTGCATACCTCCTGCTCATATTACTCTGAACATACACCTGTGACCAGAAACCTAATTAACATGGGCTAATTAACTAATCCCTTTAGACAGCCTAGATGACTCAGTCATGACCTTTAGGCCAGACTGGCCGTCTTGTAGCTCAGAAAACACAATCAACACAATCAACATTATCACAAATCAATCCCATACTATACTTATTTACAATAAACACATTCTAGCAGGCAACAGACAGACAGGTGGCTGGAATTGACATCAGTATCTCCTAATTCCCCGTACACACAGTCGGATTTTCCAATGGAAAATGTCCGATCGGAGCATGTTGTCGGACATTCCGACCGTGTGTGGGCTCCATCGAACTTTTTCCATCGGATTTTCTGACACACAAAGTTTGAGAGCAGGCTATAAAATTTTCCGACAACAAAATCCAATAGCGTCAATTCCGACCCTGTGTGGCCAGTTCCGATGCACAAAGTGCCACGCATGCTCAGAAGAAATTTCCGAGACGGAACAGCTCGGTCTGGTAAAATTAGCTTTTGGAATGGATACAGCACTTTCGTCAGGCTGCAATGTTTGAAATAGTTTAATACAGTGCACTCTCTTCTTCTTTATAATGTGAGAAGAATGAAGTAGTTTTGCTGCTCATATCCACACAGACTTCTCACAAACTTCTTTCTTTATTATTTATTCTGATACCTTCAATATATTTTGATTTGTCACATCTGACCAATTTTTTTTTTGTTGGTTTTTAAATATTTCTTTTTTTTATTTTGGTCAAGGCATTTTTTTTTGTGTTTGTATTTTTTCCAAGGCTGATGTTTTTTTTTGTGTGTTTTACTCTATACTCCGTTACTCCTTCCTCCGCTCACAGATCGTACGTACTACGCACGCGTGTTATGCTTTATAGACACTGCGCATGCGTGAAACTCCGCCTGCACCTGACATTCTTTCCAGTCTATTCCCCACCCCTTCTTGTTCGTCGCAGTGGGGAAGAGCACATGGCGGAGTCAGAACAGGTGTCTGATAATTACACCAATGAGGAGGAGGAAAGCCCGGAGCCTGAAACGTCCCGATCCAGAAAGAGACAATATAAGGCATCAAATATGTCCTTTGGGGAGATGTTGGAGATGGTCGACATAATGAAGAGGGCCGACTATGATGGAAAGTATGGACCTTACCCCAACCCCAATGTCAGAAAGGCCAAGATAATGGCGAAAGTGGTCAATAGTCTGCAGAAGAATTTTGGGGTACAACGATCGAAAGATCAGCTCAGGAAACGGTGGTCGGACCTCAAATTAGGAGAGCACAAGCAGTACAGAAAGATCCGGAGAGTGCTGCAAAAAATTGAGTAGTTGTGCTGTGTTCCGATTCTTTATGTTTATTACGTTTGTGCTGCTCCATGTGCTTTTCTTAACTGTTATCCAGTTTAAAATGTCAACTTTCATGTTCATGGGCACATTATTGATTCGTATCAAACATTGTTCGTTCGGCCTAGAAAACACCATTGTTTTGGCCATATGCATTTCATCACATTTTTTAGGGCCTACTTGTCTGAAACTAATTTGGTTGTGTAGATGGGTTTGTTACTAGAATGAAATGCTAACTAGATTCTGTGTAAGGAGAGGACACTCAGCAACAGTTTTCACATATGTACGCTGGAGCATTAGTGTGGGACACAAGAACACCCTTTTTATTAGGGGGTCCCACACAGCTGCTCCAGTGTATACTATAGGGGGGTCTCCATCTGTGAAGCTTGTACAAGACAGGTAAAGTATTCAAGCTTGACAAAGGACAAGACAAATGCAACATCTTTGAACTCTGCCAAAACAGACATTTGTTCCCCACTTCCAAGCAATGTTTCATATTCCTATTTCTGCCATCAAATATCTGTGTGCTAAGTATACCTATTTTTCTTGTACATAGGGGATAAAAGACTCGGAGTACACCCCTCATCCGAGGAGACCACAGACCCCCCACCTCTTGAAGAAGGGGAAATCCACCTAAGACCAGCAGAGCAGGAGGAAGAAGACGTGGTGGAAATTGGCTCCACAACAGGTGAGTGTCTGCGACCACAGGCTCAGGTAAGAGATGGATGCCGCCATATTTATAATACATGGTGTTTTTTTGTTTCGATCTTTTTAGGGGATCGTGATGTTGCGGATCCAGGCCATTTCACCTCAGAAAGTGCACAGATCCTGATCGGGGAGATCATGGGGTGTAATAGGGACTTGGAAAACATTGTGAAAGCCATCAATGATGTTCAGCAAAAAATAAAGAACATCATTGGAGAGTTTAAAACCCTGCAAAATCCCTTGGGTTTTTGTTGGGCCAATATTTTTTGTATTTTTTATGTAAATTTGTAAAACATGTTTTAGGGAGAGTTTAAAACCCCGCAATATCCCTTGGGTTTTTGTTGGGCCAAAATTTTTTGTATTTTTTATGTAAATTTGTATCAAAGCCAAATTTGGAAGAGGCACACAGTGTGTCAACATGCCCTGCCCTGCAGGAAATGTCATTCTTGTATGTGTGCGCTGTAAAATATTTTGTACTGTTTGTAGGTCTTATAGCAGCACCATCTTGAATTTAAATGCATTGTAGGGTGTGCCCCCCAAATATGTTCTTGTATGTTGTAATAGGCCCTGACCAGGTTTTTGGGCTGGAGCACCCCTCCTCATTACCTCCTATTTAGTGGCCACCAGTGTTTAGGATGTATCCCTTTCAGTTCTCCCACATAGAGGAGTTCAGCTCCCATGGTTGAGACAAAGGATCTTCCATTCTATTACTAGTGTAGGACCCACTAATTCGGGGTACTTTGTCGCAGTAAGTGGGCTTAGCACTATATGACCATATAGTGTGACCAAACCCCCGTATTTTTGAATATGTTCAGGTGTTCAGGTGTTTTTAACTAGCCCTGCAGGAAATGTCATTCTTGTATGTGTGCGCTGTAAAATATTTTGTACTGTTTGTAGGTCTTATAGCAGCACCATCTTGAATTTAAATGCATTGTAGGGTGTGCCCCCCAAATATGTTCTTGTATGTTGTAATAGGCCCTGACCAGGTTTTTGGGCTGGAGCACCCCTCCTCATTACCTCCTATTTAGTGGCCACCAGTGTTTAGGATGTATCCCTTTCAGTTCTCCCACATAGAGGAGTTCAGCTCCCATGGTTGAGACAAAGGATCTTCCATTCTATTACTAGTGTAGGACCCACTAATTCGGGGTACTTTGTCGCAGTAAGTGGGCTTAGCACTATATGACCATATAGTGTGACCAAACCCCCGTATTTTTGAATATGTTCAGGTGTTCAGGTGTTTTTAACTAGCCCTGCAGGAAATGTCATTCTTGTATGTGTGCGCTGTAAAATATTTTGTACTGTTTGTAGGTCTTATAGCAGCACCATCTTGAATTTAAATGCATTGTAGGGTGTGCCCCCCAAATATGTTCTTGTATGTTGTAATAGGCCCTGACCAGGTTTTTGGGCTGGAGCACCCCTCCTCATTACCTCCTATTTAGTGGCCACCAGTGTTTAGGATGTATCCCTTTCAGTTCTCCCACATAGAGGAGTTCAGCTCCCATGGTTGAGACAAAGGATCTTCCATTCTATTACTAGTGTAGGACCCACTAATTCGGGGTACTTTGTCGCAGTAAGTGGGCTTAGCACTATATGACCATATAGTGTGACCAAACCCCCGTATTTTTGAATATGTTCAGGTGTTCAGGTGTTTTTAACTAGCCCTGCAGGAAATGTCATTCTTGTATGTGTGCGCTGTAAAATATTTTGTACTGTTTGTAGGTCTTATAGCAGCACCATCTTGAATTTAAATGCATTGTAGGGTGTGCCCCCCAAATATGTTCTTGTATGTTGTAATAGGCCCTGACCAGGTTTTTGGGCTGGAGCACCCCTCCTCATTACCTCCTATTTAGTGGCCACCAGTGTTTAGGATGTATCCCTTTCAGTTCTCCCACATAGAGGAGTTCAGCTCCCATGGTTGAGACAAAGGATCTTCCATTCTATTACTAGTGTAGGACCCACTAATTCGGGGTACTTTGTCGCAGTAAGTGGGCTTAGCACTATATGACCATATAGTGTGACCAAACCCCCGTATTTTTGAATATGTTCAGGTGTTCAGGTGTTTTTAACTAGCCCTGCAGGAAATGTCATTCTTGTATGTGTGCGCTGTAAAATATTTTGTACTGTTTGTAGGTCTTATAGCAGCACCATCTTGAATTTAAATGCATTGTAGGGTGTGCCCCCCAAATATGTTCTTGTATGTTGTAATAGGCCCTGACCAGGTTTTTGGGCTGGAGCACCCCTCCTCATTACCTCCTATTTAGTGGCCACCAGTGTTTAGGATGTATCCCTTTCAGTTCTCCCACATAGAGGAGTTCAGCTCCCATGGTTGAGACAAAGGATCTTCCATTCTATTACTAGTGTAGGACCCACTAATTCGGGGTACTTTGTCGCAGTAAGTGGGCTTAGCACTATATGACCATATAGTGTGACCAAACCCCCGTATTTTTGAATATGTTCAGGTGTTCAGGTGTTTTTAACTAGCCCTGCAGGAAATGTCATTCTTGTATGTGTGCGCTGTAAAATATTTTGTACTGTTTGTAGGTCTTATAGCAGCACCATCTTGAATTTAAATGCATTGTAGGGTGTGCCCCCCAAATATGTTCTTGTATGTTGTAATAGGCCCTGACCAGGTTTTTGGGCTGGAGCACCCCTCCTCATTACCTCCTATTTAGTGGCCACCAGTGTTTAGGATGTATCCCTTTCAGTTCTCCCACATAGAGGAGTTCAGCTCCCATGGTTGAGACAAAGGATCTTCCATTCTATTACTAGTGTAGGACCCACTAATTCGGGGTACTTTGTCGCAGTAAGTGGGCTTAGCACTATATGACCATATAGTGTGACCAAACCCCCGTATTTTTGAATATGTTCAGGTGTTCAGGTGTTTTTAACTAGCCCTGCAGGAAATGTCATTCTTGTATGTGTGCGCTGTAAAATATTTTGTACTGTTTGTAGGTCTTATAGCAGCACCATCTTGAATTTAAATGCATTGTAGGGTGTGCCCCCCAAATATGTTCTTGTATGTTGTAATAGGCCCTGACCAGGTTTTTGGGCTGGAGCACCCCTCCTCATTACCTCCTATTTAGTGGCCACCAGTGTTTAGGATGTATCCCTTTCAGTTCTCCCACATAGAGGAGTTCAGCTCCCATGGTTGAGACAAAGGATCTTCCATTCTATTACTAGTGTAGGACCCACTAATTCGGGGTACTTTGTCGCAGTAAGTGGGCTTAGCACTATATGACCATATAGTGTGACCAAACCCCCGTATTTTTGAATATGTTCAGGTGTTCAGGTGTTTTTAACTAGCCCTGCAGGAAATGTCATTCTTGTATGTGTGCGCTGTAAAATATTTTGTACTGTTTGTAGGTCTTATAGCAGCACCATCTTGAATTTAAATGCATTGTAGGGTGTGCCCCCCAAATATGTTCTTGTATGTTGTAATAGGCCCTGACCAGGTTTTTGGGCTGGAGCACCCCTCCTCATTACCTCCTATTTAGTGGCCACCAGTGTTTAGGATGTATCCCTTTCAGTTCTCCCACATAGAGGAGTTCAGCTCCCATGGTTGAGACAAAGGATCTTCCATTCTATTACTAGTGTAGGACCCACTAATTCGGGGTACTTTGTCGCAGTAAGTGGGCTTAGCACTATATGACCATATAGTGTGACCAAACCCCCGTATTTTTGAATATGTTCAGGTGTTCAGGTGTTTTTAACTAGCCCTGCAGGAAATGTCATTCTTGTATGTGTGCGCTGTAAAATATTTTGTACTGTTTGTAGGTCTTATAGCAGCACCATCTTGAATTTAAATGCATTGTAGGGTGTGCCCCCCAAATATGTTCTTGTATGTTGTAATAGGCCCTGACCAGGTTTTTGGGCTGGAGCACCCCTCCTCATTACCTCCTATTTAGTGGCCACCAGTGTTTAGGATGTATCCCTTTCAGTTCTCCCACATAGAGGAGTTCAGCTCCCATGGTTGAGACAAAGGATCTTCCATTCTATTACTAGTGTAGGACCCACTAATTCGGGGTACTTTGTCGCAGTAAGTGGGCTTAGCACTATATGACCATATAGTGTGACCAAACCCCCGTATTTTTGAATATGTTCAGGTGTTCAGGTGTTTTTAACTAGCCCTGCAGGAAATGTCATTCTTGTATGTGTGCGCTGTAAAATATTTTGTACTGTTTGTAGGTCTTATAGCAGCACCATCTTGAATTTAAATGCATTGTAGGGTGTGCCCCCCAAATATGTTCTTGTATGTTGTAATAGGCCCTGACCAGGTTTTTGGGCTGGAGCACCCCTCCTCATTACCTCCTATTTAGTGGCCACCAGTGTTTAGGATGTATCCCTTTCAGTTCTCCCACATAGAGGAGTTCAGCTCCCATGGTTGAGACAAAGGATCTTCCATTCTATTACTAGTGTAGGACCCACTAATTCGGGGTACTTTGTCGCAGTAAGTGGGCTTAGCACTATATGACCATATAGTGTGACCAAACCCCCGTATTTTTGAATATGTTCAGGTGTTCAGGTGTTTTTAACTAGCCCTGCAGGAAATGTCATTCTTGTATGTGTGCGCTGTAAAATATTTTGTACTGTTTGTAGGTCTTATAGCAGCACCATCTTGAATTTAAATGCATTGTAGGGTGTGCCCCCCAAATATGTTCTTGTATGTTGTAATAGGCCCTGACCAGGTTTTTGGGCTGGAGCACCCCTCCTCATTACCTCCTATTTAGTGGCCACCAGTGTTTAGGATGTATCCCTTTCAGTTCTCCCACATAGAGGAGTTCAGCTCCCATGGTTGAGACAAAGGATCTTCCATTCTATTACTAGTGTAGGACCCACTAATTCGGGGTACTTTGTCGCAGTAAGTGGGCTTAGCACTATATGACCATATAGTGTGACCAAACCCCCGTATTTTTGAATATGTTCAGGTGTTCAGGTGTTTTTAACTAGCCCTGCAGGAAATGTCATTCTTGTATGTGTGCGCTGTAAAATATTTTGTACTGTTTGTAGGTCTTATAGCAGCACCATCTTGAATTTAAATGCATTGTAGGGTGTGCCCCCCAAATATGTTCTTGTATGTTGTAATAGGCCCTGACCAGGTTTTTGGGCTGGAGCACCCCTCCTCATTACCTCCTATTTAGTGGCCACCAGTGTTTAGGATGTATCCCTTTCAGTTCTCCCACATAGAGGAGTTCAGCTCCCATGGTTGAGACAAAGGATCTTCCATTCTATTACTAGTGTAGGACCCACTAATTCGGGGTACTTTGTCGCAGTAAGTGGGCTTAGCACTATATGACCATATAGTGTGACCAAACCCCCGTATTTTTGAATATGTTCAGGTGTTCAGGTGTTTTTAACTAGCCCTGCAGGAAATGTCATTCTTGTATGTGTGCGCTGTAAAATATTTTGTACTGTTTGTAGGTCTTATAGCAGCACCATCTTGAATTTAAATGCATTGTAGGGTGTGCCCCCCAAATATGTTCTTGTATGTTGTAATAGGCCCTGACCAGGTTTTTGGGCTGGAGCACCCCTCCTCATTACCTCCTATTTAGTGGCCACCAGTGTTTAGGATGTATCCCTTTCAGTTCTCCCACATAGAGGAGTTCAGCTCCCATGGTTGAGACAAAGGATCTTCCATTCTATTACTAGTGTAGGACCCACTAATTCGGGGTACTTTGTCGCAGTAAGTGGGCTTAGCACTATATGACCATATAGTGTGACCAAACCCCCGTATTTTTGAATATGTTCAGGTGTTCAGGTGTTTTTAACTAGCCCTGCAGGAAATGTCATTCTTGTATGTGTGCGCTGTAAAATATTTTGTAACATGTGCTATCTGCCATCACGGGAGATCAATGGACGCGTTTTGGGGGTGCAACCCCTTCCTCAATAATAAAGTAGCTGTGAGGAAGGGGTTGCACCCCCAAAACACGTCCCTTGATCCCCCATGATGGCAGCTAGCACATGCTGACATTTGGAAATTTGTGTGCTTCTTCCAAATTTGGGTTTTCGAGTGGTGACTTCACCCCATCTGAACGCAATATCAAACACAGTTTGTAAATACTCATGTCTGATATTGCCTTCAACTTCTACCAAATGTGAACTTTGTAAGTTCTAAATTTATGTCTTTCTTGTGGGTTTTACACATGCCTGTTTTATCTTAAATGGACATTTCTACTTTTTCTAATGTGACCCCAAAAATTGTTAAACAAAAAACATGTTGGTTTGTTTTAAAAACCTTTTGGAAATGCACATGTGATTGTGCTGTTATTAAAAAGATTGTTAATCAAGATTGTGTGGATTATTGTCTCAACGCTTCCAAACGTTTGTGGTGCTCCAATTGGTGTTTTCTGTGACAATGGGGGTTATTTCCTAAGGGAGAATACACTTTGCACTACAAGTGCAGTTTCAAGTGCACTTGTAGTGCAAAGTGTCTTTGCCTTTAGTAAATAACAGCCAGCAGTGCTTTGTAAGGTTACACAATCACGCCATTTTCATGACTTACCACATTTCTGTCAGGGTCAGCTAAAAAAACACAACCAGTAAATGTCACCAAAGATTTGAGTTATTTATTTTTTTTTTAAAAGGTTTTACACATTGTCTGGCATATTGATAGCCCCCCTACCCGCAAAGAATTCAAGGTATCTTAGCCGGACATCACGGGCACTCAGGGGGGGCAAGCCAGGACGGCCACTTTCAAGCGCCGTCAGGGTTGATTCATATTGAATTCCAGCCTCAGGCCCAACTAAGCCAGCATAGTTGGCAGAATTTTGCCGTAAAAAGTTGTGTAGAACACAGCACGCCAGGATAATGTGATTCAGTTTGTACTCCGCCATATGTATCGGTGTAAGAAATAGGCGGAACCGGCTTGCCATGATTCCAAATGTGTTCTCCACCACTCTTCTGGCTCTGGCCAGCCGGTAATTAAAAACCCTCTGGTCCGGGGTGAGGGTCCTCATCGGGAATGGCCACATAAGATGGTCCCCCAGCGCAAAAGCTTCATCTGCAACGAAGACGAATGGGAGTCCTTCCACATTGTCTTCTAGAGGTGGCAAGTCCAAGCTGCCATTCTGGAGACGCCTGTAGAACTCGGTCTGGGCGATGACAGAAATTCATAAGTAGCCGACACCACCGCCAACATCACAATACTATTGAACCCCTTATAATTATAATAGTACGACCCCGAGTTGGGTGGTGGGACGATGTGGATGTGTTTCCCATCAAATACCCCTCCGCAGTTAGGAAAGTCCCACCGCTGGGCAAAGTGGGAGGCCACAGTCTGCCATTCCTGTGGCATGGAAGGAAACTGTGGAGTCAAAACCAAAAAAAAAATTAGTCTTTGTGCACATAAACAGGGAAAGCAGATTAGACACAAACATTGTTGGCCAACATCAAGATAACATTTATTAGAGGAAATTTTTTAAAACCAAAGTATAAGGTCCAATTATCAGATTCCCCCTCCCCCCTCTCCTGGGCAATTTCTAACATTATAGGGGGGGACTCTGGGACAGGTAACCCTCTCCACTTCATTGAGAGATGAATGCCTAAATAATGGACATTACTTTGGCCAGCCCCTCCTTAGTTACACTATTGACAGCCCACTGGACAGGTAAGAAGTGTCATAATACAAAGATATAAATACACACTGTACACATTTTAGCACATTTTGACATTCTGCTATTACCTATCAAGATAATAATAGTATACAAAAACTTTAAACAGTACCATTTGAAAGTATTCAGGCAGGCCCTTGCACTACATGCTTTGGGGAATTCATCCATAAATATGACCACAAAAGAGGTGGGTATAGTGTGTATGGGTTTGGCAAAGTCAGCAGATAGATGATTGGGGATAGATAGAGAATTCGTATCAGCTGACTTAGCAGTTGGGGGGAGGGAGGGTTCCAAATGATTTGGGGACCCCCAAAAAGAAGACTCTGGAACTCTGCATGAATTTTAAGCACCAATCACATTTCCTAACATTTTAGGGGGTGTTTGGGGTAAAGCACGGAGCATGGAGCTGCTAAAATACATTTTTAAGTGACTACATGAGGTGAATATAGGGCCAGGAGAACATGCTGGGGAGGTAAGTGAAGGCAAATATGTATGAAGGAGCAAAAAAATATTTACATAAAAATCCAGCATGCATGAGAACAAAGGGTACATTCACAGCATATTACAATTATGGTAATTAGGGAATGAGGAAAGAAATACAATATATTATCAAACATTAAATACAATAAAATGTGATGTTAAAGGATGCAAATCTTACCTTAATATACTCCTTCTGCAGGACCTGCATGACCTGTATTATGGCAGAACAGGTCTCTGGGATAATGATCCCCAGAGCCTGGGGGGGGGAGATGCCTGTCAAGAACTTTAAGTCCTGCAGGCTTCTCCCCGTCGCCAAAAACCGCAGGGTGGCGACGAGCCTCTGCTCTGGAGTGATGGCTTGCCTCATGCAGGTATCCTGCCTGCTAATATAATAGGTCAGCAAAGCCAACAAATGGTGAAATACGGGGTCTGTCATCCGGAGAAAGTTCCTGAAATCATCAGGATTATTCTCACGGATCTCACGGAGCAAAGGCATATGACAGAACTGGTCACGCTGAAGCAACCAATTCTTGGTCCATGAACTCCTCCCCACCCTGTTCATGGACTGGACTTGTGTCAAGGTCAGGACCCCAACACCAAGCCCCCGCACAGCACGAACTCTACGAGTAATACGTATACGCAACATGGCTAGAAAATGGTCGGCTGCTCAGAACGAAATTAACAGAACGCACTGAAGAACAGCAAGGCCTGTGAAGAGCGACCTGAAAAACAGTAACGAATGAACAAGAACCCAATGACAAGTCAATGGTACTCCCCACAAGCACAAACTGAGCAGCAGAAAATGATCTGAAAACCACGAGTCTGAAAAAGCGCAAATCGTCTCTCACCTAACACGAGATTAGCAAAAGGAGCCCAAAGGGTGCTGCACTTGGTTCTGAACTGGCCTTTTCTAGTCTCGTCGTACGTGGTGTACGTCACCGCGTTCAAGTTTGAGCCAACATCCGTCGGAAAAAATCCATGGATTTTGTTGTCAGAATGTCCGATCAATGTCCGATCGTGTGTACGGGGCATAACAGTATTTGTCCCAGCATTATGAATCAGTCTTATCAGCAGGGGGGCTGCTGGAGGAATCCCCCCTCCCTCTACAGGGACACACATCCCAAATGACCACAGCTAAGAGTCCACAACAGAATGAGACAACATACAATATATACATATATATACATGATTGAGCCTGATTAGTACAGATCAGACTGGGTTTTTAATTCACCTTGCAGAGTATTGTTTCATTAAAATCCAGGGCCCATAATCTGTTGGCAAGAGGCTCACATTCAATCCCCTCCAATAGCCTCTGTCCCGGGTGAGTCTGTCACAGTGCCACCTATAAGTGTCCATTGGTGTGGCCTTTCAGTGCCCACCAGTGTCGCCTATTAGTGCCCATCAGTGTCGCCTATCAGTGCCCATCGGTGCAACCTATGAGTGCCCATCAGTGCCACCTATCAATACCCAACAGTGCTGCATATCAGTGCCACCTATTAGTGCCCATCAGTGCCACCTATCATTGCCCATCAGTGCTGCATATTAGTGCCTCATCATCAGTGCCACCTCATCAATGCCACCTTATTAGTGCCACCTCATCAGTGCCAATTAGTTCTGCCTGATCAGTGCCCGTTAGGGATGAGCTTTATGTTCGGGTCGAACATGAGTTAGATTTGAACATTGGGTGTTCGCCCGTTCATCGAAAAGTTAACATTATGGGGCGTTTGCAGCAAATTCAAGAGCCGCGTAATGCCCCATAATACACTGGGAGATCGTAGTGTATTGCTGTATGATGATTGGACAAAGCATGCACCATGACCTGCATGCTTTGGCCAATCCCAGCGCAATTATGGCTCAGGGGGACTAAGTCCATGCCCTACACTATATAAGGCTGCCTGCACGTCGGCCCTGTGTAGTGTGTTGTTGGCGTGGATGGAGAGAGAGAGTGTGATTTAGATTGAGCAGGCGCGTTATTCAGTTAGCTGCAGTGTATTTAATATATATATATACAGTCAGTCTCGTGTATAGCTATATCTGACTGCAAGCCATTCCTGGTGTACTTTTTCTAATATACTTCAGGCAGGCAGGTTATTCAGTTAGCTGCAGTGTATTTAATATATATATATATATAAATATATATATACAGTCAGTCTTGTATATATATATATATATATATATATGCTGCATCCAGTGTAGCCAAGCCTATATCTGACTTCAGGCCAATCCTGATGTGCTTTTTCTAATATACCGTATTTATCGGCGTATAACACGCTCCGGCGTATAACACGCACCCCAAGTTTAGGAGGGAATTTTAAGGAAAAAAACTTTTAGGAGTAAAGTTTAAGGAAGAAAAACTTACATTAAAATGCCCATCAATGCAGCATTATCGGTGTCCATCTGCAGCCTTGTCAGTGTCAGTGCAGCCTTGCCCTGTGTCCATTGCAGCCTTTTCAGTGCAGCTTTGCCCCAGTGTCCATTGCAGCCTTTTCAGTGCAGCTTTGCCCCAGTGTCCATTGCAGCCTTTTCAGTGCAGCTTTGCCCCAGTGTCCATTGCAGCCTTTTCAGTGCAGCTTTGCCCCAGTGTCCATTGCAGCCTTTTCAGTGCAGCTTTGCCCCAGTGTCCATTGCAGCCTTTTCAGTGCAGCTTTGCCCCAGTGTCCATTGCAGCCTTGTCAGTGCAGCTTTGCCCCAGTGCAGCCTTTTCAGTGCAGCTTTGCCCCAGTGCAGCCTTGTCAGTGCAGCCATGTCAGTGCAGCTTTGCCCCAGTGCAGCCTTGTCAGTGCAGCCATGTCAGTGCAACTTTGCCCCAGTGCAGCCTTGCCCCTGTGCAGCCTTGCCCCTGTGCAGCTTTGCCCCAGTGCAGCCTTGCCCCAGTGCTCGCCGCGATCGCCACTGACATACACAGCTGTGTGTAAATTCAAATATGGCGCAGAGACTGCAGTGACTCGGCGGAGCGGAGATACACATACCTGAGAGTCCTCGGCTTTTTTCGGCTCCGCTCACAGTCACGCCCAGTCCCGCCCTATGGGCGGGACTGTGAGCGGCGCCGAAAAAAGCCGAGGACTCTCGGGTATGTGTATCTCGGCTCCACCGAGTCCCTGCAGTCTCAGCGCCATATTTGAATTTACACACAGCTGTGTATGTCGGCGGCGATCGCGGCAAACGCCGTGATCGCTCCAATCCGAGCAAAAGTGACGGGGATCGGCCTATAACACGCACCCACGATTTTCCCGGGAAAAAAGTGTGTGTTATATGCCGATAAATACGGTACTTCAGGCAGGCAGGTTATTCAGTTAGCTGCAGTGTGTTTAATTGTTTAATATATATACAGTCATTCTCGTATATATATATATATATATATATATATATATACACTGCATCCAGTGTAGCCAAGCCTATATCTGACTGGACTGCAGGCCATTCCTCGTGAACTTTTTCTAATATACTTTCAGGCAGGCAGGTTATTCAGTTAGCTGCAGTGTGTTTAATTGTTTAATATATATACAGTCATTCTCGTATATATATATATATATATATATATATATATATATATATATATATATACACTGCATCCAGTGTAGCCAAGCCTATATCTGACTGGACTGCAGGCCATTCCTCGTGAACTTTTTCTAATATACTTTCAGGCAGGCAGGTTATTCAGTTAGCTGCAGTGTGTTTAATTGTTTAATATATATACAGTCATTCTCGTATATATATATATATATATATATATATATATATATATATATATATATATATATATATACACTGCATCCAGTGTAGCCAAGCCTATATCTGACTGGACTGCAGGCCATTCCTCGTGAACTTTTTCTAATATACTTTCAGGCAGGCAGGTTATTCAGTTAGCTGCAGTGTGTTTAATTGTTTAATATATATACAGTCATTCTCGTATATATATATATATATATATATATATATATATATATATATATATATATATATATATACACTGCATCCAGTGTAGCCAAGCCTATATCTGACTGGACTGCAGGCCATTCCTCGTGAACTTTTTCTAATATACTTTCAGGCAGGCAGGTTATTCAGTTAGCTGCAGTGTGTTTAATTGTTTAATATATATACAGTCATTCTCGTATATATATATATATATATATATATATATATATATATATATATATATATATATATATATATATATATATATATATATATATATATATATATATACACTGCATCCAGTGTAGCCAAGCCTATATCTGACTGGACTGCAGGCCATTCCTCGTGAACTTTTTCTAATATACTTTCAGGCAGGCAGGTTATTCAGTTAGCTGCAGTGTATTAAATATATATATACAGTCAGTCTTGTATATATCTTATATCTATATCTATATGCAGGCCATTCCTGATGTACTTTTTATCATATACGTCAGGGGGTGAACACAGTACAAAGTACCATGCACCCATAGTGCAGTTGCTACTACTTTTCTGGCGGTGTACACAGTACACATCACAGTGCACCCATAGTTGTTATTACACTTCTGGTGGTGTACACAGTGCCGTGCACCCATAGTGCAGTTGCTACAAATTTTCTGGTGGTGTACTCAGTACACAATACAGTGCACCCATAGTTGCTATTAGACTTCTGGTGGTGTACACAGTATCATGCACCCATAGTGCAGTTGCTACTACTTTTCTGGTGGTGTACACAGTACACAATACAATGTAGTGTGGTTTTGCTAAACAAAATTTATAGCATGTACGGAAGGCCACCAAGGAGAGGCAGACGATCACAGGCCACTAAAAGAGGGCAAACAGGTGTCTACAGTCAACAGTGCTGGTCGTGGACACGCTGCATCCTCAGCACGTGGCCGCGGGGCACGCTTGTCCTTTTTTTCTGCAGCTGGCCGTGTTATTGAGCCACAACATGCAGAAGAGTTGGTGGAATGGATAACAAAGCCATCCTCATCCTCCTCATCCTCTGTCACCCAGGCTCAGAGTAGTTTGCCTGCCAATGCAGCTGCCAAAGCGGCCAATTCTATTGGCTTCATGTCAACAGTCACTCCTTCCATAGCCCCACCATTATGCATGGAGGAGTCCCCCGAACTATTCGACCACAGTGTCGGGTACATGCTGCAGGAGGATGCTCAGCGATTTAAAGGCTCCGATGATGGTACCCAGGTTGAGGAAGGGAGTAATGTGAGCCTAGACAGAGGGGGTGCCCAAGAAGGACAAGAAACTGGCAGTCCTGTGATAATAGGCAAGATGGATGATGACGTACAGTTCCACATTGAGAGATAATTCTCTCAATGTGGCTTCTTGGAATAGTATGTGGTTTTTCATCTGGGTGTTGTATTCTTCATTTTATCCATTACATACATTTATTCATTTTTTAGCATATATTGTATACTCATATATTTACACATATATAGATTTTAATTTTATATGGTGGTTATGCAGACCCTCAAAAGGAGTACTTTGGGGATTTTTCACAGTCCATTACTGGTGACAATTTATGTCGCTAGTGGTGGATAGGGATGAGCCGAACACCCCCCTGTTCGGTTCGCACCAGAACATGCGAACAGGCAAAAAATTTGTTTGAACATGCAAACACCGTTAAAGTCTATGGGACACAAACATGAATAATCAAAAGTGCTAATTTTAAAGGCTTATATGCAAGTTATTGTCATAAAAAGTGTTTGGGGACCTGCCCCAGGGGACATGGATCAATGCAAAAATTTTTTTTAAAAACGGCCCTTTTTTTCGGGATCAGTGATTTTAATAATGCTTAAAGTGAAACAATAAAAGTGTAATATTCCTTTAAATTTCGTACCTGGGGGTGTCTATAGTATGCCTGTAAAGGGGCGCATGTTTCCAGTGTTTAGAACAGTCTGACAGCAAAATGACATTTCAAAGGAAAAAAAGTCATTTAAAACTACTCGCGGCTATTAATGAATTGCCGGTCCGACAATACGCATAAAAAGTTCATTGATAAAAACAGCATGGGAATTCCCCACAGGGGAACCTCGAGCCAAAATATTTAAAAAATGGCGTGGGGACTCCCCTAAATACCATACCAGGCCCTTCAGGTCTGGTAAGGATATTAAGGGGAACCCTGGCCAAATTTTTTTTTTAAATGGCGTGGGGTCACCCTCAAAATCTATACCAGACCCTTCAGGTCTGGTATGGATTTTAAGGGGAACTCCACGCCAAAATTAAAAAAAATGGCGTGGGGCCCCCCCAAAAATCCATACCAGACCCTTATCCGAGCACGCAACCTGGCTGGCTGCAGGAAAAGAGGGGGGGATGAGAGAGCGCCCCCCCTCCTGAACCGTACCAGGCCACATGCCCTCAACATTGGGTGGGTGCTTTGGGGTAACCCCAAAAACACCTTGTCCCCATGTTGATGGGGACAAGGGCCTCATCCCCACAACCCTGGCCGGTGGTTGTGGGGGTCTGCGGGCGGGGGGCTTATCAGAATCTGGAAGCCCCCTTTAACAAGAGGACCCCCAGATCCCGGCCCACTGCCCTGTGTGAAATAGTAGGGGGTACAAAAGTACCCCTACCATTTCACAAAAAAGTGTCAAAAATGTCAAAGACATCACCGGGTGGACCCGCCCTCCGTTATTTAAGAACCGTCATAAGACGAGAAGTGTCACACAGCGGGAGCCCCCCATCATGGTGGATGCGGAGCGGCCTAAGAAGAAGAAGGGAAGAAGACGCCGCAGGGGAAGATGCCGGGCGAGAACACCGGAGGAAGAACCAGAAGAACCAGAAGAAGAAGATGGAGGAAGAAACCGAAGGAAGATAGACGAAAGAAGATAGAAGATAGAAGAAAGAAGAAGCATTTAAATAAAGGCATTGTCAAAAACTGTCTCTTGTCATTTTTAACATTTTTGACACTTTTTTTGTGAAATGGTAGGGGTACTTTTGTACCCCCTTACCATTTCACGCAGGGGGGAGGGCTGGGATCTGGGGGTCCCCTTGTTAAAGGGGGCTTCCAGAGTCTGATAAGCCCCCCGCCCGCAGACCTCCACAACCACCGGGCAAGGGTTGTGGGGATGAGACCCTTGTCCCCATCAACATGAGGACAAGGTGTTTTGGGGGCTATCCCAAAGCACCCGCCCAATGTTGAGGGCATGTGGCCTGGTACGATTCAGGAGGGGGGCGCTCTCTCATCCCCCCCTCTTTTCCTGCGGCCTGCCAGGTTGCGTGCTCGGATAAGGGTCTGGTATGGATTTTTGGGGGGACCCCACGCCATTTTTTAAAACATTTTGACACGGGGTTCCCCCTAAAATCCATACCAGACCTGAAGGTTTTGGTTCGGGGTTCCCCTGTGGTGAATTCCCATGCTGTTTTCATAAATGAACTTTTATGTGTATTGTCGGACCGGCAATTCATTAATAGCCGTGAGTAGTTTTAAATGACTTTTTTTCCTTTGAAATGTCATTTTGCTGTCAGACTGTTCTAAACACGGGAAACATTCGCCCCTTTAAAGGCATACTATAGACACCCCCCAGGTACAAAATTTAAAGGAATATTACACTTTTATTGTTTCACTTTAAGCATTATTAAAACCACTGCTCCCGAAAAAACTGCAGTTTTTTTTGCATTGATCCATGTCCTCTGGGGCAGGACAGGACCCAGGTCCCCAAACACTTTTTATGACAATACCATGCATATAAGCCTTTAAAATTAGCACTTTTCATTTCTCCCATAGACTTTTTAAAGGGTGTTCTGCGGCTTTCGAATTTGCCGCGAAAACCCCAAATTGTTCGCTTTTCGGCGAACTGACAAACAGCCGATGTTTGAGTCGAACATGAGTATGACGCAAACTCGAAGCTCATCCCTAGTGGTGGACTGTGAGAGGATTCAATAATAATGTGTTATTATTTTTATATATATGTAAATACACATATATACAGTAATTACTGTTTAGCAATTTGAGTTTGATTTTTACAAGTGTTTTTTTTGTTTTTTGTTTTTTTGGTTTTTTTTGTTTTTTTATAATCCACATGTTACATTTTTACAGTTAGCGTGAACATGGACAGATTCAACAGGTTACAAACCATTTTTGACAATATCGATTTATTTAGTTTTTCCAATTCTAATATTAATATCCAAAATGTGCCTAATCATGATACTAATGGTCTCCCTCACACAGAGGCCTTTGAAATACAGATGAGGAAGGCATTCCTTAGGTAGCAAGATGCCAAACAATATGAAAATGCCCAATGATGGGATTTGGCTTTCTTGCAAAAATATCTAGAACTAGGGATTACTCCTAGGGGTCTCCAGATTAAGAAGACATGTAGCTTCTTAGATGAGTACCTCACTAAGGAATGACAAATGATTTCAGAATTTTGCACAACTAAATGGATAAAAATCTTAGTACAGCAGAGAGAGAGAAAACTTAGGACTGCAGAACAACAGGTACTAGAAAGGAAACAAGCTATTGAGGCATTTAGCTCATCTTGTTTATTTTCCAAATGGTTGGAGGTTCAGGATAAGAATGTTAAGAAAGATGATGATAACATGATCTCTAAAAAAATAAAGAAATTAGAAAAAGATGTAATGGACTACAAGTCTGGTCATGTCTTTGAGTGGAAACGCTCAACTTCAGATCTGCCAGTCAATAATAATTCATCAATAGGTGAGGCTGTTAGCCGTTCCCAGCTTTTTGGGTCTAGTAATAATGATAGAGTAATCTCAAATAATAACCATGATGGGAAAGGAGGACGCATAAATGCCAATAGAAACAATAATAGAGATAGAAAGAAGATCAATAAACAGAAACAACAACAAAAAAACAAACATACTCAGGGATACCATTGTGATGTGGCACAGTCTATGGAACATGAATGCGGTTCCATTCCTATTTCTAATGCCTCTGGTATTAATGGCGTTCCGCAATCTTTACCAGTTGTAACACTTTCCTCCAAAAGTTTAGACATAAGGGACCCAGGAACCGATCTTGTACTTATTGACTTGACAGTACCATTTTCCAACAGATATAGCTCTCCATCTAAAGATCTAGATATCTACATTAAAGAGGGTGCTCGGCCTAGAAATAGAGGGGTATCAGCTGCTCCAACTATCCCGTCTGGTGTGATAAATGTTGCATCACCAATTGATGAGACTTTTTTATCCAAATCTCCAAAGGGAGCGTTGCAACTCAAAGAAAAACGAAAACTAGACGAGGTAGAAGAGGAGGAAGACGATAAAAGGATAAACAAAAAAGAGAGGTTAGAAACCACATAGAGATAGTACTATAAAGATATTCAATTTATCCACACATAATTTAAAAATAGCGGAATCCATTTTATTAAAGAAAGGTTTGAGCTTTTCCCCTTCAACAGGACCAAACAAATTTGTCCTATTCAAAGTTTTAAATAAATGTATTCATTCTCTCACCCTCAAACGACATTTTGCCAAGTTTGGCGACTCCAGTACTAAGACTGCAAATCAGACATTGGAGGTTATAGATTATGGTGCCACTTTCTATCCCCAAGATGAGCTTTTACAGGTCTTAGAAGATCTATGGGCAGAAGGTAATATAGAAAGTCAGACACAAGGTCCCTTTCAAAAGCCAGACATCACACATACTGGTTTTAAACCTCCATCTATATTTAACCCAACAAACTCAAAGGGTCCACATATTGAAACATTTTACCAAGCTGTTTATAAAGATCTAATAGAATTATGTGATGCCCCTATGAATAAAAAATCTTGTAATTTGAGCCCAGCTGAACGGCAAGCTCCTAAAGACTTGACAAATAATGGAGACATTATAGTCAAACAGGCTGACAAAGGAGGTGGTTTGGTCATTCAGGACAGACCAGACTACCTCCGTGAGGCATATTGGTTACTATCAGACACGGATACTTACCTGAAACTCCCTTCTGATCCTCTCCCCCATTACCAACGGGTTAGTCTTGTTGAGGCAGCCCATAGCGAGGGTGTACTGGATGTCAAAGATAAATGCTTTTTGCTTCCAATAGTATGCAGTACGCCCTACTTTTATCACCTCCCAAAGGTGCATAAATCCCTGATTGACCCCCCAGGGAGATCAATTGTTGCTAGTACGAACAGTTTTACTAGTGGGCTGTCAGTCTATATAGACCACCTATTACAACCCATGGTGTGTCAATTAGCATCATATATCAGAAACTCTAGTCATGTCATCAAAATCTGAAAGGATTATTCTTGGTACGATAATTATATGTGGGCTTCGTTGGATGTTGCCTCACTGTACACTTCAATACCCCATCAGGTGGGCATAGCTGCTGTACAGTATTTTCTAAGCAAGAACAGTGAGATGAATTCTAAACAATCAGAATTCCTCCTTTACAGCATAGATTTTATTTTACGTCACAATTATTTTACGTTTTAGATCAATTTTACCTCCAATGTAAAGGTACAGCTATAGGGGCGAATTTTGCCCCCGTATATGCGAACCTGACAATGAGGTACTGGGAAGAGATGAAGATATGGGTCGACAATCCTTTTTCCCAGTATATTGTTTTTTTATGGTCGTTTTATTGATGATGTCCTATTGATCTGGAGTGGTTGCCCGAACCTATTCTCAGCCTTTGTTGCATATTGTAATGATAATCTATTGGGATTATAATTTACACATGAGCTAGACCAGAGTGAGCTAGTGTTCCTTGATCTGGTTTTATCTCATGATAAAGATACCATTATTACTAGTAATCACAACAAGCCTACATCTTATGCCGCGTACACACGGTCGGACTTTTCGTCTACAAAAGTCCAACGGACGCTGACGGACTAAAGCTGGCTGGTAATCCGATTGTGTGTGGGCTTCTCCGGACTTTCAACATACTTTTTTAGCCTCAAATCCGACGTACTTTAGATTTGAAACATGCTTCAAATCTTTACTTCGTAACTACGACGGACCCCGAAATCCGCTCGTCTGTGTGCTAGTCCGACGGACAAAAAGCCACGCTAGGGCACCTATTGGCTACTGGCTATGAACTTCCTTATTTTAGTCCGGTGTACGTCATCACGTAAGAATTCGACGGACTTTTGTGTGATCGTGTGTAGGCAAGTCTGTTCGTTAGAAAGTCCGCCGCAAGTCCGTCGAAAGTCCGCCGAAAGTCTGCCGGAAGTCTGTCGGACAGGCTGTCTGACTTTTGTAGACGAAAAGTCCGACCGTGTGTACGCGGCATAATAATTCTTATCTTCATTATACCAGTTGCCACCACCCGACGTGGAAGACAAATATCCCTAATGGCCAATTCCACAGATTGCGTAGGAACTGTACTAAAACAGAAGACTATATGATACAGGGACAGTATATGCAAAAAAAGTTTGAGGAGAAAGGATATCCAAGGGATTTAGTGATGAACACTCTCCTTTCCAATAAGATACAACGATCTGTGAATAACAATAGAAACAATAATTCTTCAGAAATGGTAAACACCGTTAGATTTGTGTCAATATTTAATACAAAATATAGAGCTATCTCTAAAATAATATACAAACACTATGATATTCTAAAACTTGATCATATTCTGGCCCCAATACTTCCTCCCAAGCCACAAGTGACCTTCAGACGTTCACATACAATTAAAAATATTATTGTTTCTAGTAAATTAACAAAACCTAATAGTTGGCCCCTGTTTGATATCAGAACCTATTTCGACACCAGGACTGGTATTTTCCGACGTCGTAAGAGCGGGTGCCTCACTTGCCAATCAATACCTTATGGTCGCTCAAAAATAGTTACCAATGGAGGGAAGTCCTTCCAAATTAAACAATTTATCACGTGTTCCACTGAGTTCATTGTTTATGTTCTGCGATGCTCATGTGGCCTGTTGTAAGTGGGCCGTACAATACGCACCCTACAGACAAGAGTGGGTGAGCATCGCAGATTAACTAAAAAGGGATGTGTTAAGCATAGTGTTCCGCGTCATTTTCGTCAGAAGCATAATAGAGATTTTGGACAAATGGAAGTACTTGCAATTGAGGCTATCCTTAGGGGTACCCATACGGACAACGAAAGGTTCTACCTCCTTTGCCAAAGGGAGAGTTTTTGGATATATTTATTGGGGTCTCTTTTGCCTGGGGGCTTAATGAAGAAATCGATGTCCTGAGTGTGATTATATAATACCTTCCTAATTAATATAAAGTTACAGGTGGCTGCATTTATTGTTATATGTATACAGATGTGATAATAGGCAAGATGGATGATGATGTACAGTTCCACGTTGACAGATAATTCTCTCAATGTGGCTTCTTGGAATAGTATGTGGTTGTTCATCTGGGTTTTGTATTCTTCATTTTATCCATTACATACATTTATTCATTTTTTAGCGTATATTGTATACTCATATATTTACACATATATAGATTTTAATGTTATATGGTGGTTTTAGTAATTATTTTTGCAGACCCTTTTGGGATTTTTCACAGTCCATTACTGGTGACAATTTATGTCACTAGTGGTGGACTGTAAGAGAGTTCAATAATAATGTATTATTATTTTTATAGATATGTAAATACACATATATGTAATTATTTTATCATCTTTATTGCTAAACTTGGTGCATGTTTTTTGCATTTATGTTCTGTTTTTTTTGTGTATGTGTTTATTATTGTATTTGTATAAGGCATACAGGGGGTTAACATCATTCAAACTGATAGTTTACCCCACCCACATCTATATAACTATATAATTCCTTCCTGCTGTGGCTCCTGTGACTTTGATAAAGCGCAGAGTGTGAAACATGTAAATCACGGTCGCCACAGTAACAACTAGCCTGCGACCCGCCTAACACCAGGACACTCTAGGACACCCCTTGTTTCCGAATTTTCCGGCCTCGATTTTGGCCTCCGGGTCTTTGGAGCCAGTGCACATCACTCTGAATGCCATCCAGGATGTCAGATTTTAGCAGATTGTAGCTTGCTGGATCGCTGAATCAGCCTGCTTGCCTGCCTGTTTGTCTATACCCAGCAGCGTTGACTACAGTACACCATCTGCAGCACAGTGAGTTTGACATCTCCAGTAACCATTAGTTGTACTTTAGAGAGCTGTGTCTCTCCACTCTGGTCTTTCTCAACACATTGAGCCACACCCAGGAGCGTGGACTACAGTACACCATCTGCAGCACAGTGAGTTTGACATCTCCAGTAACCAGTAGTTGTACTCTAGAGAGCTGTGTCTCTCCGCTCTAGTTTTCCCTACACATTGAGCTATCTAGCTATCCAGTCATTATCTGGATAATAGAGTGTACTTATTGATGTTAACCCTCTGTCACCAGGAAGTGTGGCGGTATCCCATATATTAAAATTCGGAGTACTTCAACTATGAGAATGATTTTTATTTTATTTTGTTTGATTTTAACTACATAATTTTCATTGGACAATTGTTTTTTAATTTAATTGTGCATTCAATAAATGAACTATATTGAGTATTACTATTGCCAAAGTTCTTTTGGTACTGGTCCCATTGAGCACTGCATTTGTTGCTTAATGTTCCCCCAGCTGCAGCATACTGCCACTGTTTTCTCCAGTGACAAGGAGGGAGGGGATGATGAGGTCACTGACTCTACTTGGGTGCCTGATAGAAGAGAGGAGGAGGAGGTTACAGTTTCCTGATGCTAGACAATGTGTTATTGAGGCTTTGTTCAGTCACAGAAAGAGCCGTGGAGAAGGTGGCCGGCTGACCGATGCCTTCAGACAATTCTTCGGTCCTCAGCGCCAAGGTCTGATCAGTTCCAGCAACCATCGCCAGTGTCTGAATTACATGGTGTAGGAATATCTACGGGCAAGATCAGACTTGGAGACCTTTCCGACAGAACATCCACTGGGTTACTGGGTCTTGAGGATGGACCACTGGCCAGAGCTTGCTCAATATGCAATTGAGCTACTGGCCTGTCCTGGATCCAGTGTTCTTTCTGAACGCACATTCAGTGCTGCTGGAGGCTTTGTAACCGATCACAGAGTGCGCCTGTCCACAGAGTCTGTTGTTTGGCTCATATTCCTAAAAATGAATCAGTCTTGGATCACCAGCTACCAAGCACCTGATGCTGATGTAACCCAATGTTTCTGCCCCTGTTTAACAGGGGCGTGGAAATACAATTTTTGATCTAATATTTCACAGCAGGGCCCGTACCTGTGCTCAACAAGAGTATCTGTGAGGCTTTACAGTGTTGTACCAACACCACCACCGCCTAAGGCCCAGTATTTCTTCCCCTGCGCTCAACAAGAATATCTGTGAGGATTTACAGTGTTGTACCACCACCACCGTCGCCTAAGGCCCAATTTTTCTTCCCCTGTATAACAGCGGTAGGGATGAGCTTCGTGTTCGAGTCGAACGCATGTTCGACTCGAACATAGTGTGTTCGGTCGTTCGTCGAATTACGAACGATATGGGCCGTTCGCGCCAAATTTGAGTGGTGCGTCACGGCCCATAATTCACTGCGGCATCGTAATGCATTGCTGGCTGATGATTGGCCAAGAATGCACTATGACCCACATGCTTGGCCAATCACAGCGCTGTGTGTACAGAGAGCCGTAACTGGCCAAAGCCAAGGAGGCTTTGGCCAATTATGACTCAGGGGGTTTAGTACACAGCCCACACTGTATAAGGCTGCCTCTGTGGCGGCCTTGTGTAGTGTGTTGCGGTGGAGACTGGAGAGAGATAGACAGAGAGACAGTGTCATTTGATTTAAGTTAGATAGAGTAGGCAGGTTGAGTCAGTTAGCTGCACTTACAGTGTATTGTGTATATATATATGCATCCCAGGTGTTGTATATATATATATATATATATAATATTTCCAGTTAGTGTACTGTGTACCCTGCACAGTTGCACCTACAGAATAGCTACCTGAAGCCAGGTGCTTGTGTAGGCTCTTGACGTATTTCCAGTTACTGTACTGTGTACCCTGCACAGTTGCACCTACAGTATAGCTACCTGAAGCCAGGTGCTTGTGTAGGCTCTTGACATATTTCCAGTTACTGTACTGTGTACCCTGCACAGTTGCACCTACAGTATAGCTACCTGAAGCCAGGTGCTTGTGTAGGCTCTTCACGTATTTCAAGTTACTGTACTGTGTACCCTGCACAGTTGCACCTACAGTATAGCACCTGAAGCCAGGTGCTTGTGTAGGCTCTTGATGTATTTCCAGTTAGTGTACTGTGTACCCTGCACAGTTGCACCAACAGTATAGCTACCTGAAGCCAGGTGCTTGTGTAGGCTCTTGACATATTTCCAGTTACTGTACTGTGTACCCTGCACAGTTGCACCTACAGTATAGCTACCTGAAGCCAGGTGCTTGTGTAGGCTCTTCACATATTTCAAGTTACTGTACTGTGTACTCTGCACAGTTGCACCTACAGTATAGCACCTGAAGCCAGGTGCTTGTGTAGGCTCTTGACGTATTTCCAGTTAGTGTACTGTGTACCCTGCACAGTTGCACCTACAGTATAGCTACCTGAAGCCAGGTGCTTGTGTAGGCTCTTCACGTATTTCAAGTTACTGTTCTGTGTACCCTGCGCAGTTGCACCTACAGTATAGTTACCTGAAGCCAGGTGCTTGTGTGGGCTCTTGACGTATTTCCAGTTACTGTACTGTGTACGCTGCACAGTTGCACCTACAGTATAGCTACCTAAAGCCAGGTGCTTGTGTAGACTCTTGACGTATTTCAAGTTACTGTACTGTGTACCCTGCACAATTGCACCTATAGTATAGCTACCTGAAGCCAGGTGCTTGTGTGGGCTCTTGATGTATTTCCAGTAAGTGTACTGTGTACCCTGCACAGTTACACCTACAGTATAGCTACCTGAAGCCAGGTGCTTGTGTAGGCTCATTGAAGTATTTCCAGTCAGTGTACTGTGTACCCTGAACAGTTGCACCTAGAGTATAGCTACTTGAAGCCAGGTGCTTGGATAGGCTCTTGACATATTTCCAGTTACTGTACTGTGTACCCTGCACAGTTGCAACTACAATATAGCTACCTGAAGCCAGGTGCTTGTGTAGGCTCTTGACATATTTCCAGTTAGTGTACTGTGTACCCTGCACAGTTGCACCTACAGTATAGCTACCTGAAGCCAGGTGCTTGTGTAGGCTCTTGACGTATTTCAAGTTACTGTGCTGTGTACCCTGCACAGTTGCACCTACAGTATAGCTACCTGAAGCCAGGTGCTTGTGTAGGCTCTTGACATATTTTCAGTTAGTGTACTGTGTACCCTGCACAGTTGCACCTACAGTATAGCTACCTGAAGCCAGGTGCTTGTGTAGGCTCTTGACATATTTCCAGTTACTGTACTGTGTACCCTGCACAGTTGCACCTACAGTATAGCTACCTGAAGCCAGGTGCTTGTGTAGGCTCTTCACGTATTTCAAGTTACTGTACTGTGTACCCTGCACAGTTGCACCTACAGTATAGCACCTGAAGCCAGGTGCTTGTGTAGGCTCTTGACGTATTTCCAGTTAGTTTACTGTGTACCCTGCACAGTTGCACCTACAGTATAGCTACCTGAAGCCAGGTGCTTGTGTAGGCTCTTGACATATTTCCAGTTACTGTACTGTGTACCCTGCACAGTTGCACCTACAGTATAGCTACCTGAAGCCAGGTGCTTGTGTAGGCTCTTGACATATTTCAAGTTACTGTACTGTGTACCCTGCACAGTTGCACCTACAGTATAGCTACCTGAAGCCAGGTGCTTGTGTGGGCTCTTGACGTATTACCAGTTACTGTACTGTGTATGCTGCACAGTTGCACCTACGGTATAGCTACCTGAAGCCAGGTGCTTGTGTAGGCTCTTGACGTATTTCAAGTTACTGTAGTGTGTACCCTGCACAATTGCACCTATAGAATAGCTACCTGAAGCCAGGTGCTTGTGTGGGCTCTTGATGTATTTCCAGTAAGTGTACTGTGTACCCTGCACAGTTACACCTACAGTATAGCTACCTGAAGCCAGGTGCTTGTGTAGGCTCATTGAAGTATTTCCAGTCAGTGTACTGTGTACCCTGCACAGTTGCACCTAGAGTATAGCTACTTGAAGCCAGGTGCTTGTATAGGCTCTTGACATATTTCCAGTTACTTTACTGTGTACCCTGCACAGTTGCACCTACAGTATAGCTACCTGAAGCCAGGTGCTTGTGTAGGCTCTTGACATATTTCCAGTTAGTGTACTGTGTATCCTGCACAGTTGCACCTACAGTATAGCTACCTGAAGCCAGGTGCTTGTGTAGGCTCTGGACGTATTTCAAGTTACTGTACTGTGTACCCTGCACAGTTGCACCTACAGTATAGCTACCTGAAGCCAGGTGCTTGTGTAGGCTCTTGACATATTTCCAGTTAGTGTACTGTGTACCCTGCACAGTTGCACCTACAGTATAGCTATCTGAAGCCAGGTGCTTGTGTAGGCTCTTGACATATTTCCAGTTAGTGTACTGTGTACCCTGCACAGTTGCACCTACAGTATAGCTACCTGAAGGCAGGTGCTTGTGTAGGCTCTTGACGTATTTCCAGTTACTGTACTGTGTACCCTGCACAGTTGCACCTACAGTATAGCTACCTGAAGCCAGGTGCTTGTGTAGGCTCTTGACGTATTTCAAGTTACTGTACTGTGTACCCTGCACAGTTGCACCTACAGTATAGCTACCTGAAGCCAGGTGCTTGTGTAGGCTCTTGACATATTTCCAGTTAGTGTACTGTGTACCCTGCACAGTTGCACCTACAGTATAGCTACCTGAAGGCAGGTGCTTGTGTAGGCTCTTGACGTATTTCCAGTTAGTGTACTGTGTACCCTGCACAGTTGCACCTACAGTATAGCTACCTGAAGCCAGGTGCTTGTGTAGGCTCTTGACGTATTTCCAGTTACTGTACTGTGTACCCTGCACAGTTGCACCTACAGTATAGCTACCTTAAGACAGGTGCTTGTGTAGGCTCTTCACATATTTTAAGTTACTGTACTGTGTACCCTGCGCAGTTGCACCTACAGTATAGTTACCTGAAGCCAGGTGCTTGTGTGGGCTCTTGACGTATTTCCAGTTACTGTACTGTGTATGCTGCACAGTTGCACCTACGGTATAGCTACCTGAAACCAGGTGCTTGTGTAGGCTCTTGACGTATTTCAAGTTACTGTAGTGTGTACCCTGCACAATTGCACCTATAGTATAGCTACCTGAAGCCAGGTGCTTGTGTGGGCTCTTGATGTATTTCCAGTAAGTGTACTGTGTACCCTGCACAATTACCACTACAGTATAGCTACCTGAAGCCAGGTGCTTGTGTAGGCTCATTGAAGTATTTCCAGTCAGTGTACTGTGTACCCTGCACAGTTGCACCTAGAGTATAGCTACTTGAAGCCAGGTGCTTGTATAGGCTCTTGACATATTTCCAGTTACTGTACTGTGTACCCTGCACAGTTGCACCTACAGTATAGCTACCTGAAGCCAGGTGCTTGTGTAGGCTCTTGACATATATCCAGTTAGTGTACTGTGTACCCTGCACAGTTGCACCTACAGTATAACTACCTGAAGCCAGGTGCTTGTGTAGGCTCTTGACGTATTTCAAGTTACTGTACTGTGTACCCTGCACAGTTGCACCTACAGTATAGCTACCTGAAGCCAGGTGCTTGTGTAGGCTCTTAACATATTTCCAGTTAGTGTACTGTGTACCCTGCACAGTTGCACCTAGAATATAGCTATCTGAAGCTAGGTGCTTGTGTAGGCTCTTGACATATTTCCAGTTACTGTACTGTGTACCCTGCACAGTTGCACCTACAGTATAGCTACCTGAAGGCAGGTGCTTGTGTAGGCTCTTGACGTATTTCCAGTTACTGTACTGTGTACCCTGCACAGTTGCACCTACAGTATAGCTACCTGAAGCCAGGTGCTTGTGTAGGCTCTTAACATATTTCAAGTTACTGTACTGTGTACCCTGCATAGTTGCACCTACAGTATAGCTACCTGAAGCCAGGTGCTTGTGTAGGCTCTTGACATATTTCCAGTTAGTTTACTGTGTACCCTGCACAGTTGCACCTACAGTATAGCTACCTGAAGCCAGGTGCTTGTGTAGGCTCTTGACGTATTTCCAGTTACTGTACTGTGTACCCTGCACATTTGCACCTACAGTATAGCTACCTGAAGCCAGGTGCTTGTGTAGGCTCTTGACGTATTTCAAGTTACTGTACTGTGTACCCTGCACAGTTGCACCTACAGTATAGCACCTGAAGCCAGGTGCTTGTGTAGGCTCTTGACGTATTTCCAGTTAGTGTACTGTGTACCTTGCACAGTTGCACCTACAGTATAGCTACCTGAAGCCAGGTGCTTGTGTAGGCTCTTGACGTATTTCAAGTTACTGTACTGTGTACCCTGCACAGTTGCACCTACAGTATAGCTACCTGAAGCCAGGTGCTTGTGCAGGCTCTTGACATATTTCCAGTTAGTGTACTGTGTACCCTGCACAGTTGCACCTAAAATATAGTTAACTGAAGCCAGGTGCTTGTGTAGGCTCTTGACATATTTCCAGTTACTGTACTGTGTACCCTGCACAGTTGCACCTACAGTATAGCTACCTGAAGGCAGGTGCTTGTGTAGGCTCTTGACGTATTTCCAGTTACTGTACTGTGTACCCTGCACAGTTGCACCTACAGTATAGCTACCTGAAGCCAGGTGCTTGTGTAGGCTCTTGACGTATTTCAAGTTACTGTACTGTGTACCCTGCACAGTTGCACCTACAGTATAGCTACCTGAAGCCAGGTGCTTGTGTAGGCTCTTGACATATTTCCAGTTAGTGTACTGTGTACCCTGCACAGTTGCACCTACAGTATAGCTACCTGAAGGCAGGTGCTTGTGTAGGCTCTTGACGTATTTCCAGTTACTGTACTGTGTACCCTGCACATTTGCACCTACAGTATAGCTACCTGAAGCCAGGTGCTTGTGTAGGCTCTTGACATATTTCCAGTTAGTGTACTGTGTACCCTGCACAGTTGCACCTACAGTATAGCTACCTGAAGGCAGGTGCTTGTGTAGGCTCTTGACGTATTTCCAGTTAGTGTACTGTGTACCCTGCACAGTTGCACCTACAGTATAGCTACCTGAAGCCAGGTGCTTGTGTAGGCTCTTGACGTATTTCCAGTTACTGTACTGTGTACCCTGCACAGTTGCACCTACAGTATAGCTACCTTAAGACAGGTGCTTGTGTAGGCTCTTCACATATTTTAAGTTACTGTACTGTGTACCCTGCGCAGTTGCACCTACAGTATAGTTACCTGAAGCCAGGTGCTTGTGTGGGCTCTTGACATATTTCCAGTTACTGTACTGTGTATGCTGCACAGTTGCACCTACGGTATAGCTACCTGAAGCCAGGTGCTTGTGTAGGCTCTTGACGTATTTCAAGTTACTGTAGTGTGTACCCTGCACAATTGCACCTATAGTATAGCTACCTGAAGCCAGGTGCTTGTGTGGGCTCTTGATGTATTTCCAGTAAGTGTACTGTGTACCCTGCACAATTACCACTACAGTATAGCTACCTGAAGCCAGGTGCTTGTGTAGGCTCATTGAAGTATTTCCAGTCAGTGTACTGTGTACCCTGCACAGTTGCACCTAGAGTATAGCTACTTGAAGCCAGGTGCTTGTATAGGCTCTTGACATATTTCCAGTTACTGTACTGTGTACCCTGCACAGTTGCACCTACAGTATAGCTACCTGAAGCCAGGTGCTTGTGTAGGCTCTTGACATATATCCAGTTAGTGTACTGTGTACCCTGCACAGTTGCACCTACAGTATAACTACCTGAAGCCAGGTGCTTGTGTAGGCTCTTGACGTATTTCAAGTTACTGTACTGTGTACCCTGCACAGTTGCACCTACAGTATAGCTACCTGAAGCCAGGTGCTTGTGTAGGCTCTTAACATATTTCCAGTTAGTGTACTGTGTACCCTGCACAGTTGCACCTAGAATATAGCTATCTGAAGCTAGGTGCTTGTGTAGGCTCTTGACATATTTCCAGTTACTGTACTGTGTACCCTGCACAGTTGCACCTACAGTATAGCTACCTGAAGGCAGGTGCTTGTGTAGGCTCTTGACGTATTTCCAGTTACTGTACTGTGTACCCTGCACAGTTGCACCTACAGTATAGCTACCTGAAGCCAGGTGCTTGTGTAGGCTCTTAACATATTTCAAGTTACTGTACTGTGTACCCTGCATAGTTGCACCTACAGTATAGCTACCTGAAGCCAGGTGCTTGTGTAGGCTCTTGACATATTTCCAGTTAGTTTACTGTGTACCCTGCACAGTTGCACCTACAGTATAGCTACCTGAAGCCAGGTGCTTGTGTAGGCTCTTGACGTATTTCCAGTTACTGTACTGTGTACCCTGCACATTTGCACCTACAGTATAGCTACCTGAAGCCAGGTGCTTGTGTAGGCTCTTGACGTATTTCAAGTTACTGTACTGTGTACCCTGCACAGTTGCACCTACAGTATAGCACCTGAAGCCAGGTGCTTGTGTAGGCTCTTGACGTATTTCCAGTTAGTGTACTGTGTACCTTGCACAGTTGCACCTACAGTATAGCTACCTGAAGCCAGGTGCTTGTGTAGGCTCTTGACGTATTTCAAGTTACTGTACTGTGTACCCTGCACAGTTGCACCTACAGTATAGCTACCTGAAGCCAGGTGCTTGTGCAGGCTCTTGACATATTTCCAGTTAGTGTACTGTGTACCCTGCACAGTTGCACCTAAAATATAGTTAACTGAAGCCAGGTGCTTGTGTAGGCTCTTGACATATTTCCAGTTACTGTACTGTGTACCCTGCACAGTTGCACCTACAGTATAGCTACCTGAAGGCAGGTGCTTGTGTAGGCTCTTGACGTATTTCCAGTTACTGTACTGTGTACCCTGCACAGTTGCACCTACAGTATAGCTACCTGAAGCCAGGTGCTTGTGTAGGCTCTTGACGTATTTCAAGTTACTGTACTGTGTACCCTGCACAGTTGCACCTACAGTATAGCTACCTGAAGCCAGGTGCTTGTGTAGGCTCTTGACATATTTCCAGTTAGTGTACTGTGTACCCTGCACAGTTGCACCTACAGTATAGCTACCTGAAGGCAGGTGCTTGTGTAGGCTCTTGACGTATTTCCAGTTACTGTACTGTGTACCCTGCACATTTGCACCTACAGTATAGCTACCTGAAGCCAGGTGCTTGTGTAGGCTCTTGACGTATTTCCAGTTAGTGTACTGTGTACCCTGCACAGTTGCACCTACAGTATAGCTACCTGAAGCCAGGTGCTTGTGTAGGCTCTTGACGTATTTCCAGTTACTGTGCTGTGTACCCTGCACAGTTGCACCTACAGTATAGCTACCTTAAGACAGGTGCTTGTGTAGGCTCTTCACATATTTTAAGTTACTGTACTGTGTACCCTGCGCAGTTGCACCTACAGTATAGTTACCTGAAGCCAGGTGCTTGTGTGGGCTCTTGACGTATTTCCAGTTACTCTACTGTGTATGCTGCACAGTTGCACCTACGGTACAGCTACCTGAAGCCAGGTGCTTGTGTAGGCTCTTGACGTATTTCAAGTTACTGTAGTGTGTACCCTGCACAATTGCACCTATAGTATAGCTACCTGAAGCCAGGTTCTTGTGTGGGCTCTTGATGTATTTCCAGTAAGTGTACTGTGTACCCTGCACAGTTACACCTACAGTATAGCTACCTGAAGCCAGGTGCTTGTGTAGGCTCATTGAAGTATTTCCAGTCAGTGTACTGTGTACCCTGCACAGTTGCACCTAGAGTATAGCTCTTTGAAGCCAGGTGCTTGTATAGGCTCTTGACATATTTCCAGTTACTGTACTGTGTACCCTGCACAGTTGCACCTACAGTATAGCTACCTGAAGCCAGGTGCTTGTGTAGGCTCTTGACATATTTCCAGTTAGTGTACTGTGTACCCTGCACAGTTGCACCTAAAATATAGTTATCTGAAGCCAGGTGCTTGTGTAGGCTCTTGACATATTTCCAGTTACTGTACCGTGTACCCTGCACAGTTGCACCTACAGTATAGCTACCTGAAGGCAGGTGCTTGTGTAGGCTCTTGACGTATTTCCAGTTACTGTACTGTGTACCCTGCACAGTTGCACCTACAGTATAGCTACCTGAAGCCAGGTGCTTGTGTAGGCTCTTGACGTATTTCAAGTTACTGTACTGTGTACCCTGCACAGTTGCACCTACAGTATAGCTACCTGAAGCCAGGTGCTTGTGTAGGCTCTTGACATATTTCCAGTTACTGTACTGTGTACCCTGCACAGTTGCACCTACAGTATAGCTACCTGAAGCCAGGTGCTTGTGTAGGCTCTTGACATATTTCCAGTTAGTGTACTGTGTACCCTGCACAGTTGCACCTACAGTATAGCTACCTGAAGCCAGGTGCTTGTGTAGGCTCTTGACATATTTCCAGTTACTGTACTGTGTACCCTGCACAGTTGCACCTACAGTATAGCTACCTGAAGCCAGGTGCTTGTGTAGGCTCTTGACATATTTCCAGTTAGTGTACTGTGTACCCTGCACAGTTGCACCTACAGTATAGCTACCTGAAGCCAGGTGCTTGTGTAGGCTCTTGACATATTTCAAGTTACTGAACTGTGTACCCTGCACAGTTGCACCTACAGAATAGCTACCTGAATCCAGGTGCTTGTGTAGGCTCTTGACATATTTCCAGTTAGTGTACTGTGTACCCTGCACAGTTGCACCTAAAATATAGCTATCTGAAGCCAGGTGCTTGTGTAGGCTCTTGACATATTTTCAGTTACTGTACTGTGTACCCTGCACAGTTGCACCTACAGTATAGATACCTGAAGGCAGGTGCTTGTGTAGGCTCTTGATGTATTTCCAGTTACTGTACTGTGTACCCTGCACAGTTGCACCTACAGTATAGCTACCTGAAGCCAGGTGCTTGTGTAGGCTCTTGACGTATTTCAAGTTACTGTACTGTGTACCCTGCACAGTTGCACCTACAGTATAGCACCTGAAGCCAGGTGCTTGAGTAGGCTCTTGATGTATTTCCAGTTAGTGTACTGTGTACCCTGCACAGTTGTACCTGCAGTATAGCTACCTGAATCCAGGTGCTTGTGTAGGCTCTTGACGTATTTCAAGTTACTGTAGTGTGTACCCTGCACAATTGCACCTATAGTATAGCTACCTGAAGCCAGGTGCTTGTGTGGGCTCTTGATGTATTTCCAGTAAGTGTACTGTGTACCCTGCACAGTTACACCTACAGTATAGCTACCTGAAGCCAGGTGCTTGTGTAGGCTCATTGAAGTATTTCCAGTCAGTGTACTGTGTACCCTGCGCAGTTGCACCTAGAGTATAGCTTCTTGAAGCCAGGTGCTTGTATAGGCTCTTGACATATTTCCAGTTACTGTACTGTGTACCCTGCACAGTTGCACCTACAGTATAGCTACCTGAAGCCAGGTGCTTGTGTAGGCTCTTGACGTATTTCAAGTTACTGTACTGTGTACCCTGCACAGTTGCACCTACAGTATAGCACCTGAAGCCAGGTGCTTGTGTAGGCTCTTGATGTATTTCCAGTTAGTGTACTGTGTACCCTGCACAGTTGTACCTGCAGTATAGCTACCTGAATCCAGGTGCTTGTGTAGGCTCTTGACGTATTTCAAGTTACTGTAGTGTGTACCCTGCACAATTGCACCTATAGTATAGCTACCTGAAGCCAGGTGCTTGTGTGGGCTCTTGATGTATTTCCAGTAAGTGTACTGTGTACCCTGCACAGTTACACCTACAGTATAGCTACCTGAAGCCAGGTGCTTGTGTAGGCTCATTGAAGTATTTCCAGTCAGTGTACTGTGTACCCTGCGCAGTTGCACCTAGAGTATAGCTACTTGAAGCCAGGTGCTTGTATAGGCTCTTGACATATTTCCAGTTACTGTACTGTGTACCCTGCACAGTTGCACCTACAGTATAGCTACCTGAAGCCAGGTGCTTGTGTAGGCTCTTGACATATTTCCAGTTAGTGTACTGTGTACCCTGCACAGTTGCACCTACAGTATAGCTACCTGAAGCCAGGTGCTTGTGTAGGCTCTTGACATATTTCCAGTTAGTGTACTGTGTACCCTGCACAGTTGCACCTACAGTATAGCTACCTGAAGCCAGGTGCTTGTGTAGGCTCTTGACGTATTTCAAGTTACTGTACTGTGTACCCTGCACAGTTGCACCTACAGTATAGCTACCTGAAGCCAGGTGCTTGTGTAGGCTCTTGACATATTTCCAGTTAGTGTACTGTGTACCCTGCACAGTTGCACCGAAAATATAGCTATCTGAAGCCAGGTGCTTGTGTAGGCTCTTGACATATTTCCAGTTACTGTACTGTGTACCCTGCACTGTTGCACCTACAGTATAGCTACCTGAAGCCAGGTGCTTGTGTAGGCTCTTGACGTATTTCCAGTTACTGTACTGTGTACCCTGCACAGTTGCACCTACAGTATAGCTACCTGAAGCCAGGTGCTTGTGTAGGCTCTTCACATATTTTAAGTTACTGTACTGTGTACCCTGCGCAGTTGCACCTACAGTATAGTTACCTGAAGCCAGGTGCTTGTGTGGGCTCTTGACGTATTTCCAGTTACTGTACTGTGTATGCTGCACAGTTGCACCTACAGTATAGCTACCTGAAGCCAGGTGCTTGTGTAGGCTCTTGACGTATTTCAAGTTACTGTACTGTGTACCCTGCACAGTTGCACCTACAGTATAACTACCTGAAGCCAGGTGCTTGTGTAGGCTCTTGACATATTTCCAGTTAGTGTACAGTGTACCCTGCACAGTTACACCTACAGTATAACTACCTGAAGCCAGGTGCTTGTGTAGGCTCATTGAAGTATTTCCAGTCAGTGTACTGTGTACCCTGCACAGTTGCACCTAGAGTATAGCTACTTGAAGCCAGGTGCTTGTATAGGCTCTTGACATAGTTCCAGTTACTGTACTGTGTAACCTGCACAGTTGCACCTACAGTATAGCTACCTGAAGCCAGGTGCTTGTGTAGGCTCTTGAAATATTTCCAGTTAGTGTACTGTGTACCCTGCACAGTTGCACCTACAGTATAGCTACCAGAAGCCAGGTGCTTGTGTAGGCTCTTGACATATTTCAAGTTACTGTATTGTGTACCCTGCACAGTTGCACCTACAGTATAGCTACCTGAAGCCAGGTGCTTGTGTAGACTCTTGACATATTTCCAGTTAGTGTACTGTGTACCCTGCACAGTTGCACCTACAGTATAGCTACCTGAAGCCAGGTGCTTGTGTAGGCTCTTGACGTATTTCAAGTTACTGTACTGTGTACCCTGCACAGTTGCACCTACAGTATAGCTACCTGAAGCCAGGTGCTTGTGTAGGCTCTTGACGTATTTCAAGTTACTGTACTGTGTACCCTGCACAGTTGCACCTACAGTATAGCTACCTGAAGCCAGGTGCTTGTGTAGGCTCTTGACATATTTCCAGTTAGTGTACTGTGTACCCTGCACAGTTGCACCTACAGTATAGCTACCTGAAGGCAGGTGCTTGTGTAGGCTCTTGACGTATTTCCAGTTACTGTACTGTGTACCCTGCACATTTGCACCTACAGTATAGCTACCTGAAGCCAGGTGCTTGTGTAGGCTCTTGACGTATTTCAAGTTACTGTAGTGTGTACCCTGCACAATTGCACCTATAGTATAGCTACCTGAAGCCAGGTGCTTGTGTGGGCTCTTGATGTATTTCCAGTTAGTGTACTGTGTACCCTGCACAGTTGCACCTACAGTATAGCTACCTGAATCCAGGTGCTTGTGTAGGCTCTTGACGTATTTCAAGTTACTGTAGTGTGTACCCTGCACAATTGCACCTATAGTATAGCTACCTGAAGCCAGGTGCTTGTGTGGGCTCTTGATGTATTTCCAGTAAGTGTACTGTGTACCCTGCACAGTTACACCTACAGTATAGCTACCTGAAGCCAGGTGCTTGTGTAGGCTCATTGAAGTATTTCCAGTCAGTGTACTGTGTACCCTGCGCAGTTGCACCTAGAGTATAGCTACTTGAAGCCAGGTGCTTGTATAGGCTCTTGACATATTTCCAGTTACTGTACTGTGTACCCTGCACAGTTGCACCTACAGTATAGCTACCTGAAGCCAGGTGCTTGTGTAGGCTCTTGACATATTTCCAGTTAGTGTACTGTGTACCCTGCACAGTTGCACCTACAGTATAGCTACCTGAAGCCAGGTGCTTGTGTAGGCTCTTGACGTATTTCAAGTTACTGTACTGTGTACCCTGCACAGTTGCACCTACAGTATAGCTACCTGAAGCCAGGTGCTTGTGTAGGCTCTTGACATATTTCCAGTTAGTGTACTATGTACCCTGCACAGTTGCACCTAAAATATAGCTATCTGAAGCCAGGTGCTTGTGTAGGCTCTTGACATATTTCCAGTTACTGTACTGTGTACCCTGCACTGTTGCACCTACAGTATAGCTACCTGAAGCCAGGTGCTTGTGTAGGCTCTTGACATATTTCCAGTTACTGTACTGTGTACCCTGCACAGTTGCACCTACAGTATAGCTATCTGAAGCCAGGTGCTTGTGTAGGCTCTTCACATATTTTAAGTTACTGTACTGTGTACCCTGCGCAGTTGCACCTACAGTATAGTTACCTGAAGCCAGGTGCTTGTGTGGGCTCTTGACGTATTTCCAGTTACTGTACTGTGTATGCTGCACAGTTGCACCTACAGTATAGCTACCTGAAGCCAGGTGCTTGTGTAGGCTCTTGACGTATTTCAAGTTACTGTACTGTGTACCCTGCACAGTTGCACCTACAGTATAACTACCTGAAGCCAGGTGCTTGTGTAGGCTCTTGACATATTTCCAGTTAGTGTACAGTGTACCCTGCACAGTTACACCTACAGTATAACTACCTGAAGCCAGGTGCTTGTGTAGGCTCATTGAAGTATTTCCAGTCAGTGTACTGTGTACCCTGCACAGTTGCACCTAGAGTATAGCTACTTGAAGCCAGGTGCTTGTATAGGCTCTTGACATAGTTCCAGTTACTGTACTGTATAACCTGCACAGTTGCACCTACAGTATAGCTATCTGAAGCCAGGTGCTTGTGTAGGCTCTTGACATATTTCCAGTTAGTGTACTGTGTACCCTGCACAGTTGCACCTACAGTATAGCTACCAGAAGCCAGGTGCTTGTGTAGGCTCTTGACATATTTCAAGTTACTGTACTGTGTACCCTGCACAGTTGCACCTACAGTATAGCTACCTGAAGCCTGGTGCTTGTGTAGGCTCTTGACGTATTTCAAGTTACTGTACTGTGTACCCTGCACAGTTGCACCAACAGTATAGCTACCTGAAGCCAGGTGCTTGTGTAGGCTCTTGACATATTTCCAGTTAGTGTACTGTGTACCCTGCACAGTTGCACCTAAAATATAGCTATCTGAAGCCAGGTGCTTGTGTAGGCTCTTGACATATTTCCAGTTAGTGTACTGTGTACCCTTCACAGTTGCACCTAAAATATAGCTACCTGAAGCCAGGTGCTTGTGTAGGCTCTTGACATATTTCCAGTTACTGTACTGTGTACTCTGCAAAGTTGCACCTACAGTATAGCTACCTGAAGGCAGGTGCTTGTGTAGGCTCTTGACGTATTTCCAGTTATTGTACTGTGTACCCTGCACAGTTGCACCTACAGTATAACACCTGAAGCCAGGTGCTTGTGTAGGCTCTTGACGTATTTCCAGTTACTGTACTGTGTACCCTGCACAGTTGCACCTACAGTATAGCTACCTGAAGCCAGGTGCTTGTGTAGGCTCTTGACATATTTCCAGTTACTGTACTGTGTACCCAGCACAGTTGCACCTACAGTATAGCTACCTGAAGACAAGTGCAGGTGTTCTCATACTAATAATACTACAGGCAGGCAGCTGCAGTATAATCGGTATATATATACATCCCAGTTTTGTGCAGCTACATCTCACTGCAGGCCAATAGTATGTCTGGAAGGTCAACAAGGTGAGGCAGACAGTTACAAGCCAATAAAAGAGGGCAAGCAGGCTCTGTGTCTAGAGGCAACAGTGCTGGTTGTGGAGGTGGTGCATCCTCATCAGCACGTGGCCGTGGGACACGCTTGACCTTTTTTTCAGCAGCTGGCCGCGTTGAGCCGCAACATGAGGAAGACTTGGTCGAGTGGATGACCAAGCCGTCCTCATCCTCCTCATCCTCTCACCCATTCTCAGGGTACTTTGTAAATACTGTAGCTGCCTGCCTGTGGTATTATTAGAAGCAGAACAACAGCAATTGTCTCCAGTAGGGATGAGCTTCGTGTTCGAGTCGAACTTATGTTCGAGTCGAACATCGGCTGTTCGATCGTTCGCCGAATTGCTGTTCGATTGTTCACCGTATTCAGTTTAGCTAGATCCGTTCCTGTTATCTTCCTACTGACAGGCAGGCTTGTGTTGTTACAGTATTTACAGCTACCTGAAGAAAATTGCTGATGTTCTTTTGATCCTATTAGTACCACAGTCAGGCAGCTAGACTATTTACAGTTAGTGTAGTGCGTCCTCCTCACAGTGTTCAGCTAAAGCTACAAGTTAATTTAGTGTGACCTCTGCACAGTGTTCAGCTAAAGCTACAAGTTAGTGTAGTGCGTCCTCCTCACAGTGTTCAGCTAAAACTACAAGTTAGTGTAGTGCATCCTCTGAACAGTGTTCAGCTTAAGCTACAAGTTAGTTTAGTGCGTCCTCCTCACAGTGTTCAGCTAAAACTACAAGTTAGTTTAGTGTGACCTCCTCACAGTGTTCAGCTAAAACTACAAGTTAGTGTAGTGCGTCTTCCTCACAGTGTTCAGCTAAAGCTACAAGTTAGTGTAGTGCGACCTCTGCACAGTGTTCAGCTAAAGCTACAAGTTAGTGTAGTGCGTCCTCCTCCCAGTGTTCAGCTAAAGCTACAAGTTAGTTTTGTGTGACCTCCTGTCAGGAGTCAGGGAGCGTCTCCGCTCGCCGGCCTCTGGTGCGCATGCGCGGTGGACTGGCGCTTCACCGCACACCTGTCCGCGGCCTGATGGTGCGGCGCGTGCGGGTGCACGGCGGTCCCCGTGTGCGCGGCGTCGCCCGTGCGGGTGCCCGGTAGCACGTCACACTGACGCGCTCGCCGGGCAGGGAGACTATTTCTGACGGTCCCTCCTACAGATCCCAGAGCACCCGCTTCCAATCTCCGGACATCCTACCTCCCGGAAGCCCGTGCCTCCGCGTGCCCCCAGCTCTCTGTACCCACTTCAGGGGTCTGGGTGCGCGTGGTCGTAAGGGCGAGCCGCTCTCAGCATCTCGGCCTCGGTGAGTATTAGTCCGTGACAGTATGAACCAGCCAGATGTCCGAGGCCGACAGAGCACGCTCTCCTCTGGAGATCCTGTGCCAACAGGTATCTACTCTTGCTGACTCAGTACAGAAATTGCAGGAAGGTTATACCCAAATTGATAACCGCCTTCAGCAGATCACAGGGTCACTACCCCCTGCAGCCGCAGCTCCCGCACCCAGCAGTGGGGGTCCGCTCCCTCAGGCTTCCGCCAACCCCGCTGTTGTCATGGCACTTCCGGAACCCAGGGTTCCTACACCTGAACGGTTCTCGGGGGACCGTAAGAAGTTTAGGGCCTTCAAAAATGCATGCTCCCTTTACTTCGCTCTCCAGCCGAGAACCTTTTCTTCAGAAATCGTTAAGGTGGGATTTGCGATTTCCCTATTATCCGAAGAACCCCAAGCTTGGGCCCACGGCTTGATGGAACAGAGCAGTCCTGTTTTGAACACCATCGAGGCCTTCTTTCAGAGTATGTCCCAGCTCTACGATGACCCGCAGCGTATGGCTACAGCTGAGGCCATCCTGCACCATCTGTCCCAAGGAAGAAGACCTATTGAGGACTATACTGTGGAATTCCATAAGTGGGCGGCCGATACAAATTGGAACGAGCCGGCCCTACGCTATCAGTACCGCCAAGGCTTGTCCGAGTTACTTAAGGACGAATTAGCTAGGATGGAAACCCCTGCTTCCTTGGAAGAACTCATTCAGGCAGCCACAAAACTAGATAGGCGATTGCGGGAACGACGCTCAGAGCGTTTCCAAGGTCCACGCCCCACCTGGGCGTTACTAAGACCCCACTCCACACAGACCCCGACCTCAACTTCGGCTGCTACTACACCGGTCCCTGGGGTCAAACCAATGCAGCTCGGCCTGGTTCGGGGCCCACTAACCTCCGAAGAGAAGCAACGCAGGCGACAGTCCAACCTATGTCTCTACTGCGGAGGAACCGGACATTTCCTGCGCAGTTGTCCGATCAGGCCCAGTAAGTCTCCTCAGCCAGATGTGTTGAACTATCCAAACAATAATATTCCCAAGACTTATGTGATGTTGTTTATCTCCCTACAGCTTCCGGAAGGGGAGACCCGCTTGCAGGCCATCATTGATTCCGGAGCGTGCAGTTGCTTCATAGACTCTGCCTTGGCGCACAGTTTGAATATTCCCATACAAACTAAAGATCAAGATTTACGGGTGCACCTGGCCGACGGATCCCTTCCTATCTCAGGTCCCATCACCCAGGAAACCCAACCTATTCCGCTAACTACTGATTCCGGCCACCGGGAGTTCTTACGGCTCGACCTGATTCATTCACCTATCTTTCCCGTCATACTAGGCTTGCCCTGGTTACAGGCTCACGATCCACAGATTAAATGGAGCACTAAGGCAGTATCCTTCTCCTCTCAGTATTGCTCTCAGCATTGTTTGCTCCCGGCTCCCAAAGTCTGTGCCACAATGGCTGCGCCATTGGGCAACCTCCAACATGTTCCCTCCGAGTACCTTGAGTTTCAAGAGGTCTTCAGTAAACAGATGGCTGACCGCCTACCACCTCATCGGTCCTACGACTGTCCGATCGACCTCCTTCCCGGATCCGAGATTCCATTCGGCCGGATATTCCCTCTCTCAGAAACCGAGCTAGAAGCTCTTAAACAATATATAGACGAAAATCTCAAGAAGGGCTTCATCCGTCCTTTATCTTCACCCGCCGGAGCGGGTATCTTTTTCGTTGGGAAAAAAGACGGTACCTTAAGACCCTGTGTAGATTATCGACAGCTCAATAACATCACGATTAAGAACCGGTACCCGCTACCACTCATTCCTGAGTTATTTCAGAGGTTCCGATCAGCTAAGGTGTTCTCTAAACTTGATCTCCGGGGGGCCTACAATCTTGTCAGGATCAGGGCTGGGGATGAATGGAAGACGGCTTTTAGATCCAGATTCGGGCATTTTGAGTACCTAGTGATGCCATTCGGACTCTGTAATGCCCCGGCCACCTTCCAACACCTGGTGAATGACATATTCCGAGAATACCTGGATGACTTCCTTGTTGTATACCTGGACGATATTCTTATCTTCTCCCCCACTCTATAGATACACAAGAGACACGTAAAGAAGGTTCTTACCATACTTCAACAGCACAAGCTATACTTGAAAGCTGAAAAGTGCGAATTTGAAAAATCAACCATACAGTTTCTGGGATTCATCCTCTCAACCAATGGGGTCGCAATGGACCCACAGAAGATTCAGGCAATTCAAGAGTGGCCGGCTCCATCTAACAAGAAAGGGGTACAGAGGTTTATAGGGTTCGCCAACTTCTATCGAAAATTTATTGTTGGATTCTCGGCCATCGTGGCACCTATTACCCAATTAACTCGTCAGCACAGTTCTTTTCAGTGGTCCTCAGCCGCTCAAGAGGCTTTTCTAACATTGAAGAAGTTGTTCAGTTCCGCCCTGATTCTCTGTCATCCTGACCCGACTCAACCCTTCGTATTGGAGGTAGACGCATCTGAGATCGCAACTGGAGCAATTCTCTAGCAGAGACAGGGACCTAAGGCCATTCTGCATCCGGTAGCTTTCGCCTCTAGGAAACTCAGTCCACCGGAACTCAACTATGATGTGGGTGACAGGGAGCTGCTGGCTATAAAGTTTGCTTTAGAGGAGTGGAGGTATTTGCTGGAGGGTGCAATACACCCGGTCATGATCTTTACGGATCACAAGAATCTAGAGTACCTCCGAACAGCAAGATGACTAAAACCCCGCCAAGCCCGTTGGGCCCTCTTCTGTTCCCGTTTCAACTTTCATATAGCCTACAGACCTGGAGCAAAGAATGGGAAAGCCAATGGTTTCTTTCGGATGTTCTCCGCAGACTCTCAAACATCAACGCCAAGCACGATCCTCTCTCCACAAAACTTTCTTGGACTAACTCAGGCGGATTTAATGTCATCCATTAGATCCTCATCTAGCTCATGCACAGAACCAGTAGTGCACTCCTTGAGGAAATATGAGGACCTTTTTTGGATTAAAGGGAAAATATTCGTTCCACAAGGGACTCGGCCCTTAGCCCTTAAGATGTGTCATGACCATAAGATGGCAGGACACTTCGGGAGTAAGAAAATGGCTGAACTACTTTCTCGTTCTTTCTGGTGGCCAGGATGGAGACGGGACTGTAAAGAGTATGTGGCGTCCTGTTCTCTGTGCCAGCGGAACAAGGGCCAAAACACTAGGTCCTGGGGCCTGCTCAAACCTTTGCCCATCCCGGAACGGCCATGGGCTGATGTGTCCATGGATTTTATTGTCGACCTACCTACCTCAGAACATTTTTCTACCATCCTTGTCATTGTGGACCGTTTTTCCAGGATGGCCCATTTCTTGCCCATGAGGGGCACTCCATCTGCCGTAGACACAGCCAATGTCTTCCTAAAAGAGGTCGTGAGGCTCCATGGTATACCAAGAAGCATTGTGTCGGATAGGGGCGTACAATTTACGTCCAAATTCTGGAGGGAACTCTGCAAGTCCCTGGGCATCAACGTTTGTCTCTCTTCAGCTTATCACCCCCAAAGCAACGGCCAAACGGAGAGGACAAACCAAACGTTAGAGCAATACTTCCGTTGCTTTTGCTCAGGTTCTCAGGATGATTGGGCGAGTCTTCTTCCCTACGCTGAATTTGCATACAATAATTCAATTCATGCCTCTACCAACCAGACACCCTTCTGGGCAAATTGTGGGTTCCACCCCACGTCCTTTGCTAACGACATTCCCGAAATGACAGTCCCCGCAGTTCAGGACAGGATAACCTCGTTGCAATTCAACTTCCAGAAGATCCAAGATATGTTACACAAGGCGCAGAAAGACTACAAGAAGCAGTCCGATCGGGGCAGAAAGGCGAACCCAAAGTTTGACTTAGGAGAAGAGGTCTGGTTGTCCACCATTAACCTTAGATTACCATTGCCATCTCGGAAACTTGGACCCAAGTTCATCGGTCCTTTCCAAGTCAAGAGGATCATTAACCTTGTGGCGGTTGAGCTAGCACTTCCCAAGACATATCGGATTCATCCTGTTTTCCACGTGTCATTGTTAAAGCCTGTGGTGCCTAGCCCTTTTCCGGGAAGAAGAGAGCCTCCTCCTCCGCCAGTCAGAATCGATGGCGAGAATGAATTTGAAGTGGAGTCCATTCTGAGTTGTAGGAAGAAGGGCAGGCAGCTACAGTATCTGATTCAGTGGAAGGGTTACCCACCTGAAGATAATTCTTGGGAACCCGCTAGGAACCTGCATGCTCCACGGCTAATCCAAACTTTCCACCAAGATCATCCAGAATTGATGGCTAGCCTAGGCGTCCAGTGTCCGCCCTTAGGAGGGGGGCACTGTCAGGAGTCAGGGTGCGTCTCCGCTCGCCGGGCTCCGGTGCGCATGCGCGGTGGACTGGCGCTTCGCCGCACACCCGTCCGCGGCCTGATGGTGTGGCACGCGCGCGGGTGCACGGCGGTCCCCGTGTGCGCGCCGTCGCCCGTGCGGGTGCCCGGTAGCGCGTCACACTGACGCGCTCGCCGGGCAGGGAGTCTATTTCTGACGGCTCCAGCGCCCAGTCGGGTTGCTGGTTCGTCGTCAGCTCTCCCTGATTCCCTGTGCCTGTTATACCCTGATATCTGCCTGTCTCTGTGTACTGAACCTTGGCTTGTTAACCACTACTCTGCTGGATTGCCCCTCTATCTGCCTGCTCTGTGTACTGAACCTTGGCTTGTTAACCACTACTCTACTGGATTGCCTGATACCCTGACCTCTGCCTGTGTAACGGACTTGTCTCCACCTGATTGCCTGATACCCTGATCTCTGCCTGCATTAACGGACTTCCCACTGTTTAATCTGCCTACTACACATCTGACCCCTGCTTATAATTACAGTCTTGCCTTTGCCTATACTCAGTGCTTATCTCTGGTCCCTCCTACAGATCCCAGAGCACCCGCTTCCAATCTCCGGACCTCCTACCTCCCGGAAGCCTGTGCCTCCGCGTGCCCCCAGCTCTCTGTACCCACTTCAGGGGTCTGGGTGCGTGTGGTCGTAAGGGCGAGCCGCTCTCGGCATCTCGGCCTCGGTGAGTATTAGTCCGTGACACCTCCTCACAGTGTTCAGCTAAAACTACAAGTTAGTGTAGTGCGTCCTCCTCACAGTGTTCAGCTAAAGCTACAAGTTTAGTGTAGTGCGACCTCTGCACAGTCTTCAGCTAAAGCTACAAGTTAGTTTACTGTGACCTCCTCACAGTGTTCAGCTAAAACTACAAGTTAGTGTAGTGCGTCCTCTGAACAGTATTCAGCTAAAGCTACAAGTTAGTGTAGTGCGACCTCTGCACAGTGTTCAGCTAAAGCTACCTGTAGAAGGTTGGTGGTGTTTTCCTGATCCTATCACTACCGCAGGCAGCTAAATTATTTACACGTTAGGTGTAGTGCGACCTCTGCACAGTGTTCAGCTAAAGCTACCTGTAGAAGGTTGGTGGTGTTTTCCTGATCCTATCACTACCGCAGGCAGCTAAATTATTTACACGTTAGTGTAGTGCGACCTCTGCACAGTGTTCAGCTAAAGCTACCTGTAGAAGGTTGGTGGTGTTTTCCTGATCCTATCACTATCGCAGGCAGCTAAATTATTAACACGTTAGTGTAGTGTGACCTCTGCACAGTGTTCAGCTAAAGCTACCTGTAGAAGGTTGGTGGTGTTCTCATACTACAGGCAGGCAGTTGATTTTGCTAGCTGCAGTATCAGTATATATATATATATATATATATATATATATATATATATATATATATATATATCCCAGCTTAGTGCAGCTAGAGGCCATTAGTATGTCTGGTAGGCCAACAAGGAGAGGCAGACAGTCACAAGCCAATAAAAGAGGGCAAGCAGGCTCTGTGTCTAGAGGCAACAGTGCTGGTCGTGGAGACGGTGCATCCTCATCAGCACGTGGCTGTGGGACACGCTTGGCCTTTTTTCGGCAGCTGGCCATGTTGAGCCATGTTGAGCGGCAACATGCGGAAGACTTGGTCCAGTGGATGACCAAGCCGTCCTCATCCTCCTCATCCTCTCACCCATTCTCAGGGTACTTTGTCTGGCAAAGCAGCTGCCAACGCGGCCTCTTCCCTCGGCTCAATGGCATCAGTGACTCCTTCCCTAGCCCCACTATGTCCTCCTGAGGAGTCCCTCGAACTGTTCGACCACAGTGTTGGCCACCACGCCTCCAAAATGCCACTACTAATGATTGTGACACACCTCTCTCCTCCACCCCCTCCTCTTCTTCTTCCTCCATGGCCTCTTCCTGTGCTTTGTCCTCGGAACCAGCGGTGCTCCGTAGGCGTTCAAGGGGCAACGCAAGTACGCAGGCCAAAAGATGCCATGCGGGGCTTGAGCTGGTGTGCTTGGGGGACAGGAGCCATGCTGGGGCAGAGGTTCTGTCAGCTCTGCAGGGGCAGGTTCAGAGGTGATTGACGCCACGCCAACTTAAGGCAGGAATGGTGGTTTGCGACAATGGCACCAACCTCCTCTCTGCCCTCCGACAGGGACAACTGACCCATGTGCCCTGTTTGGCTCACGTCCTTAACTTGGTGGTGCAGCCGTTCTTGGGCAGGTACCCGGGCTTACAGGATGTCCTGAGGCAGGCCAGGAAAGTCTGTGTGCAGTTCCGCCGGTCATATAATGCCAGTGCTCGGCTGGCAGACCTCCAAAAGGAGTTTAACCGGCCCAAGCACCGCCTAATCTGTGACATGCCCACCAGGTGGAACTCAACGTTGGCCATGCTGCAGCGGCTGCACACGCAGCAGAGGGCCATCAATGAGCACCTGTGCGACTATGGCACCAGGACAGGGTCAGGGGAGCTTGTTTTTTTTTCCCCACTCCAGTGGGCCATGATCAGGGATGCATGCACTGTCCTGTCACCATTTGAGGAGGCCACGAGGATGGTGAGCAGTGACAGTGCATGCATCAGTGACACTGTCCCCCTTGTCCACCTGTTGGAGCACATGCTGCGTGGAATAATGGACAGGGCACTTGAGGCAGAACAGAGGCAGGAAGAGGAGGACTTCCTTAGCTCTCAAGGCCCCCTTTATCCAGACAGTGTTCCTGCGTGCCCGCCGATCACACAGGAAGAGGAGGAGGAGGAGGAGGATTGTGTCAGTATAGAGGTGGAGCCTGGCACTCAGCATCAGCAGCAGTCTTTAAGGGATCAGTCCCAAGAAACACAGGGACTTGTACGTGGCTGGGAGGAGGTGGCTGCTGTCCATGTGGTCCTTAGTGACCCAGAGGACTCCGGACCGAATGCCTCAGCAAATCTACACTGCATTGCCTCCCTGTTTCTGCAAAGCCTGCGTAAGGATCCTCATATTCGTGGTATCAAGGAGAAGGACCAATACTGGCTGGTAACCCTCCTTGATCCACGTTACAAGGGTAAGGTTGCGGACCTTATCTTGCCGTCGCAAAGGGAGCAGAGGATGAAACATCTTCGGGAGGCCTTGCAGAAAGGTCTGTGCAACTCGTTCCCAGAGACTGGGAGGTTACAAACTCCTGTTTCTGGACAACGTGTTGCTGAGGCTTCGGTCAGTCAAAGAAGGAGCGGTGGAGAAGGTGGCCATCTGACTGATGCGTTCAGACAATTTTTTAGTCCGCAGCCCCAAGGTATGATCGGTTCCAGCAACCATCGCCAGCGTCTGTTTTACATGGTGCAGGAATACCTAGTGGCAAGATCTGACTTGGACACCTTTCCCACCGAAAATCCTCTGGGTTACTGGGTCTTGAGGATGGACAGTGTTCAGCTAAAGCTACCTGTAGAAGGTTGGTGGTGTTTTCCTGATCCTATCACTACCGCAGGCAGCTAAATTATTTACACGTTAGTGTAGTGCGACCTCTGCACAGTGTTCAGCTAAAGCTACCTGTAGAAGGTTGGTGGTGTTTTCCTGATCCTATCACTACCGCAGGCAGCTAAATTATTTACACGTTAGTGTAGTGCGACCTCTGCACAGTGTTCAGCTAAAGCTACCTGTAGAAGGTTGGTGGTGTTTTCCTGATCCTATCACTATCGCAGGCAGCTAAATTATTAACACGTTAGTGTAGTGTGACCTCTGCACAGTGTTCAGCTAAAGCTACCTGTAGAAGGTTGGTGGTGTTCTCATACTACAGGCAGGCAGTTGATTTTGCTAGCTGCAGTATCAGTATATATATATATATATATATATATATATATATATATCCCAGCTTAGTGCAGCTAGAGGCCATTAGTATGTCTGGTAGGCCAACAAGGAGAGGCAGACAGTCACAAGCCAATAAAAGAGGGCAAGCAGGCTCTGTGTCTAGAGGCAACAGTGCTGGTCGTGGAGACGGTGCATCCTCATCAGCACGTGGCTGTGGGACACGCTTGGCCTTTTTTCGGCAGCTGGCCATGTTGAGCCATGTTGAGCGGCAACATGCGGAAGACTTGGTCCAGTGGATGACCAAGCCGTCCTCATCCTCCTCATCCTCTCACCCATTCTCAGGGTACTTTGTCTGGCAAAGCAGCTGCCAACGCGGCCTCTTCCCTCGGCTCAATGGCATCAGTGACTCCTTCCCTAGCCCCACTATGTCCTCCTGAGGAGTCCCTCGAACTGTTCGACCACAGTGTTGGCCACCACGCCTCCAAAATGCCACTACTAATGATTGTGACACACCTCTCTCCTCCACCCCCTCCTCTTCTTCTTCCTCCATGGCCTCTTCCTGTGCTTTGTCCTCGGAACCAGCGGTGCTCCGTAGGCGTTCAAGGGGCAACGCAAGTACGCAGGCCAAAAGATGCCATGCGGGGCTTGAGCTGGTGTGCTTGGGGGACAGGAGCCATGCTGGGGCAGAGGTTCTGTCAGCTCTGCAGGGGCAGGTTCAGAGGTGATTGACGCCACGCCAACTTAAGGCAGGAATGGTGGTTTGCGACAATGGCACCAACCTCCTCTCTGCCCTCCGACAGGGACAACTGACCCATGTGCCCTGTTTGGCTCACGTCCTTAACTTGGTGGTGCAGCCGTTCTTGGGCAGGTACCCGGGCTTACAGGATGTCCTGAGGCAGGCCAGGAAAGTCTGTGTGCAGTTCCGCCGGTCATATAATGCCAGTGCTCGGCTGGCAGACCTCCAAAAGGAGTTTAACCGGCCCAAGCACCGCCTAATCTGTGACATGCCCACCAGGTGGAACTCAACGTTGGCCATGCTGCAGCGGCTGCACACGCAGCAGAGGGCCATCAATGAGCACCTGTGCGACTATGGCACCAGGACAGGGTCAGGGGAGCTTGTTTTTTTTTCCCCACTCCAGTGGGCCATGATCAGGGATGCATGCACTGTCCTGTCACCATTTGAGGAGGCCACGAGGATGGTGAGCAGTGACAGTGCATGCATCAGTGACACTGTCCCCCTTGTCCACCTGTTGGAGCACATGCTGCGTGGAATAATGGACAGGGCACTTGAGGCAGAACAGAGGCAGGAAGAGGAGGACTTCCTTAGCTCTCAAGGCCCCCTTTATCCAGACAGTGTTCCTGCGTGCCCGCCGATCACACAGGAAGAGGAGGAGGAGGAGGAGGATTGTGTCAGTATAGAGGTGGAGCCTGGCACTCAGCATCAGCAGCAGTCTTTAAGGGATCAGTCCCAAGAAACACAGGGACTTGTACGTGGCTGGGAGGAGGTGGCTGCTGTCCATGTGGTCCTTAGTGACCCAGAGGACTCCGGACCGAATGCCTCAGCAAATCTACACTGCATTGCCTCCCTGTTTCTGCAAAGCCTGCGTAAGGATCCTCATATTCGTGGTATCAAGGAGAAGGACCAATACTGGCTGGTAACCCTCCTTGATCCACGTTACAAGGGTAAGGTTGCGGACCTTATCTTGCCGTCGCAAAGGGAGCAGAGGATGAAACATCTTCGGGAGGCCTTGCAGAAAGGTCTGTGCAACTCGTTCCCAGAGACTGGGAGGTTACAAACTCCTGTTTCTGGACAACGTGTTGCTGAGGCTTCGGTCAGTCAAAGAAGGAGCGGTGGAGAAGGTGGCCATCTGACTGATGCGTTCAGACAATTTTTTAGTCCGCAGCCCCAAGGTATGATCGGTTCCAGCAACCATCGCCAGCGTCTGTTTTACATGGTGCAGGAATACCTAGTGGCAAGATCTGACTTGGACACCTTTCCCACCGAAAATCCTCTGGGTTACTGGGTCTTGAGGATGGATCACTGACCAGAGCTTGCACAGTATGCAATTGAGCTACTGGCCTGTCCTGCATCAAGCATTCTTTCAGAACGCACATTCAGTGCTGCTGGAGGCTTTGTAACCGATCACAGGGTGCGTCTGTCCACCGACTCGGTCGATCAACTGACCTTCATAAAAATGAATCAGTCTTGGATCACCGCCAGCTACCAAGCACCTGATGCTGATGTAACCGAATTTTTTTTTTTAAATGTCAGATCCCTTCAAAGACTGCCTATGCTGATGCTGAGTGACAATCCTGTTATGCTGAGTAATTATCCTCTTCCTCCTCAATGATCATGCTGATAGCTTGTAAGAACATTTTTGGTTCTGGGCGCCGCCACCAGTGCCTAAGGCCCAATTTTTAAGGACCTGTTTAACAGGGGCACGTAATTACAATTTTTGATGCAATTCTTTGCAGCAGGGCTAGTTCCTGCGCTCCAACTAGAGTATCTGTGAGGGGTTGCAGTGTTGTGGCACCAGCACCAGTGACTAAGGCCCAATTTTTCAGCCCCTGTTTAACAGGGACGTGTAATTACAATTTTTGATGCAATACTTTGCAGCAGGGCTCGTTCCTGCGTTCCAACTAGAGTATCTGTGAGGGGTTGCAGTGTTGTGGCAACATAACCAGTGCCTAAGGCCCAATTTTTCAGCCCCTGTTTAACAGGGGCGTGTAATTACAATTTTTGATGCAATTCTTTTGCAGCAGGGCTAGTTCCTGCGCTCCAACTAGAGTATCTGTGAGAGGTTGCAGTGTTGTGGCACCAGTGCCTAAGGCCCAATTTTTCAGTCCCTGTTCAACAGGGACATGTAATTAGAATTCTTGATTGAATATTTCACAGCAGGGCCCGTTTCTGCACCCACCAAGATTAACTGTGAGGACTTACAGTATTGTGGCACCAGCACCACCACCACCACCAAAGGCCCAATTTTTCAGCCCCTGTTCAACAGGGGCATGTAATTACAATTCTTGATTGAATATTTCACAGCAGGGCCCGTTTCTGCGCCCACCAAGATTAACTGTGAGGACTTACAGTGTTGTCGCACCAGCACCACCACCCCCAAAGGCCCAATTTTTCAGCCCCTGTTCAACAGGGGCATGTAATTACAATTCTTGATATAATATTTCACAGCAGGGCCCATTCCAGTGCCACCAAGAGTAACTGTGAGGACTTACAGTGTTGTGGCACCAGCACCACCACCACCATCACCAAAAGCCCAATTTTTCTGGCCCTGTTCAACAGGGGCATGTAATTACAATTTTTGATCTAATATTTCACAGCAGGGCCCTGTGAGGGCTTACAGTGTTGAGGCCACAACAACACCTAAGGCCCAAATTAGGGCAGGCCCCTACTTTCGAACATCCAACTTACAAACGACTCCTACTTGCAAACGGAAGGAGACAACAGGAAGTGAGATGAAATCTACCCCATAGGAAAGGAAATTCTCTCCTGTAAGAGTTAATATGGGAAAAACTTTTCTCCTTTCCACTGATGCTATATCACCAATCCTTGTTTCACAAAAAAGCCAAATTTTCAAAAAACATTTGTCATTGGGACAAAAAGTGAGGTGAAATCTTCTGAAGAGCAGCACAGACAGCAAAACAAATGTCACAGGGGTGATAACCCTTCCCTATGTTTTCCAAAAAGCTTAAAAACAGATTTTTTGGCTGGAGCTACACTTTAAAAATGTACCAGTTCAAAATTACAAACAGATTCTACTTAACAACAAACCTACAGTCCCTGTCTTGTTTGTACCACCTGTATACTGCTGTTCAGAGTATATAGGGCCTGGGGGCCCCACGCCTTTCCTTTTTTTAATTTGGCTGCGGGGTTCCCCCTAATATCCATACAGGACCCAAAGGGCCTGGTAATGGACTGGAGGGTACCCATGCCGTTTGTCTCACTGATTTTCATCCATATTGCCAGGACCCGACATTACATTAAAGCCGCAAGCAGTTTTAAATGACTTTTTTTTCTTTAAAAATTTCATTTTGTGCAGGGACAGTTCTAAGCTCGGGAAACATGCGCCACTTTACAGACATACTATAGACACCCCCCAGGTACGATATTGAAAGGAATATTTCACTTTTTTTTTACTTTAAGCTTTATTAAAATCACTGCTCCCGAAAAAACGGCCATTTTTAAAAGTTATTTTTGCATTGATACATGTCCCCTGGGGCAAGACCCGGGTCCCCAAACCCTTTTTAGGACAATACCATGAAAATTAGCCTTTAAAATGAGCATTTTTGATTTCGAACGTTCAAGTCCCATAGACGTCAATGGGGTTCTAACGTTCGTGCGAATTGTCGGTCCGTTCCCAGGTTTTGGTGCAAACCGAACCGGGGGGTGTTCGGCTCATCCCTATTAATAACACATGTGAAATGTGATAAGCAAATAAAACAATGGCCAAGCCTATGAAGTAGAAAGACTAACAACACTGGGGAAGCTGGTAGGGGTATAATATGTGCAGAAACACAATCAACCATTTAAGTACATTTCCATATATTAGAATACCTATTGAATATATTACAAAACTTTATATGGTAACAGTTTCCCCTGTTGTAGTCAAAATACAACTTGCCACACAGAAAAAAAGAAATTCTTGTTTATTTGAACATTAAATGTGCAGAATACAGCAGAAACATCAATGTGTTTATATGAGGTAATGCTATATTAACCTCCTGTTATAGTCCAGTCAGGCTGATAAGCTTTAGGTTAAGCTAGGTTAAATGTACCGGTATATGTGAATGCATTTCAATCTCTATAGGAATATTAATATAAACACACCTAGATCTGAGGATTCTTTGACAAAAGTAGTAGTTCAGCCTGCAATATACATTTATTGAGAGGGTTACATAATATTTACAAATAACTCACTAAGCAGTATTTATAACACATCATATGGTTACATGATATTGACAAGTTACCCACAAAACCATATTTGCAGTACAATATACAGTACAAGTATGGAGTTTGTTTATCTCTCAGCTTAAAGTCTGATCATGGTCATAAAGTGCCAAGTTTTGTCCCAGAATAAAGAGAGAGTACAGCTTGGCAACAATTAATTATATCCCCTTCTTCTTCTGTACAGTGGCTAATATAAGATACATCAGTTGGTCACTGCACCTAGCAAATGTACATGAGGCACAGCCTGATTGTAGGATCTAAATGAGGTTGCTGTTTATAACCCATGTAAGATGTGATAAGCAAGCAAAAGAATGGCCAAGCCTTTGACGTAGAAAGAGTAACAACATTGGCATGTGGAGAAACAATCTATGGTTTAAATATATTCCCATATTCCCATCAGTATACCTATTGAATATATTACACAAGCAATACTTTATATAAAAACAAGATGAGCAACTTTCTTCCAAATTAGGCGCTCATGAGCAGTGCTCTTGTTTAGTGTTATTCTGCTGGTAAATTTTTGAACACAGATGTTAAAAAATATTATATGCAGATCCTTATGCTTACAGTGTGCAGTGGAGTATTAAGACAACTGACACGTGCAGTGGAGGATCAGACAACTGACACCTCCAAAAGTGTGTCAATAATAATTTGGCAGTTGTAGCTTTTCAAGAGAAAGAATATAGAATTCACCACCACTTTCATAGGTAAGTATTATTTATCTTCTTTCCAGGGTGAAAAAAAAACTCAAGTTACAGAGTCACTTAAACTGATGGCCACAATTTTGAAATGCTTTGTGGATGTGAATGATGGACATTTGGGAAAGGTCCTGGCCACAATTTTTAATATAAGGGCATGATAACTAAAACAAACATAAAGCAAATATGAGCTTACATCCACATCTACCATAAGGATTCCAATGTGCTCATCCAATGTGCTGCAAACAGTTCTATGGGACCGTAGGCAGAACAATTAAAGGATAAGTTCACTTTTACAAAAATAAATGCACATTTTTTTGCAGGTAAATAAATATGCATTATTTTTTTTTTTTTGTTAGGGACCTGTAAAGCATTGCACCCATGATCAGCAGCTTGTGGGTGTAATGCCATCGTCCTGCAGACTGTATGTGTATCTGTTATGGGCAGGCAGTTACACTCTGACAGGAACAACAAAACATTGGATCAGAGGGGTCCTTATATTAAACACTCTGGCAGGAAGCTCAGTGAACTACCAAGAGCATTTTTTTTAGTTTGTGACAGCTAGTAGGGGGAGAAGATCCCCAACTAGCTGCCAAAATGGGGACTTGGGGGGGGGGGGGCAGTGCATTTGCAACATGCTACACCCTGAATATGGATGTAATACTGTATGTAACATGTTACGAAAGGTGAACTTATTCTTAAAAAAAAAAAAAAAAGATATATATATATGATTTTGCTAGCTGCAGTATCAGTACATATATATATATATAATTGCGGCACTAATCATATTGCTATGGAATGTTATTAAAAATTACCTTTCCTTTTCAACCTGCAGCCACTGTAATTTTCTGAGAATTCATTGCAATATGGCTACCTGAAGTTGTTCTGTACACAGAGTGTGTACTGACCACCCCCCAGAAACATCATTTCCTGCTTGTCTGATTGGCATATATATATATATATATATATACTGTATATGCGAACAAAACACTGAAGGTTTTGGATTGAAAACGCCATGGCCCATAATTATAGGCAATAACATTTAAAATGTAACTCCACTTTTGTCGAGAAAACAACATTCCCCTCTGGGTGATCTATGTACATTGCAAGGATTATAACAATCTTTGTTGCAGATTCCTACCTTTTGTTGTTCTAAAGAAATCCCTCTGTGTTTCTCTGTGCCTCTGTACTGAGTGGGTCTAATGGAGTGGTTTCATAATTAACTGTCAGGTGTGCAGATGCAGAGCACTAATGAGGAAATCTGCTAGTCCTGCATCCCTTTAGACGTGTTCCTATTGAAAGTATCTCTCCAAAAATGACATTTGTGTTGCAGGGGATGCCTGAAATCTGACTTGTATATTAGGCAGACTTCTGGGAAAATTGGTGAGCCAATCAGACAAGCAGGAAATGATGTTTCTGGGGGGTGGTCAGTACACACTCTGTGTACAGAACAACTTCAGGTAGCCATATTGCAATGAATTCTCAGAAAATTACAGTGGCTGCAGGTTGAAAAGGAAAGGTAATTTTTAATAACATTCCATAGCAATATGATTAGTGCCGCAATTATATGCGCTGTATTGTTTTTTCTTTATTTGCTTTTTTTCTCCCCACAAAAGTGGAGTTACCCTTTAATTGAACATGAAACATGACATAACACTTTTGATTACAGTATATCCTTAAATAACATAAGATACTATACTAAAATACTGTATATCCAAAGTACTATTTCATATACATATGTATATACACAGTATATCTCAGCTATTAAAGCTTGAATTTCTAAAAACAAACCACAAAATATGGTCCCCTATCAAGAGAAAGGGACAAATACCTCATAATCATAGCCATGACAAGGGAGGGTGGGTAGGAGATCTTGCTTCTTCTTTCTTCAACTGCTGAATTGCAACTTCTGGGGTAAGAGAGGCGGGAGGACCTAGAAGAGGAAGCAGAACCAGCATCCTGGGGAGGGATAGCAAGCGGAGATGAGCCGTGGTGAGATACAAGAGATTATCCAGCCACCAAGAGAGGCACTGATAAAGGCAGAGGCAGAGTGGCAGCAGTGGAGGAGGAAGCATGTGACATGGAGAGGCAGCACCACATCCATTCATCTCTGTAGGCCTCCCCAGCCCTTTCAATAAGCCTGCAGAGGACTGATTCCAGTGTAAAGAGGGATCAGTTGAGGAGCAGCATGGCTAAGATCTTGCTTCTTCTTTCTTCAACTGCTGAATGCCAACTGATACTGTATCCTATTATTCAATTAGGTGATAGTTTGTGCAATTTTTTTTTGAAAAAGTAATGTGATACAACTACATCCAATTAGAGGTAATTATGCAAATGACCTTTAGACAACTAGAAAAGTCTGCCACAGTTCCATTGATAGAAGGCAGGGGGCAATTTCTTGCCCCACACCCCACCATACTTTCTGCTATAGCAGTTTTAGAAATGGCAGAACAAGGCTTAACAATTTTCATCCTTTTAATAATAGTGGTTGCTTTACATGCAACTAATTATCTGTGTGTGCTTTTTGCTTTGGGATATACTGGTTTTGAGCAGCAATTTGGCATAAAACAAATGCAAAAGCTTTTTACTAACTCTTAAGGATAAGAAACTATCACCAATCATTTGTGCAACAGCCTAAAGTAGAACTAAAGGCAAAACTTGTTTTTTTTTTCATTTTCGATAGAGTAAGGATGGGTTAAAACCCCTGTAAGGTTTTTCTTTTGCCATTTGTGTCCCATTGTGGAGATTTCCCTTCATGTCCTGTTCCATAGCCAAAACAAGAAATGAGAGAAACTCACTCCAAAGTGAGGAAATACTGTGGTATCACCAGCGTCACCAGAACTAGTGCCCCCATTGGAAGATTTCCCCTCTATTTATGTTCTGGGAACCCAAAATTTTGCATTTTCTTTTACTTTCATTTTTGATGAAGACAGTTAATAGAACAAAAAGAGAGGGTGAATATCCCTAATGGGGACAAAGACAGCCCCTAATGGGGACAAAGACAGCAGTAACTCAACAGGTATTTTAATCCCTCTCCATCTAAAATAAATAAATACAAAATAAAAAGGGTTTGACCTTTAGTTATACTTTATGGTACAATGTTGTTTATTGAGTTTTTGAAAAAAGAAAACCGAGGATAATAAGAACATAGCATAGTCTGTTAAGCCATTATGTACAAAAAGGTTGAAATGTCAAGGCATTTAAGGTAACAATAATAAATAATAAAGTAGCAAATTATAATAACCATAGGGTAGGTATGTATGAGAAAAATTAAAACAAACCAAATAGTAGAAAAAATTAAACATAAAAAAAGATGAAGCCCAGAGTAATTTTCCTTCTTCCAATTATTAAGTTCTCGATCTGCGCAGCATGAAGGTGATTAAAAATAAAAATTCGGATTGGTTAAACAGTTACAGGCTAGATAATGTAAAAGGATTTAAAGGAAAATAAATATATACAATAGAAACATAAAAAGAGAGAGAGAGAAAAATAGGGGATATATTTAAGGAAAGAATGAAGGGATGGGGGTTTGGGAAGACATGGGAAAGGGGCAAACCTGTGTGGTCACATATCATAAACAAAATGTCTCTATGTCATCTCCACTTAAAGAGAAAGAAGAGAGTGGTCGATATAAGTGATCAATATAATCTAGCCATGGGCCCCAAACCTTAAATTATTTATCAATATTTTAGTTATACTTTAAAAATCTAAGCATACAATACTGGAAAACAAAAATGAAACCAGAATTAATCTTGAAAGTCATGAAGTCATATAAAATATGTGATTAAAGAAAAAAAAATAGGTGAATGATGTGGCTGATATACTAAAGGAGCTGAGATATTTCAATCAACTAATTGTGTGAAATTTCACTTTAATTATCCAATCGTGCGAAAGCAACTTCCTGTTAACTTTTATAACTCAATTATTATTTGTATATGATTTTATTCATACAATTTGTTTAGTGAAGATTCTCAACTCTTATAGCAATTCAAATAAAGCATAAATGATTAATAATATTAATAGTAATAATACAAATATATTTCTGTAAAAATCCCTATATTTAGTTTGATTTGATAGTGAAAGGCTTGTTTCAAATTATAAACCAGCTAGAATATAATAGTAGGGAAAATAGATTTTACATGTAAAATATGTAGTTGAATGAGCTATATAAATAATTAGCACTGTAAAATGGCAAAAAAGATGGTTAAGAAAATTTACAAACATGGTGAACATAAAGAAGCCTTTAGGTCATTTGAACAGTACTGTTTATTACAACCAGAAAAATAGTCTACAGTACACATAAGTCCATTGCCTGTCTGTATATTCTGCAAACACATTTTTAGTTGCAAGTACTTTAAAGCTTATATTACGAATACCTGTATTTTACCTGACTAGAATTTTTCTCTAAGTATTTACTGTAAACACACTTTGTAACAAAATTTCCTGTAGTTAGGAACCTAAAAGAAGAAAACAAACAGTCATTGCCTTACCACAAAGTGTGCAGGAGAATTCCCATATGAAATAAATTTACAAATCCACTCTCGGTAGTAACCTGATAGTTTGCCAATTAAATCAGTGCATGTACTCTCCTCCCCTGCAGATCTGTACACCTTGGAAGGTAGTTAAAGTTATTGTATCAAAACCCCCGCAAATTTTTCCATAATTTAGTTTATGTATTCTGCCAATGCTGCACAAAAATGACTTAATGTCTATGGAAAAGCAAACATTCATCTTGTAAAGTTATTAACATCCTCATTTGTTAAGAACTTTTTTTCTCTCTTCATGAAACAAAGTTTTTGCTGAGCCCATTAAAACAGTTTATAGTAAATTGTGCTCCCTCTGTGTGCAACACCTGATTTCATCTTCTGCTCTGCAAGACATGTCCCATGATGCATTGCACAAACTGCTTGACTCAGCCAAAATAGTACCTAGCCGTCTCAGCACAGAACATCTGGTATATAGTGTTATTTCTTCAATTGCTCCTTTTAAATAACTGTGGAATATCAGACACTTCTGTGAAATTGTTTTAAGTCATTGATGCATTGAGTTACTCAAGTTCAATAACCTTCTCTATGTTTTTTTTTAACAAGTGATATTGTTTTTTCTATTTTATATTAACTATACAAATAAAGACCAAGGGAATTGGAATTTTAACAATAATTCTTGTTAAACCTTCACTATCTTTTTTTGTAGAATTCTCCATTATTATTACAAGTAAGTGGTATATGATAGTTACATTCATGTAACACATTTTAAAGGTGTGAAATTATAAATGTCCAATGAACCTTAAACACAATATGCGTTATAGAAAAGAGCTAATATTGAAATATGCAGAGATTTAGATTTAAAGGTCTCAAAAAATAGAAAAAAAATGAAAAAGCTGTTAATTTAGTAATATTTTACAAACAACAGACTTCATGATAAATACTCCCACCGAAGGTCATTGCAGGTTAGTAACTAGAAGGTACCTACAGCAGCAACATTTTAGGAGAACAGTTTTTTTTTTTATATTTAAATAATCTTTATTCGTTTTCTTCAGTTACAATTTGTGATTTATAAAAATCTAAAAAATAGCCACATTAAAAATAATACAGGATACAATTGAGAACATTTCATGGTATTTACCCCTTTATCTGCTACTCCCTTTTATCCCTTCCCTCCCCTCTTTACATATATTCTGGGTCATACTTTCTCCTGCTCCTGTATATTAATTTCCACAGGGCCTTCCATAGCCTTTCTTTTAATGCTTTACATAGGATATCCCATCTTCTCCAACCAGGGTTTCCACATCTTTTTAAATTCTTAAATATTTCTTCTCCTTGTATACACTATTTTCTCTCTCCATATCATCTCTGTTACTATGCTGACCCATTCTCTTACCGTTGGGTTTTTTTTTGCTTGCCATCTTTGTGCTATTAATTTTCTTGCTTGAAAAAGACACCTCAGCACTGCTTTAGTTACACCGGGCATACCATCTATTCCCTCTCCCAAGCCCAAGATGCAGAGTCTGGGATCCATCTCAAGTTTAGACCTATATATCATGTTTATTGTTTCAAGGATCTCTGACCAATAGCGAAACAACTTAGGGCACCTCCATATCATATGCAGCAAATCCCCTGTGTCCTGACATTGAGGGCACCCCAAATCTACTCTCCATCCAAACTCAAACATTCTCTTAGGTGTATAGTATGTCCTGTGAACCAGCATCAAAAATGAAACATTCTGTGCGGGCGCGACCGACACTAAGTCTCCTCTCTCTAATACCTTCCTCCATTGGCCGTCCGATATTGCCCCTAGATCCTCCTCCCCATTCCCCCTACTCTTAAGGGATTCAGGGCTCTCAATACTTTCTCCACATAAATCTATATATATGTCAGATATAAATCCCTTACTCTTTACAGTGCCAGCGATTTTTTGATACAAATGAGTATTCCACCAGACCGGGCCTTGTTCCTCAAACTGGGCATTTAAAGCATGTCTAATTTGTAAGTATTTATAGAATGTATGTTTAGGTATATCATATTCCTCTCTCAATGCAGTGAATGTTTTTAACGTTCTTCCCTCGTACAGCTGGACCAACCTACCTATTCCTTTCCTTTCCCATTCTTTAATCCTCCCTATCTTCTCCAGTTCCCGCAGATTTTTATTCTCCCAGAGGGGAGTTTTTTCTGTCACCCCACCTTGTCCCCTAAGTGATTTAACTGCTTTCCATGTTTTTATGGCTAGTCCTACTGTGGGTGTTTTACTAAGAAAGGAATTAGCCTCCAATACCTCCACTACTGATTTATGCGGACTCCCAAATATCATTAATTCCCTATTTATACCTCCTTCTGGTTCTCTATTCCCTTTTAGATGTTGAAGTTGGGTTGCCAAAAAGTAACTTCGTGGGTGCGGTACCGCCATGCCCCTCTCCCTTGTTGATAGCTGTAGGGTTTGTAGACTTATCCTGGGTTGGCCACCTTTCCATATTAAACCATTAAATAGAGAATCAATTTTTTTAAACCATTTCTTATGTATCCAAGTTGGGGAATTATGCAATACATACAATAATTGTGGCAGCCACACCATTTTAATCAGATTGCATCTCCCTGCGACCGATAAAGGAAGTCGCCGCCAGATTTCTATTTTACTTTTAAATTTAGTCAAAAGGGGGACTGTTTTGTTATCTATAAATTTATTTGGGTCTCTAGATATATAAATTCCCAGATATTTCATTGTTTCAACTACTTCCACTTGGGGACTACCGGAAGATATTTGGTTCCCAATGGGGTCCACTGGCATAAGCGCTGATTTTTCCCAGTTTATAACTAAACCAGAGAGTCTTCCAAAGTCTCTGAAAATACACATCGCCTGCTTTAATGATTGCTCTGTGTCTCCTAGTAAGAGGAGAACATCGTCTGCATATAATGCGATTCTATCCTCCCCCATTGTTCTCCTGAACCCAGCCATGTTTGTGTTTGATCTTATTGCAATAGCCAAAGGCTTCATTGCCAAAGCCAAAAGCAGCGGTGACAGTGGGCACCCCTGTCTCGTACCCCTCTCCAATTGGATCTTACCTGAGTAATCATTGTTAACTCTGATTTTTGCGCTAGGTGCATTATATAGTATTTTTATCCACCTAATAAACGAGGGGCCAAAACCAAATTCTTCCAGTACTCACCATATATATTCCTATTCTAGGCTATCAAAAGCCTTAACCACATCTAATGACATTACTGCTCTTTCTTCAGTGTTATCTGTTGGTATCTGTAGGTTAAGGAATACCCTCCTAATATTCATGCAAGTTGATCTGCTAGGGATAAACCGTTTGATCTGGGTGTATCAGTTTGGATATTACCTTATTTAACCTAGCTGCCATTATTTTAGCCAGCATCTTAGCATCCGAACAGAGTAGGGAAATGGGTCTATAGGAAGTAGTTTCCAACGGGTCCTTCCCCTCTTTATGCAAAACTATTATCGTTGCTTCAGTCATAGAAGTGGGCAGTTTCCCCTCCACCTCCACCCAGTTCAGCACTTTAAGAAACTCCGGGAGCAGTATTTCCCCATAATATTTATATGTTTCTACTGGGAGACCATCTGGTCCAGGGGATTTTTGATTGGCCATCTCTGTCACAGCTAACTGTATTTCTTCAAGGGGTATTGGGGCTTCCATTCCTTCTTTATCTACTTCTATAAGGGAAGGTATCTCTATTTTCCCCAAAAAATTGTCCAGTTCCTCTCCTCCTGCAGTCCCCTGTGACCTATACAGATTTTCATAATATTGTCTAAACATATTTGTGATCTCTGATACCCGGGCGGTAATTTCTCCCCTCCCCATCCTGATCGCCGGGACTGCAGATGGGGAGGAATTTGTTCTCACCAAGTGAGCTAACATCCGTCCCACGTTTTCTCCCTCTCCAAAGCGACTTGCTTCTGGAATAATCGTTTATTCTCAGATTTCCTGGTCACAATCACTTTATATTCCTCTTGCTTATTTAACCATATTCTTTGTTTTGTCTGGGGAGGGGGCTTCCACATATTCCTTTTCTGCATTTACCAATTCCTTCCTGATCTTATTCTCCCATTCCCTAGATGTATTTTTAATTCTTGCCACCTGCTGTATACATATACCCCTGATAAATGCCTTCAGTGTGTCCCACATCACTCCCCTCGTCACTGTGCCCTCATTAAATTCTATAAACTCTTTTATTTTGCATAATATCTCTTCTGTATTCCCCATTAACTCAAACCAGAGAGGATTCATTTTCCATACCCCTAATGTTTTGCTCCCTTCTAAGTTCACCGAAACCATCACTAATGAATGGTCAGACACCCCCCTGGGATAGTATGCTATATCTTTTATTACCTGGGATGCTTCCTCATTACCTAGAACCAGGTCTATCCTGGAAAGTGTAGAGTAAGTGCTTGAAAGGCATGAATATTGTAGCGTATTTGCGTTCCTCGTTCTCCACATATCAAATAATACAGCTTCCTGTAAAAACTGATACAACCTGCTCTCAGAGCTGTACTGCCCCTGTTTTACTAATGGGAACCTATCCAATTTTTTATCTATAACCTCATTAAAGTCCCCTAATGCTATAATGGGTATCCCCGTTTTATCTATCATGAATTCAATTAATCTATACAGGACTTCTAATTTAAAGGGTGGAGATATGTAAATATTTGCAAGAACATATTCCCTATTTTCAATAATACAGTGGAGAAAGATATAGCGTCCCAGCTCGTCCTTGCTGATCTGCCTGCAGGTGAACACCACACCTCTCTTAATCAGCACTGTTATTCCTCTTGAATAAGAGGAGTGCACTGAATGATATTGAAATTTAAACCTTGTATTTCCAACCTTCAGCTTAGTTTCTTTGGTTAAATGTGTCTCCTGCAGGCAGACCAGCCCTATCTTGTGTGTCTCTAAAGCGTCAAAGATTGCTGCTCTCTTTGCTGGATTACCCATCCCACGGACATTCCAAGAGCCAATTTTTAATACTCTAGATTGCATTATGAGTCAAACAAAAGAAGGAAAAAACAGAAGACAAAAAAAAAAAATTAAAAACCCTGTGCACACAAAAAAAAAAAAACTATTTCTCTTGTCCATAAACATCCCCTTATGCCTAACGCAATCCAGTATACCTGCATTCCATTTTGTACACCAGTGTGTGTCATTACTCCTGTATGTGCTCTATGTACAAGCATACTCATCCATTTTCCTCTTGAAAGTGTTTTATGTGCATAATTTATCATTAATATTGTGTTTATATTTAATTCTGTGCTTTCCTCCTACTATTTTAAATATTATATTTTCCTGAAGATACCTATGTGCATATTTTATCAATACTTTTGTGCTTTCCCATTCATATCCTCTTGTTAATTTAGCTATAAAAATTATATCTTCCTTCTGACCCTTCCATAACCTTAATATGTACCCATTGTAATACCTTACTACCCTCCCCACCCCTAGGGCTTTTTTTGTGATCGGCACAAACACACTCCCACTCTCCTCTTCACCAACTCCCATGACTCTCCCTCCCCCCCATCCCCCAACAAATTTTATTTTGATACATTTTCCATACATTCATTAGACTGTGTGTCTCCCTCCACCCTCCAAACAATATGCATTTTACTTTTCCCACTAAAGCTCAATATGACCCATCTTTGAGCTATGTATTTCCACGTCTTGCTAATTGGTCCTTTTTGTCCTCCATCCATCTTATTGCTCCCTCAGGGTAGTCAAAAAACTGAGTCCCTCCAAGAGCTACCACTCATAGCCGAGCTGGATATAATAATGCATAGGTAACCTCGAATTTTTGAAGACTGCGCTTAATTTCCGTGAACCCTGCTCTGCGCTTCTGCAGGTCTGGTGAGAAGTCGGGGTACATCGAGATCTTAGCTCCGCCATAAAAGGTATTCCCCACCTCCCTCCCTTTACGCAGCAGAGTAACTTTATGCTTATAATTTAAAAATTTCGTTAACATTGGTCTAGGGTATCCTCCTGATGGTGGGGGTTTAAAGGGGACTCTATGCGCTCTTTCGATCGAAAACTGTTGCAAAAATGTTTCTCTTCCAAATAACTCAATGAACCATTTTTCCAGAAATTCTATTGGATTAGGCCCCTCACTCTTTTCCGGGAGTCCCACCAACCTCACATTGTCCCTGCGAAGCCTGTTTTCCATCTCATCCAATTTTCCAACAAACTTGCCCATTTGATCTGTCAAAAATTTTACTTCTTGTTTTGCTGGATATAGGTCATCCTCTATTTGGCTTATTCTCCCTTCCACAACAGTTATTCTCTCGGCAGTTTTTTGAAGATCATGGTGTACCAACGACAGTTCCTCTTTGACGCCCTTCATTTGTTCGCATAGCTCCCCCAATGACTGCTTGCATACATTTACCGCCAGTAATACATCATTTAAAGTGGGGGTTCCCTCAACAGGGGGGGCTGTTAAGGAGATTGGTACTACATTTTCTACCAGAGCTATACTTTTATCGCCTATATTTTTGGCTACTGCAGTTACCGTTTGTCCTTGACTTTTCCTGTCCATTGGCGCTTTGGTCTGGGACAGTTTAGTGCTCCTTGTCTGGTTTATTTTTCTGCTAGAACACAGAGATAAGGATGAGTGAATTGAAAATTAGTGTCCACCTTGAATCTGGACAATTTGTTGGTGGTGCATGCTCACCAATAATGAGTGACCCATGTAACTGCCATTCACACCATTTTGCAACCATGTTGTATGTAAATGGCCCATGATCCATATCAATTTAGCTGAACTAAGACACAACTTGCTCACTTATTACAGAAACCAGATAATTCTAATATACAACATTTTCTCTGATGGATCCACTTATATTAATTATATATGTTATATTGTAAATTTACTCTTTTATCTGGGATAAATCACAAATTGCATAACCCACTTTCATTTTCAGTTTAGATTATTGGTACATGCTCTGACATTATTGGTCTCTTGATCACAGTGATTGGAAGTGGACCAGACCCCTGAGGGAAAATGTAATAGTTTGGCTATGCATTGTTTTGAAATGTTTGTGTACTAGAAATATTAACATTTGCCTCATCTGTCCACCAAGCATTATTAAATCAGCTCTGTAGAACACCCAGATGCCTTTTAGTAAACTTTAGTTGAGAAGCTTTCTTCCATGTTAACCTTCAATGAATAGTATTCTTTTGTCTTTTGTAGAATACTGGAAGAGGCCTTTAAACCCATTGGAATGGAATCAAATCTAGGACGCTCTACCATATTGCATAAACTCAAAAGCATTATAGGGTAGCTATAAGTTATTATTACTCTAGTACCTGGTGCCCTAGAGCTTGGCCAGATTTATCACTGGGGTCTCTCCTTACTGTTTTCAGGGTTGCACAGATTGTCCAAAAACCAGGCTAAATTTGATTGTTTTTTTCAATTGATATGTATGATTTTGAGCAAAAGCCCCTGGAAGGATCTGTGGGAGGCTTTGCTAAACTGAAAAACAAAGGGATCCAGGGATGCACCAGCTTTTAATTTAGATGTACTGCTTTTTTATTCACAGCTGCTAAGCAAACCTTAGCAAAAGCAAGAAAATCAGCTATACCATTGGTACAAAATGTTAAACAAGTGATGTCTTTGTACCTAATAAATGGTAAATGCTTATAATTCACTTATCACATTTCAAAAGGTCTGGAGACCATGGATAATGTACTTCAACTTTTGCTCACATGTTGCTCACTATCTGATATGCTTTGGAGCCTGTAATTAGCAAGTTTGCACCACCCAGGGTTTCCCTCCCCTTTCCTTTTCTCCTGTTTCCTTTCCCTACCCTTCTTTCCAACTCCTCTCATCTCCTTGCTCTTTTAACAATTTTTTTACTTCCCTCCACTTCTATATCCTGATTCTTTCCTTCTCTCTCTTCTCTATTACCTGTTATCATTTGTGTCCTTGGTAAAGCAGCTGGTCCACAACATGCAGAACCATTGGCTCTGATACCCAGGCCCTTACCCACCCTAGGTGTGCAATTTTTCATGGTTTGGCATGATATTTCCACTAATGATATGTGCACTCCATATATCCTATTGTTAAAACCTGTCATGCTCATGCTAGAAGGAAATATAACCAGTGTATTTAAGTGCCTTGCTCAATCTTGTAAAACTCAATAAAAACCTATTGTAACAGAACAGTACTCTTGTTCTGTGTTATTCTGATGGTAAACAAAGATGTTAAAAATTGCAAAATATACCTTCAGATCCATATCCTTACTGATATAGTAGCTTCTGGGAGAAATTACAAGATGCAGTGGGGGATTAGACATCTGACACATCCAAAAGTGTGTCAAATGATTAAGATAATTGGGCAGCTGTAGATTTTTTGGATGGGATTTACTGCCACCTGGATAGATAAGTATTATTTTTTTTTTCAGTGGCAGTATTAAAAAATATATTTTCAAGTGACAGAGTTACTTAAACTTATGACCACAATTTAAAGTGTTTTGTTGGTGTGATTAACCACTTCCCGCTCCGGCCTATAGCAGATTGACGGCCGGGCGGTGGTTCAGTTATCCTGACTGGGTGTCATATGATGTCCAGCAGGATAACATGCCGCCGCGCACCCGTGGGGGTGCGCATCGCGGTGATCGGTGGAGCGGTGTGTCAATCTGACACACCGTTCCACTGATCTTGGTAAAGAGCCTCCAGCAGAGGCTCTTTACCACGTGATCAGCCATGTCCAATCACGGCTGATCACGATGTCAATAGGAAGAGCTGTTAATCGGCTTTTCCTCACTCGCGTCTGACAGACGCTAGTAGAGGAGAGACAATCGGCGGCTCTCCTGATGGGGGGGTCTACGCTGATTGTTTATCAGCGTAGCCCCCCTCAGATGACCACACTGGACCACCAGGGACACCACTAGGACCACCAGGGAAGGGGGCAACATGTGGATGGCCAGGTACGTACCCCATGGCCATCCACATGTGCCCAATGTGCCCAGTCTGTGCTCAATCTGTGCCAATCAGTGCCAACAAATGGGCAATGATTGGCACCATTATATTTCAGTGATGCCCAGCAATGCCACCCATTAGTGTCATCAGTGCCACCAATCAGTGTCATCAGTGCCACCCATCAGTGCCCATCGGTGCCACCTGTCTGTGCCCATCAGAGCCCACCTATCAGTGCCCATCAGTGCCCATCTGTGCCACCTATCAGTGCCACCCATAAGTACCCATTAAGGATGAGCCGAACACCCCCCTGTTCGGTTCGCACCAGAACATGCAAACAGGGAAAAAGTTTGTTCGAACACGCGAACACCGTTAAAGTCTATGGGACACGAACATGAATAATCAAAAGTGCTAATTTTAAAGGCTTATATGCAAGTTATTGTCATAAAAAGTGCTTGGGGACCTGGGTCCTGCCCCAGGGGACATGGATCAATGCAAAAAAAAGTTTTAAAAACGGCCGTTTTTTAAGGAGCAGTGATTTTAATAATGCTTAAAGTCAAACAATAAAAGTATAATATCCCTTTAAATTTCATACCTGGGGGTGTCTATAGTATGCCTGTAAAGGGGCGCATGTTTCCCGTGTTTAGAACAGTCTGACAGCAAAATGACATTTCAAAGGAAAAAACATGGGAATTCCCCACAGGGCAACCCCGAACCAAAATTTAAAAAAAAAATGACGTGGGAGTCCCCCTAAATTCCATACAAGGCCCTTCAGGTCTGGTATGGATATTAAGGGGAACCCCGGCCAAAATTTTTTTTAAAAATGACGTGGGGTTCCCCCTAAATTCCATACCAGACCCTTATCCAAGCACGCAACCTGGCAGGCCACAGGAAAAGAGGGGAGACGAGAGTGCGCCCCCCCTCCTGAACCGTACCAGGCCACATGCCCTGAACATTGGGAGGGTGCTTTGGGGTAGTCCCCCAAAACACCTTGTCCCCATGTTGATGAGGACAAGGGCCTCATCCCCACAAGTGGAGAATGATGGATAAAGGGCGCGTGATCAAGCTCACATCAAAACATGTAAAATTTATTTCAAAGGAAATAAAGAGCAGATAAAAACAGTTGAATAATACCAATACTACGTATCATGCAAACAGGTGACAAAATGTAAAAGACATCAAAAATTAAAAATGGGTTAAAAATATCGAGAGCCCATGTTAAGGCAGGTATTTAGAGTTGGCTAACGCGTTTCGAGGATGACCTCTTCATCAGAGCCTGTTTGAGAACCAGGGTGCAGTCTTTAATCGCCAGTAGGCCAGTTTGGCCTACTGGCGATTAAAGACTGCACCCTGGTTCTCAAACAGGCTCTGATGAAGAGGTCATCCTCGAAACGCGTTAGCCAACTCTAAATACCTGCCTTAACATGGGCTCTCGATATTTTTAACCCATTTTTAATTTTTGATGTCTTTTACATTTTGTCACCTGTTTGCATGATACGTAGTATTGGTATTATTCAACTGTTTTTATCTGCTCTTTATTTCCTTTGAAATAAATTTTACATGTTTTGATGTGAGCTTGATCACGCGCCCTTTATCCATCATTCTCCACTTAGCCTACCTGACCACCCCGGGGTCATTCTCTGGGCAGCGGGACAAGCATTACCATCTCTTCTAGCTTCATTACAGTTTACAATACTACTCTTCCCAAAATCAAATCAGACCCTCACAAGCGCAGGAGTAATTTTTTCTTGTCCACAATCTATACCTCATCCCCACAACCCTGGCCGGTGGTTGTGGGGGTCTGCGGGCAGGGGGCTTATTGGAATCTGGAAGCCCCCTTTAACAAGGGGACCCCCCGATCCCAGCCCCCCCTGTGTGAAATGGTAAGGGGGTGCTTACCCCTACCATTTCACTAAAAAACGGTCAAAAATGTTAAAAATGACAAGAGACAGTTTTTGACAATTCCTTTATTTAAATGCTTCTTCTTTCTTCCTTCATCTTCTGGTTCTTCTGATTCTTCCTCCGGCGTTCTCGTCCAGCATCTCCTCCACTGCATCTTCTATCTTCTTCTCCTCGGGCCGCTCCGCACCCATGGCATGGAGGGAGGCTCCCACTCTTCTCTTCATCTTCTTCTCTTCTTCCTTCTTCTCTTCTTCTCTTCTTCATTTTCTTCTCCAGGCCGCTCCGCACCCATGCTGGCATGGAGGGAGGCTCCCGCTGTGTGACGGCCTCTCCTCGTCTGATGGTTCTTAAATAACGGGGGCGGGGCCACACGGTGACCCCACCCCCCTCTGACGCACGGGACATGACGGGACTTCCCTGTGGCATTCCCCGTGACGTCACAGGGAAGTCCCGTCAAGTCACCGTGCGTCAGAGGGGGGCGGGGTCACCGGGTGGCCCCGCCCCCCGTTATTTAAGAACCGTCAGACGAGGAGAGGCCGTCACACAGCGGGAGCCTCCCTCCATGCCAGCATGGGTGCGGAGCGGCCCGGAGAAGAAAATGAAGAAGAGAAGAAGAGAAGAAGGAAGAAGAGAAGAAGAAGAAGATGAAGCAAAGAGCGGGAGCCTCCCTCCATGCCATGGGTGCGGAGCGGCCCGAGGAGAAGAAGATAGAAGACGCCGTGGAGGAGATGCTGGACGAGAACGCCGGAGGAAGAACCAGAAGAGCCAGAAGATGAAGGAAGAAAGAAGAAGCATTTAAATAAAGTAATTGTCAAAAACTGTCTCTTGTCATTTTTAACATTTTTGACAGTTTTTTAGTGAAATGGTAGGGGTAAGTACCCCCTTACCATTTCACACAGGGGGGGGCCGGGATCTGGGGGTCCCCTTGTTAAAGGGGGCTTCCAGATTCCGATAAGCCCCCGCCCGCAGACCCCCACAACCACCGGACAGGGTTGTGGGGATGAGGCCCTTGTCCTCATCAACATGGGGACAAGGTGTTTTGGGGGGCTACCCATCTAAGTACCCATCAATGCCACCTACGAGTGCCCATCAGTGCCGCCTATGAGTGCCCATCGGTGCCACCTATGAGTGCCCATCAGTGATGCATACCAGTGCCACCTATCAGTGCCCATCAGTGCCACCTATCAGTGCCCATCAGTGCCGCCTATCAGTGCCCATCATCAGTGCCCGTCAGTGCCACCTCATCAGTGCCACCTCATTGGTGCCACCTAATCGGTGCCCATCAGTGCCATCATATCAGTGCCCATCATTGAAAAAGAAAACGTACTTATTTACAAAAAATTTTAACAGAAACAAAGAAAAATTTGTTTTTTTCAAAATTTTCGGTCTTTTTTTTTTGTTGCGCAAAAAATAAAAACCACAGAGGTGATCAAATACCACCAAAAGAAAACTATATTTGTGGGAACAAAATGATAAAAAAAATTGTTTGGGTACAGTGTTGAATGACAATTGTCATTCAAATTGCGACAGCGCTGAAACCTGAAAATTGGCCTGTGTCTAAGTGCATGGTATTGAAGTGGTTAATGGCCACTTGGCCATCAATTACTGGTTTGCAATGAGAAACATAGATTACAGCCATCAATAATGTGATTCTGTGAGCTGGCAAAAATGTAACCTGTTTGGTGTTTGAACAGCCAGCTGCCAGGTGGCGCTGTGGAACAGACACGAGTGTGTGGTTAATGGACACTTTTGTATCACAACTCACTTGTTGGCTTATGATGCGTATACACCCATGGGATATTTTGATATCTGCCTCTATGATTAAGCCCTACATGAGTGAAACTTAGGCTTAAAGTGGTTGTAAACCCATCATTATTATTTTTTTTAAATAACAAACATGTTATACTTACCTGCTCTGTGCAATGGTTTTGCACAGAGCAACCCGGTCCTCCTCTTCTCGGGACCCCCGACCCCCCATGCCAAGTGTCCACCATAGCAAGCTGCTTGCTATAGGGGCAGAAGTGCGGGCTTGCTCTCAAGCCAGTTCTGTGTGTCCATAGTCATAGAGAGCGTGTCTCAGCCCCACCCCCTCTCCTTCTTTACTGGCTTTGATTGACAGTAGCAAAAGCTAATAGCTCTCACTGCTGTCTCTGAGCCTATGAGGAGGAAGAGAGCCGAGAGAGCCGCTGCTCTCCTGCACAGCTCTGAATCAAGATCTGGCTCAGGTAAATATAGGGGGGCTGGGGGGAGGATCTGCTCTCAAAAGGTTTTTTACCTTAAAGGCTAAGTTGATGTTTTTTTTTCTAAATTCTAGCTTCCATATCTACCAATGTACCATTAAAGGATAAGTTCAACTTTGGGAACATGTTACATGTTACACCCGTTTATAGAGTGAAACATGTAACATGTACCCAATGCTGCAGTCACTGTCTGATCTTCACCACCGACTCCCTGTAACAGCAGTACAGGGAGAAGTTCCCTGTACTAGCTGAATGAATGATGAGGCCCACTCGACCTCATCATTCATTCACACAGCTCTGTGTGTGAATGAAGTACAAGCTGTCGGCTTTTAGTTCTCAATAAACTACAATGGTGCTATTAAGCGCTGTGGTAGTTCATTGATTCTTCCTGTCAGTGTATCTGCTTGCCCGTACAGGATACTGGCACACAGATACATTGGCAGATCTACTGGAGACCTGCATGGCACCGGCGATCTGCTGATGCTGGTGCAATGCTTTACAGGCTCAAAAAAAATGCACATATTTTACCTGCAAAAAAATGTGCATTTATTATTTTTTTTTAAAGTGAACTTATCCTCTAATAAACTGTTACTGCACAAAAGAAAAATCTTTCTCTGTCTTTTAGGACAAGCATTACCTCAGCCTCGTCTCCTGTAGAAAACTTTATTACCCATCCTGAAATCTGGTATTTGGGATAAAAAAACTGTTACAGGGAAGTAGTTCACCAGCTGACTTTATTAACCTCCTCACACCCTCGCTATAGCCGAAAGATGGCTACAGCGCAGGCCTAAATTGCCAGGAGGGTGTCCATGTATATCCTCCCGTGCATGAGCTGCCAGCGCACTCCCTGCGGGCTGCACGCATTGCACTCTGTGATCAGTGAGTCAATGAGACTATCAGTGCAGCCTCATCAGTGCCTCCCGATCAATGCCCACCAGTGCCACCTCATCAGTGCCCATAAGTGCCACCTATCAGTGCTCATCAGTGCTGCCTTATCAGTGCACATTAGTGCAGCTTATCAGTGCTGCCTCATCAGTGCACATCAATGAAGTAGACAATTTCAAAACTTTTTTTGTTTAGCAAAAAATAAAAACCCCAGTAGTGATTAACCACTTCAATACAAGGCACTTCCCCCCTTCCTGCCCAGGCCAATTTTCAGCTTTCAGCACTGTTGCATTTGAAATGACAATTGCGCGGTCATGCAACACTGTACTTCCCACAGATAGAGCTTTCTTTTGGTAGTATTTGATCTCCACTGGGGTTTTTTTTCTAAACAAATAAAAAAAGGCCGACAATTTTGAAAAAATATGTATTTTTCTTTTTTTCTGTTATAAAATGTTGTAAATAAGTACGTTTTCTCCTTCACTGATGGGCACTGATGAGGCTGCACTGACAAGTACTAGGGATGAGCTGAACACCCCCCCGATTCGGTTCGCGGCAGAACATGCGAACTGACAAAAAGTTTGTGCGAACTCGCGAACACTGTTAAAGTCTATGGGACCCGAACGTGAAAAATCAAAAGTGCTAATTTTAGAGGCTAATATGCAAGTTATTGTCATAAAAAGTGTTTGGGGACCCGGTACTGCCCCAAGGGACATGTATCAAAGCAAAAAAAAGATTTAAAAACGTCTGTTTTTTCAGGAGCAGTGATTTTAATAATGCTTAACCACTTGACGACCGCCTCACGCCGATGTACGTCGGCAAGGTGGCACGGACAGGCAAAATCACGTACATGTACGTGATTTGCCTCCCGCGGGTGGGGGGTCCGATCGGACCCCCCCCGGTGCCCGAGGCGGTCGTGTTTTGTTCCCCGGCGATCGGGGGTGAGGGGGAGGCCATCCGTTCATGGCCCCCCCCTCGCGATCGCCGCCAGCCAATGGGAACATTCCTTTGCTGCTGTATGCTAAACAGCAGCAAAGGAAATTATGTCATCTCTCCTCGGCTCGGTAGTTTCCGTTCCGGCGCCGAGGAGAGAAGACATCAATGTGAGTGCACCAACACTACACACACAGTAGAACATGCCAGGCACACAAAACACCCCGATCCCCCCCCGATCGCCCCCCGATCACCCCCCAATCACCCCCCCCCTGTCACAAACTGACACCAAGCAGGTTTTTTTTTTCTGATTACTGTATTGGTGTCAGTTTGTGACAGTTACAGTGTTAGGACAGTTACTGTTAGCCCCCTTTAGGTCTAGGGTACCCCCCCTAATAAAGTTTTAACCCCTTGATCACCCCCCGTCACCAGTGTCACTAAGCGATCATTTTTCTGATCGCTGTATTAGTGTCGCTGGTGGCGCTAGTTAGGGACGTAAATATTTAGGTTCGTCGTCAGCGTTTTATAGCGACAGGGACCCCCATATACTACCGAATAAATGTTTTAACCCCTTGATTGCCCCCTAGTTAACCCTTTCAGCACTGATCACCGTATAAGTGTTACGGTTGACGCTGGTTAGTTAGTTTATTTTTTATAGTGTCAGGGCACCAGCCGTTTATTACCGAATAAAGGTTTAGCCCCCTGATCGCTCGGCGGTGATATGCGTCGCCCCAGGCAGCGTCAGATTAGCGCCAGTACCGCTAACACCCACGCACGCAGCATACGCCTCCCTTAGTGGTATAGTATCTGATCGGATCAATATCTGATCCGATCAGATCTATACTAGCGTCCCCAGCAGTTTAGGGTTCCCAAAAACGCAGTGTTAGCGGGATTAGCCCAGATACCTGCTAGCACCTGCGTTTTGCCCATCCGCCCAGCCCACCCAAGTGCAGTATCGATCGATCACTGTCACTTACAAAACACTAAACGCATAACTGCAGCGTTCACAGAGTCAGGCCTGATCCCTGCGATCGCTAACAGTTTTTTTGGTAGCATTTTGGTGAACTGGCAAGCAAGCACCAGCCCCAGGCAGTGTCAGGTTAGCGCCAGTAGCGCTAACACCCACGCACGCACCGTACACCTCCCTTAGTGGTATAGTATCTGATCGGATCAATAATTGATCCGATCAGATCTATACTAGCGTCCCCAGCAGTTTAGGGTTCCCAAAAACGCAGTGTTAGCGGGATCAGCCCAGATACCTGCTAGCACCTGCGTTTTGCCCCTCCGCCCGGCCCAGCCCAGCCCACCCAAGTGCAGTATCGATCGATCACTGACACTTACAAAACACTAAATGCATAACTGCAGCGTTCGCAGAGTCAGGCCTGATCCCTGCGATCGCTAACAGTTTTTTTGGTAGTATTTTGGTGAACTGGCAAGCACCAGCCCCAAGCAGCGTCAGGTTAGCGCCAGTACTGCTAACACCCACGCACGCAGCATACACCTCCCTTAGTGGTATAGTATCTGAACGGATCAATATCTGATCCGATCAGATCTATACTAGCGTCCCCAGCAGTTTAGGGTTCCCAAAAACGCAGTGTTAGCGGGATCAGCCCAGATACCTGCTAGCACCTGCATTTTGCCCCTCCGCCCGGCCCAGCTCAGCCCACCCAAATGCAGTATCGATCGATCACTGTCACTTACAAAACACTTAACGCATAACTGCAGCGTTCGCAGAGTCAGGCCTGATCCCTGCGATCGCTAACAGTTTTTTTGGTAGCTTTTTATTGAACTGGCAAGCGCCAGCGGCCTAGTACACCCCGGTCGTAGTCAAACCAGCACTGCAGTAACACTTGGTGACGTGGCGAGTCCCATAAGTGCAGTTCAAGCTGGTGAGGTGGCAAGCACAAGTAGTGTCACCAAGAAGACAAACACAGGCCCGTCGTGCCCATAGTGCCCTTCCTGCTGCATTTGCCAATCCTAATTGGGAACCCACCACTTCTGCAGCGCCCGTACTTCCCCCATTCACATCCCCAACCAAATGCATTCGGCTGCATGAGAGGCATTTTCTTTATGTCCTCCCGAGTACCCCTACCCAACAAACCCCCCCAAAAAAGATGTTGTGTCTGCAGCAAGCGCGGATATAGGCGTGACACCCGCTATTATTGTCCCTCCTGTCCTGACAATCCTGGTCTTTGCATTGGTGAATGTTTTGAACGCTACCATGCACTAGTTGAGTATTAGCGTAGGGTACAGAATTCCACAGACTAGGCACACTTTCACAGGGTCTCCCAAGATGCCATCGCATTTTGAGAGACCCGAACCTGGAACCGGTTACCGTTATAAAAGTTAGTTACAAAAAAAGTGTAAAAAAAAAAATATATATATATATATATAAAATAAAAAAAAATAGTTGTCGTTTTCTTGTTCTCTCTCTCTCTATTCTCTCTATTGTTCTGCTCTTTTTTACTGTATTCTATTCTGCAATGTTTTATTGTTATTATGTTTTATCATGTTTGCTTTTCAGGTATGCAATTTTTTATACTTTACCGTTTACTGTGCTTTATTGTTAACCATTTTTTTGTCTTCAGGTACGCCATTCACGACTTTGAGTGGTTATACCAGAATGATGCCTGCAGGTTTAGGTATCATCTTGGTATCATTCTTTTCAGCCAGCGGTCGGCTTTCATGTAAAAGCAATCCTAGTGGCTAATTAGCCTCTAGACTGCTTTTACAAGCCGTGGGAGGGAATGCCCCCCCCACCGTCTTCTGTGTTTTTCTCTGGCTCTCCTGTCTCAACAGGGAACCTGAGAATGCAGCCGGTGATTCAGCCAGCTGACCATAGAGCTGATCAGAGACCAGAGTGGCTCCAAACATCTCTATGGCCTAAGAAACCGGAAGCTACGAGCATTTTATGACTTCGCCGGATGTAAATAGCGCCATTGGGAAATTGGGGAAGCATTTTATCACACCGATCTTGGTGTGGTCAGATGCTTTGAGGGCAGAGGAGAGATCTAGGGTCTAATAGACCCCAATTTTTTGAAAAAAGAGTACCTGTCACTACCTATTGATATCATAGGGAATATTTACATTCCCCGAGATAACAATAAAAATGATTAAAAAAAAATATGAAAGGAACAGTTTAAAAATAAGATAAAAAAAGCAAAAAAATAATAAAGAAAACTAAAAAGCACCCCTGTCGCCCCCTGCTCTCGCACTAAGGCGAACGCAAGCGGCGGTCTGTCGTCAAACGTAAACAGAAATTGCACCATGCATGTGAGGTATCACCGCGAAGGTCAGATCGAGGGCAGTAATTTTTGCAGTAGACCTCCTCTGTAAATCTAAAGTGGTAACCTGTAAAGGCTTTTAAAGGCTTTTAAAAATGTATTTATTTTGTTGCCACTGCACGTTTGTGCGCAATTTTAAAGCATGTCATGTTTGGTATCCATGTACTCGGCCTAAGATCATCTTTTTTATTTCATCAAACATTTGGGCAATATAGTGTGTTTTAGTGCATTAAAATTTAAAAAAGTGTGTTTTTTCCCCAAAAAATGCGTTTGAAAAATCGCTGCGCAAACACTGTGTAAAAAAAAAATAAATAAACACCCACCATTTTAATCTGTATGGCATTTGCTTTAAAAAAATATATAATGTTTGGGGGTTCAAAGTAATTTTTTTGCAAAAAAAAATAACTTTTTCATGTAAACAATAAGTGTCAGAAAGGGCTTTGTCTTCAAGTGGTTAGAAGAGTGGGTGATGTGCGACATAAGCTTCTAAATGTTGTGCATAAAATGCCAGGACAGTTTAACCCCCCCCCAAATGACCCCATTTTGGAAAGTAGACACCCCAAGCTATTTGCTGAGAGGCATGTAGAGTCCATGGAATATTTTATATTGTGACACAAGTTGCGGGAAAGAGACAATTTTTTTTATTTTTTTTGCACAAAGTTGTCACTAAATGATATATTGCTCAAACATGCCATGGGAATATGTGAAATTACACCCCAAAATACATTCTGTTGCTTCTCCTGAGTATGGGGATACCACATGTGTGAGACTTTTTGGGAGCCTAGCCGCGTACGGGACCCCGAAAACCAAGCACCGCCTTCAGGCTTTCTAAGGGCGTGAATTTTTGAATTCACTCTTCACTGCCTATCACAGTTTCGGAGGCCATGGAAAGCCCAGGTGGCACAAACCCCCCCCCAAATGACCCCATTTTGGAAAGTAGACACTCAAGTATTTTGCAGACCTCACTTTTTGTCACAACGTTTTGAAAATTGAAAAAAGAAAAAAAAAATGTTTTTTCTTGTCTTTCTTCATTTTCAAAAACAAATGAGAGCTGCAAAATACTCACCATGCCTCTCAGCAAATAGCTTGGGGTGTCTACTTTCCAAAATGGGGTCATTTGGGGGGTTTTGTGCCACCTGGGCATTCCATGGCCTCCGAAACTGTGATAGGCAGTGAAGAGTGAAATCAAAAATTTACACCCTTAGAAATCCTGAAGGCGGTGATTGGTTTTCGGGGCCCCGTACGCGGCTAGGCTCCCAAAAAGTCTCACACATGTGGTATCCCCGTACTCAGGAGAAGCAACAGAATGTATTTTGGGGTGTAATTTCACATATTCCCATGGCATGTTTGAGCAATATATCATTTAGTGACAACTTTGTGCAAAAAAAATAAAAAAAATTTGTCTCTTTCTATTTGTGTCACAATATAAAATATTCCATGGACTCAACATGCCTCTCAGCAAATAGCTTGGGGTGTCTACATACTCATACATACATACTCAGGAGAAGCAGCTGAATGTATTTTGGGGTGCAATTCCACATAGGCCCATGGCCTGCGTGAGCAATATATCATTTAGTGACAATTTTTTGTAAATATATATATTTTTTTTTGTCATCATCATGCCTCTCAGCAATTTCCTTGGGGTGTCTACTTTCCAAAATGGGGTCATTTGGGGGGGGGTTTGTATTGCCCTGCCATGTTAGCACCTCAAGAAATGACATAGGCAGTCATAAACTAAAAGCTGTGTAAATTACAGAAAATGTACCCTAGTTTGTAGACGCTATAACTTTTGCGCAAACCAATAAATATGCGCTTATTGACATTTTTTTTACGAAAGACATGTGGCCGAATACATTTTGGCCTAAATGTATGACTAAAATTTAGTTTATTGGATTTTTTTTATAACAAAAAGTAGAAAATATCATTTTTTTTCAAAATTTTCGGTCTTTTTCCATTTATAGCGCAAAAAATAAAAACCGCAGAGGTGATCAAATACCATCAAAAGAAAGCTCTATTTATGGGAAGAAAAGGACGCAAATTTTGTTTGGGTACAGCATTGCATGACCGTGCAATTAGCAGTTAAAGCGACGCAGTGCCAAATTGGAAAAAGACCTCTGGTCCTTAGGCAGCATAATGGTCCGGGGCTCAAGTGGTTAAAGTGAAACAATAAAAGTGAAATATTCCTTTAAATATTGTGCCTGGGGGGTGACTATAGTATGCCTGTAAAGTGGCCCATTTTTCCAGTGTTTAGAACAGTCCCTGCACAAAATGACATTTCTAAAGGAATAAAGTAATTTAAAACTGCTTGCGGCTGTAATGTATTGTCGGGTCCCGGCGATATATTTTAAAATCATTGAGAAAAACAGCCCTTTGGGTCTGGTATGGATATTAAGGGGAACCCCGCACCCAAATTTCGGAACAGCAGTATGCAGGCGGTCCCTGGGTTACAAACAAGTTAGGGACTGTAGGTTTGTTCTTAAATTGAATCTGTTTGTAATTTGGAACAGATACATTTTTTAAGTGTAGCTCCAGCCAAAAAAATACATTTTTAAGCTTTTTGCATAACATAGGGAAGGGTTATTACCCCTGTAACATTTGTTTTGCTGTCTGTGCCCCTGTTCAGAAGATTTCACCTCATTTTCTTTAGATTTTGAACATTTTGGGTTATTAGGGAAACAAGGATTGGTGATAAAGCATCAGTGGAGACACCTATTTCCCATATTAACTCTTTCAGGAGAGAATTTCCCTTCCTAGGGTTAGATTTCCTCTTACTTCCTGTTGTCTCCCTTCGTTTGTAAGTAGGAGTCTTTGTAAGTCAGGTGTTTGAAAATAGGGGACCGCCTGTATATACTATATGGCCTGCCCTATATACTCTGCAGAAAATTGGGCCTTAGGTTTTGGTGGTACCAGAACACTGTCAGCCCTCACAGTTACTCTTGGTGGGCGCTGAAACGGGCCCTGCTGTGAAATATTATATCAAGAATTGTAATTACATGCCCCTGTTAAACAGGGGCAGAAAAATTGGGCCTTTGGTGGTGGTGGTGGTGCCACAACACTGTAAGCCCTCACAATTACTCTTGGTGGGCACAGGAAAGGGCCCTGCTGTGAAATATTATATCAAGAATTGTAATTACATGCCCCTGGTAAACAGGGGCAGAAAAATTGGGCCTCAGGTGGTGGTGGTGTGGTGGTGGTGGCACAACACTGTAAAGCCTGACAGATACTGTTGTTGAGCGCAGTAACAGGCCCTGCTGTGAAATATTAGATAAAAAATTGTAATTAAGCGTCCCTTTTAAACAGGGGCAGAAAAATTGGGCCTTAGGCAGGGGTGGTGGTGCCACAAACTGTAACCCCTCACAGATTCTCAGATTCAGTTGTTGAGCGCAGGAACAAGCCCTGCTGTAAAATATTAGAGCAAAAATTTTAATTACATGCCCCTGTTTAGGGATGACCCGAACACCCCCCGTGGTTCGGTTCGCACCAGATCCTGCGAACGGACCGAAAATTTGCACGAATGTTAGAACCCCATTGAAGTCTATGGGACTTGAACATTCGAAATCAAAAGTGCTAATTTTAAAGGCTAATTTGCCTTTAAAAACATTTAAAAACGGCAGTTTTTTCAGGAGCAGTGATTTTAATGAAGCTTAAAGTGAAAAAAAAGTGAAATATTCCTTTAAATATCGTACCTGGGGGGTGTCTATAGTATGCCTGTAAAGTGGCGCATGTTTCCCGTGCTTAGAACAGTCCCTGCACAAAATGACATTTTTAAAGGAAAAAAAGTCATTTAAAACTGCTTGCGGCTTTAATGTAATGTCGGGTCCCGACAATATGGATGAAAATCAGTGAGACAAATGGCATGGGTACCCCCCCCCCATCCATTACCAGGCCCTTTGGGTCTTGTATGGATATTAAGGGGAACCCCGCACCCAAATTAAAAAAAGGAAAGGCATGGGGCCCCCAGGCCCTATATACTCTGAAAAGATGCATACAGGCAGTGCAAACAAGTGTAAACAAGACAGGGACTGTAGGTTTGTTGTTAAGTAGAATCTGTTTGTAATTTTGAACTGGTACATTTTTAAAGTGTAGCTCCAGCCACAAAATCTGTTTTTAAGCTTTTTGGAAAACATAGGGAAGGGTTATCACCCCTGTGACATTTGTTTTGCTGTCTGTGCTCCTCTTCAGAAGATTTCACCTCACTTTTTGTCAAATGACAAATGTTTTTTGGAAATTTGGGTTTTTTTGTGAAACAAGGATTGGTGATAAAGCATCAGTGGAAAGGAGAAAAGTTTTTCCCATATTAACTCTTGCAGGAGAGAATTTCCCTTCCTATGGGGTAGATTTCATCTCACTTCCTGTTGTCTCCTTCCGTTTGCAAGTAGGAGTCGTTTGTAAGATATACTCAACAGAAATTTGGGCCTTAGGTGTTGTTGTGGCCTCAACACTGTAAGCCCTCACAGGGCCTTGCTGTGAAATATTAGATCAAGAATTGTAATTACATGCCCCTGTTGAACAGGGCCAGAAAAATCGGGCTTTTGGTGATGATGGTGCTGGTGCCACAACACTGTAAGTCCTCACAGTTACTCTTGGTGGGCGCAGAAACGGGCCCTGCTGTGAAATATTCAATCAAGAATTAGAATTACATGCCCCTGTTGAACAGGGGCTGAAAAATTGGGCCTTTGGTGGTGGTGGTTGTGCTGGTGCCACAACACTGCAACCCCTCACAGATACTCTAGTTGGAGCGCAGGAACTAGCCCTGCTGCAAAAGAATTGCATCAACAATTGTAATTACACGCCCCTGTTAAACAGGGGCTGAAAAATTGGGCCCTAGGCACTGGTGATGTTGCCACAACACTGCAACCCCTCACAGATAATCTAGTTGGAACGCAGGAACGAGCACTACTGCAAAGTATTGCATCAAAAATTGTAATTACATGCCCCTGTTAAACAGGGACTGAAAAATTGGGCCTTAGGCACTGGTGCTGGTGCCACAACACTGCAACCCCTCACAGATACTCTAGTTGGAGCGCAGGAACTAGCCCTGCTGCAAAAGAATTGCATAAAAAATTGTAATTACACGCCCCTGTTAAACAGGGACTGAAAAATTGGGCCTTAGGCACTGGTGCTGTTGCCACAACACTGCAACCCCTCACAGATACTCTAGTTGGTACGCAGGAATGAGCCCTGCTGCAAAATATTGCATCAAAAATTGTAATTACACACCCCTGTTAAACAGGGGCTGAGAAATTGGGCCTTAGGCAGTGGTGCTGGTGCCACAACACTGCAACCTCTCACAGATACTCTAGTTGGAGCACAGGAACTAGCCCTGCTGCAAAGAATTGCATCAAAAATTGTAATTACATGCCCCTGTTAAACAGGGGCTTAAAAATTGGGCCTTAGGCACTGGTGGCGGCGCCCAGAACCAAAAATGTTTTTACAAGCTATCAGCATGATCATTGAGGAGGAAGAGGATAATTACTCAGCATAACAAGATAATCACTCAGCATCAGCATAGGCAGTCTTTGAAGGGATCTGACATTTCAAAAAAAATTATTCAGTTACATCAGCATCAGGTGCTTGGTAGCTGGCGGTGATCCAAGACTGATTCATTATTATGAATGTCAGCCGATCGACCGAGTCGGTGGACAGAGGCACCCTGTGATCGGTTACAAAGCCTCCAGCAGCACTGAATGTGCGTTCCGGAAGAACGCTGGATGCAGGACAGGCCAGTAGCTCAATTGCATACTGTGCAAGCTCTGGCCAGTGATCCATCCTCAAGACCCAGTAACCCAGAGGATTTTCGGTGGGAAAGGTGTCCAAGTCAGATCTTGCCCCTAGGTATTTCTGCACCATGTAAAATAGACGCTGGCTATTGGTTGCTGGAACCGATCATACCTTGGGGCTGCGGACTAAAAAATTGTCTGAACACATCGGTCAGATGGCCACCTTCTCCACCGCTCCTTCTTTGACTGACCGAAGCCTCAGCAACACGGTGTCCAGAAACAGGAGTTTGTAACCTCCCAGTCTCTGGGAACGCGTTGCACAGACCTTTCTGCAAGGCCTCCCGAAGATGTTTCATCCTCTGCTCCCTCTGCGACGGCAAGATAAGGTCCGCAACCTTACCCTTGTAACGTGGATCAAGGAGGGTTGCCAGCCAGTATTGGTCCTTCTCCTTGATACCACGAATATGAGGATCCTTACGCAGGCTTTGCAGAATCAGGGAGGCCATGCAGCGTAGGTTTGCTGAGGCATTCTGTCCGGAGTCCTCTGGGTCACTAAGGATGACATGGTCTGCAGCCACCTCCTCCCAGCCACGTACAAGTCCATGTGTTTCTTGGGACTGATCCCTTAAAGACTGCTGCTGATGCTGAGTGCCAGGCTCCACCTCCATACTGACACAATCCTCCTCCTCCTCGTCCTGCTCCTCATCCTCTTCCTGTGTGATCGGCGGGCACGCAGGAACACTGTCTGGATAAAGGGGGCCTTGAGAGCTAAGGAAGTCCTCCTCTTCCTGCCTCTGTTCTGCCTCAAGTGCCCTGTCCATTATTCCACGCAGTGTGTGCTCCAACAGGTGGACAAGAGGGACAGTGTTACTGATGCATGCACTGTCACTGCTCACCATCCTCATGGCCTCCTCAAATGGTGACAGGACAGTGCATGCATCCCTGATCATGGCCCACTGGCGTGGGGAAAAAAAAACAATCTCCCCTGACCCTGTCCTGGTGCCATAGTCATATAGGTGCTCATTGATGGCCCTCTGCTGCGTGTGCAGCCACTGCAGCATGGCCAACGTTGAGTTCCATCTGGTGGGCATGTCACAGATTAGGCGGTTCTTGGGCAGGTTAAACTTCTTTTGGAGGTCTGCCAGCCGAGCATTATATGACCGGTGGAAATGCACACAGACTTTCCTGGCCTGCCTCAGGACATCCTGTAAGCCCGGGTATATAGTGAATATAAAGACCAAGCGCTGTGATGGATATTAAGATAGAAAACTAAAAATCCCAATCCAAATAAACTAATCACATATAAATAAAGCAGCTATCAATATGAGGTAATCAGAGTCCCATAAGTATAAATTAACATATAGAAAAATTGAAGCGCTCTACTATAAGATCAGTCAGCTCAAAATAATGTGCAAATCAGTGTGTACCATAAACCTATATCAAAAACAGTGTAAAAACTGTGATGGAGTACAGTAAAAATATGTATTAATATAGCCCCAATCCAATATAATAATAATGCTAAAACATATAAATAACTGTGCCAATTGTGAAATAATAAAACACATAAGTGAATGTGAAATAATATTAAGTAAAAGGCCGGCGCTGCAGTCCACCCAAAAAGATTTAAAAAATGTTGAGATTAATCAGTGGATAACATACTAAAACGTGCCATATACCTTATATATATGTGGACTAAAATACACAATATCAAAATAAATATACAGCCACTCTGATGTCAGTGCTACTAGGTAAAAAATATATAGGAGAGAGTTATTAGAAGAGGATATATGATTCCAGTGACAGATAAAATAGTCCCAGCAGTTTGGTATTCTAATTACTTAATTGGAGTGTTCACTCGTAATTCCTGAACGTTTTAACCATCCTGTTTCAGCCTTATGGATGTGGATCATCTGATTCCCAATACCGGCAATTATATATAAGACAAACAGGGAAAAACCATCATTGCGTAGTGAACTAAATTGTAGGACACCAGCAAACCACTTAGAATTACACTCATGTGCGCCCCGTTATAGAAAGACATATAGCTATGCAGATTGCAGTCAGCCGCTGTGGACGAGAGATAGATCGCTGCAGTTCAAAGCCGAATGATAGACTGCAGTGAGCGTCCTAGGCTCCTCCCACGCGTTGCATCACCGTCACGTGACTTTCTCAAGGATAATCTCGAGATGCCACGGTCTCAGTATTTAAGTCAGATGGCATATCGGTTACCATGGGAACAGCGTTGATCAATAGGGTCATCATCCTGCTTACTGCATATACTCTTATGTATGTTTTTAAGCACAACTTGTTGTTGATACATACTTAGAAATATTTAAAAACATTTAATGGTAACATGATACAAAAAGTTTATAAAAACCGCTACAAGAAAAATAATAAAAAACAAACAAATTAAAAATACACACTGGGCAGTACTAGCGATGATAAACTCCCTCCAGTGGTATAAACCAGTATTACGCCTAAACAATTAGTGTGATAAGAGCAAGATAGACAAAATAGAGAAAGATTAATATTAAAATTATAAAATATATATATATATATATAAAAATATATGTATAAAAAGCCAAAGAATTACATACATATATTGAAGCTCGACAATAAATATTCAATAATCTGATATAAAACAATTAAGATCGAATTCAATATTCAAGCCATTCGGTGCAAGAGTACACATCTGAAATATCCATTTTGATTCATTTTTACTGAGTTCCCTGATCTTGTTTGAGCCCCTCCAATGTGGTTTATATCTCTGTATTGCCCAGCATTTCAAGTCTTTGGGATCTCTATTATGGTACATAGCAAAATGTTTGGAGACACTGTGCTTTGGGTAAGCCTTTTTAATATTTTGAATGTGTTCCCTTATTCGTTTCCACATAGGCCTTTTGGTTCTGCCTATATATTGGAGTGAGCAAGAGCATTGGAGGACATATACTACGCCCTCAGTTCTGCATGATATAAAGTCCTTAATATCATATTCTTTTCCGGTGCTAGTTGATGTAACCTTATGACACTTATACCCATTTTGTTGGGTGTTTCTGCAGGCATAACACCTCTTGCAGGGAAAGAAGCCCCTGCCTTGGAAAAAGGACAACTCTGTTACTCTTTTGGGAGGATCCGGAACATTTTTTGCTATTAGGTCCCTTAATGTGGGGACTCGCCTGTATATGAATCAAGGTTTCTCTGGTAAAATCTTGCCAAGAGTTGTATCTGTTTTGAGGAGAGGCCAATGTTTGTTGATAATTTTTTCCATTTTTTTTATGTTGGACACTAAAGTTCATTATTAGAGGTATATCATTGTTGGTTTTATTTTCCTTAATTTTATCTTGGATCAATATCTCTCTTGAGGCCTGATTCACTTCTAGGATTTTATTCTCAATAAATTCTTTGCTGTAACCTTTATCTTCAAACTTTTTTCCCATCCATTGAGCTTGTTTTAGATACTCTTTGTTGTCCGAGCAGTTTCTTCTTAGTCGTATGAACTGTCCTTTTGGAATATTGATTAACCATGGCTCATAATGACAGCTATCCACTGGTATATAGCTATTGCTCTCGACTGGTTTGAAAAAAGTTTTGGTGCTAATAGAGTTTTCCTTCAGCTCTATTTCTAGATCTAGGAAATGAACTTTTTTCTCACTGATTTCATATTCAAGTTTAATATTCTTCTGGTTTAAATTCAAATGTTGAAAAAATTGGATTAGACTTTTTTCATCACCTCTCCAGATTATAATGCAGTCATCAATGAATCTTTTATAAAGAACCATCTCTTCTGGGATGTCGGAAAAAATTGCTTCATCTTCCCATTTAGCCATGAATACATTAGCCACGCTTGGAGCGTATTTGGCTCCCATTCCAATACCAGTTAGTTGTCTGTAGTAATTTTCTCTATACCAGAAATAATTGTGTTGTATTCCAAAGGCCAAGCTCCTCAAAATGAATCTTTTTTGTTTGGAGATAAGGTCGCTAAATTTATCCATAGCCCACTTTGATGATCCTATTGCATCGCTGTGCTCGATTACTGTATACAGTGAGGCTACGTGTTGCTATGACATATTTGTCTTCAGGTTTCAAAGTAAGAGTCTCCAGTATTTGTATCAGGTGTTTTGTATCTCTTAGGTATGCTTTGGTTTGGGGTACTAAGGGTTGTAGAAATTTATCAACATATTCCCCCAGCCTAGCGTTTATCGATTGAATACCGTTTATAATGGGTCTCCCTGGCGGTTGCTCAGCGTTCTTGTGGATTTTAGGCACCGTGTAGATTATAGGGACTCTACATGTGTCAGGCACTAGATATTTAGATTCTTTTTTAGTTAGAATATTTTTGCCTACTCCTTTTAGAATTAGGTCCGATAACTTCCGTTTGTATTCCCTGGTGGGGTTGCTCCTCAGTTTGATGTACGTATTTGTGTCACTTAGTTGCCCCAATAATTATTCCCATTTAGCCATGAATACATTAGCCACGCTTGGAGCGTATTTGGCTCCCATTCCAATACCAGTTAGTTGTCTGTAGTAATTTTCTCTATACCAGAAATAATTGTGTTGTGTTTTTTCCGACATCCCAGAAGAGATGGTTCTTTATAAAAGATTCATTGATGACTGCATTATAATCTGGAGAGGTGATGAACCAAGTCTAGTCCAATTTTTTCAACATTTGAATTTAAACCAGAAGAATATTAAACTTGAATATGAAATCAGTGAGAAAAAAGGAAAACTCTATTAGCACCAAAACTTTTTTCAAACCAGTCGAGAGGAATAGCTATATACCAGTGGATAGCTGTCATTATGAGCTATGGTTAATCAATATTCCAAAAGGACAGTTCATACGACTAAGAAGAAACTGCTCGGACAACAAAGAGTATCTAAAACAAGCTCAATGGATGGGAAAAAAGTTTGAAGATAAAGGTTACAGAAAAGAATTTATTGAGAATAAAATCCTAGAAGTGAATCAGGCCTCAAGAGAGATATTGATCCAAGATAAAATTAAGGAAAATAAAACCAACAATGATATACCTCTAATAATGAACTTTAGTGTCCAACATAAAAAAATGGAAAAAATTATCAACAAACATTGGCCTCTCCTCAAAACAGATACAACTCTTGGCAAGATTTTACCAGAGAAACCTTGATTCATATACAGGCGAGTCCCCACATTAAGGGACCTAATAGCAAAAAATGTTCCGGATCCTCCCAAAAGAGTAACAGAGTTGTTCTTTTGGGCTTCTTTCCCTGCAAGAGGTGTTATGCCTGCAGAAACAGTCAACAAAATGGGTATAAGTGTCATAAGTTTACATCAACTAGCACCGGAAAAGAATATGATATTAAGGACTTTATATCATGCAGAACTGAGGGCGTAATATATGTCCTCCAATGCTCTTGCTCACTCCAATATATAGGCAGAACTAAAAGGCCTATGTGGAAACGAATAAGGGAACACATTCAAAATATTAAAAAGGCTTACCCAAAGCACAGTGTCTCCAAACATTTTGCTATGTACCATAATAGAGATCCCAAAGACTTGAAATTATGGGCAATACAGAGATATAAACCACATTGGAGGGGCTCAAACAAGATCAGGGAACTCAGTAAAAATGAATCAAAATGGATATTTCAGATGAGTACTCTTGCGCCGAATGGCTTGAATATTGAATTTGATCTTAATTGTTTTATATCAGATTGTTGAATATTTATTGTCGAGCTTCAATATATGTATGTAATTCTTTGGCTTTTTATACATATATTTTTTATATATATTTTTTTTATAATTTTAATATTAATCTTTCTCTGTGATACATATATGTAATTTTAACTATCCGTAATTAAGTAAATTGATGATCCTATTTTTACACAGTATAAAGCATTATATATTTATATCTATAGACTCATATGTACAATATGTAACAAGCATCTCACTACTGGATTTTATTTTTTAGGGGGCGTTATGTGGTGTTATAATAAGGGGGCGTAATGTGGTGCTCTGATAAGGTTTGTGAAATTAGTCAGGCCGCCCCACAATGGGTCTAAGTATTGCTTGTATTACTGGAGATTGTCTATCTTGCTCTTTTCACACTAATTGTTTAGGCGTAATACTGGTTTATACCACTGGAGGGAGTTTATCATCGCTAGTACTGCCCAGTGTGTATTTTTAATTTGTTTGTTTTTTATTATTTTTCTTGTAGCGGTTTTTATAAGCTTTTTGTATCATGTTACCATTAAATGTTTTTAAATATTTCTAAGTATGTATCAACAACAAGTTGTGCTTAAAAACATACATAAGAGTATATGCAGTAAGCAGGATGATGACCCTATTGATCAACGCTGTTCCCATGGTAACCGATATGCCATCGGACTTAAATACTGAGACCGTGGCATCTCGAGTTTATCCTTGAGAAAGTCACGTGACGGTGACGCAACGCATGGGAGGAGCCTAGGACGCTCACTGCAGTCTGTCATTCGGCTTTGAACTGCAGCGATCTATCTCTCGTCCACAGCGGCTGACTGTAATCTGCATAGCTATATGTCTTTCTATAACGGGCGCACATGAGTGTAATTCTAAGTGGTTTGCTGGTGTCCTACAATTTAGTTCACTACGCAATGATGGTTTTTCCCTGTTTGTCTTACATATAATTGCCGGTATTGGGAATCAGATGATCCACATCCATAAGGCTGAAACAGGATGGTTAAGGAATTACGAGTGAACACTCCAATTAAGTAATTAGGATACCAAGCTGCTGGGACTATTTTATCTGTCCCTGGAATCATATATCCTCTTCTAATAAGTCTCTCCTATATATTTTTTACCTAGTAGCACTGACGTCAGAGTGGCTGTATATTTATTTTGATATTGTGTATTTTAGTCCACATATATATATAAGGTATATGGCACGTTTTAGTATGTTATCCACTGATTAATCTCAACATTTTTTAGATCTTTTTGGGTGGACTGCAGCGCCGGCCTTTTACTTAATATTATTTCACATTCACTTATGTGTTTTATTATTTCACAATTGGCACAGTTATTTATATGTTTAAGCATTATTATTATATTGGATTGGGGCTATATTAATACATATTTGTACTGTACTCCATCACAGTTTTTACACTGTTTTTGATATAGGTTTATGGTGCACACTGATTTGCACATCATTTTTAAGCTGACTGATCTTATAGTAGAGCGCTTCAATTTTCTGTAAGCCCGGGTACCTGCCCAAGAACCGCTGCACCACGAAGTTAAGGACGTGAGCCAAAGAGGGCACATGGGTCAGTTGTCCCTGTCGGAGGGCGGAGAGGAGGTTGGTGCCATTGTCGCAAACCACCATTCCTGCCTTAAGTTGGCGTGGCGTCAACCACCTCTGAACCTGCCCCTGCAGAGCTGACAGAACCTTTGCCCCAGTGTGGCTCCTGTCCCCCAAGCACACCAGCTCAAGCACCGCATGGCATCTTTTGGCCTGCGTACTTGCGTAGCCCCTTGAACGCCTACAGAGCACTGCTGGTTCCGAGGACAAAGCACAGGAAGAGGCCATGGAGGAAGAAGAAGAGGAGGGGGTGGAGGAGAGAGGTGTGTCACAATCATTAGTAGTGGCATTTTGGAGGCGTGGTGGCGGAACAACCTCCAACACTACTGCACCTTGTCCTGCATCCTTCCCAGCTGCCAGCATAGTGACTGAATGCGTCGTGAAACTTAGGTAACGTCCCTGTCCATGCCTGCTGGACCACGAGTCATGTCCAGCGAGGCCAAGACATTGCCTTCCACATGCCGGTAGAGAGCCGGAATCGCCTTCCGTGAGAAAAACTGGCGTTTGGGTACCTGCCACTGAGGAACCAACTGAAAAGGTAGCAGTTGAAGTGCTGGCAATTTTGCTAAGCTAGCATTCAACCGCTGGGCATGTGGATGGCTGGGAGCGAACTTCTTTCGGCGGTGCAGCAGCTGGGACAGGGAAATTTGCCTGGTACAATCTGACGTTGGTGTACCGAAAGCAGATTGCCCACAAGTACTTGGCTGTGACACACCTAATTCTACACCTTCATTCCTCTCAGTGCAGGTCTCAGAGAGGACTGATGGTATAGTGGGGTTGCAGATCTCAGCTGATGAGGAGCAAGGAGAGGTCCTCTTTGTTCTTTGGCGTGGGTCTTTTAGATAGGCTTGCCAACGAACTGCATGGCGGGTCAACATATGTCTGGTCAAGCATGTGGTGCCCAAGCGGGAGATGTTTTGGCCACGCAAGATACGCTTGAGACATATGTTGCAAATAGCAGCGGTGCAATCTGATGCACTCGTCTCAAAAAAGGCCCACACCAAAGAACTTTTAGAATAACGCGCAGAGAAAGCAGCGCCCTGAACATGCGGAGCTTTGCGGTGTGATGCAGTCAGTGCGCTGCCCTTAGGCTGGCCCCTGGAGAGCACCCACGTTGAGTCAGTGACCTCATCATCCCCTTCCTCCTCATCACTGGAGCAAACCTGGCGGTATGCTGCAGCAGGGGCAACATGACTGCCAGATTGCTGTCCTTCTTGGGCACCCCCTCTGTCTGGGCTCACGTTACTGCCTTCCACTTGCTGAGTACCATCATTGGATCCTTCAAAACGCTGGGCATCCTCCTGGAGCATGTACCCAACACTGTGGTCAAACAGTTCAGGGGACTCCTCAGGAGGACATGGGGGGCTAGGGAAGGAGTGACTGATTCCATTGAGCCGAGGGAAGAGGCCGGGTTAGCAGCTGCTTTGCCAGACAAAGTACCCTGAGCATAGGTGAGAGAGGATGAGGAGGATGAGGACGGCTTGGTCATCCACTCGAGCAAGTCTTCCGCATGTTGCGGCTCAACACGGCCAGCTGCCGAAAAAAAGGCCAAGCATGTCCCACGGCCACGTGCTGATGAGGATGCACCATCTCCACGACCAGCATTGTTGCCTCTAGACACAGAGCCTGCTTGCCCTCTTTTATTGGCTTGTGACTGTCTGCCTCTCCTTGTTGGCCTTCCAGACATACTAACGGCCTGTAGCTGCACTAAGCTGGGATATATATATATATATATATATATATATATATATATATATATATATATATAAAATAAACTGATACTGCAGCTAGCAAAATCAACTGCCTGCCTGTAGTATGAGAACACCACCATCCTTCTACAGGTGGCTTTAGCTGAACACTGTGCAGAGGTCGCACTACACTAACGTGTAAATAATTTAGCTGCCTGCGGTAGTGATAGGATCTGGAAAACACCACCAACCTTCTACAGGTAGCTTTAGCTGAACACTGTGCAGAGGTCACACTGCACTAACGTGTAAATAATTGAGCTGCCTGCGGTAGTGATAGGATCAGGAAAACACCACCAACCTTCTACAGGTAGCTTTAGCTGAACACTGTGCAGAGGTCGCACTACACTAACTTGTAGCTTTAGCTGAACACTGTTCAGAGGACGCACTACACTAACTTGTAGTTTTAGCTGAACACTGTGAGGAGGTCACACTAAACTAACTTGTAGCTTTAGCTGAACACTGTAAGGAGGACGCACTACAATAACTTGTAGCTTTAGCTGAACACTGTGCAGAGGTTGCACTACACTAACTTGTAGCTTTAGCTGAACACTGTGAGGAGGACGCACTACACTAACTTGTAGCTTTAGCTGAACACTGTGCAGAGGTCACACTAAACTAACTTGTAGCTTTAGCTAAACACTGTTCAGAGGACGCACTACACTAACTTGTAGCTTTAGCTGAACACTGTTCAGAGGACGCACTACACTAACTTGTAGCTTTAGCTGAACACTGTGAGGAGGACGCACTACACTAGCTTGTAGCTTTAGCTGAACACTGTTCAGAGGATGCACTACACTAACTTGTAGTTTTAGCTGAACACTGTGAGGAGGACGCACTACACTAACTTGTAGCTTTAGCTGAACACTGTGAGGAGGACGCACTACACTAACTTGTAGCTTTAGCTGAACACTGTGCAGAGGTCACGAGAAAATAACTTGTAGCTTTAGCTGAACACTGTGAGGAGGACGCACTACACTAACTGTAAATAGTCTAGCTGCCTGACTGTGGTACTAATAGGATCAAAAGAACATCAGCAATTCAATTTTCTACAGGTAGCTGTAAATACTGTAACAACACAAGCCTGCCTGTCAGTAGGAAGATAACAGGAACGGATCTAGCTAAACTGAATACAGTGTATATATATATATATATATATATATATATATATATATATATATATATATATATATATATATATATATATATATACACAACACCTGGGATGCATATATATACACAATACACTGTAAGTGCAGCTAACTGACTGACTGTCCTGCCTAATCTATCTAACTTAAATCAAATGACACTGTCTCTCTCTCTGTCTATCTCTCTGTCAAGCTGGAACGCACTACACAGGGCCGCCATGCAGGCGGCCTTATATAGTGTGGGGCGTGTTCTAAACCCCCTGAGCCATAATTGGCCAAAGCCACCCTGGCTTTGGCCAATTACAGCTCTCTCTACAGATGGCGCTGTGATTGGCCAAGCATGCGGGTCATAGTGCATGCTTGGCCAATCCTCAGCCAGCAATGCACTGTAATGCCGCAGTGAATTATGGGCCGTGACGCGCCACACGAATTTGGCACGAACGGCCCATATTGTTCGCAATTCGGCGACCGATCGAACAGCCGATGTTCGAGTCGAACATGGGTTCGACTCGAACACAAAGCTCATCCCTAGTTATTAACAGCAGCTTTATTTAGATCCTCCATTCAGGCTGTGCCTTTGCTAGGTGTAGTGATCAATTGGTGTACCATACTGTATATTAGCCACTGTAAAGAAGGAGAGGTGATGGGTAATACATTCTTATCAAAGCTCTCTCTTTATCCTGGGACACAAAAACACTAATGCCCCGTACACACGGTCGGATTTTCCGATGGACAATGTCCGATCGGAGCGTGTTGTCGGAAATTCCGACCGTGTGTGGGCGCCATCGGACATTTTCCATCGGATTTTCCGACACACAAAGTTGGACAGCAGGAGATAAAATTTTCCGACAACAAAATCCGATCGCGTCAATTCCGACCGTGTGTGGCCTGTTCCGACGCACAGAGTGCCACGCATGCTCAGAAGAAATTCCGACACGGGACAGCTCGTTCTGGTAAACATAGCGTTCGCAATGGATACAGCACTTTCGTCACGCTGCAATGTTCAAAATGGTTTAATACAGCGCACTCTCTTCTTCTTTATAATGTGACAAGAATTAAGTAGTTTTGCTGCTCATATTCACACACACTTCTCACAAACTTATTTCGTTACTATTTATCGGGATTCCCTCAATATATTTTGATTTCTCACATCTGACAACATATTTTTGTATTTTTTTTTTTTTTTGCCTTTAATGTAGAATCTTTTTTTGTGTTTCTCTTTTTTATTTATTTTTTTTGGTGATTTTGATTTGTACTCCCGAAAATGTTTGTGTGTGTTTTTTGTGACAAGTTCCCACAACACCATTGATATGTTGTTCTATTTAATCTGTAGGAGATTGTTTGGTGTTGTTGTCCCTTGTTAATTTCACATTTTATGTTAGAAATGTACCTGAATCGTCACCAACAAATTGTCCTTTTTGGATGAAAACACACACAGGAGAGTAGAATTTACAGAAAAAAATTATTAAGGGGTCACAACTATAAAAAAACAAAGAGGGAGGCAACGCTGGAGAAACTGCAGAAATTGGCGAAGCCTGGGACTCCCAGGGCAGACATAAATTATTTAAAAGCAAAATTGGTGGCCTGAGGAGTCCATATCTAAGGGAGTGCAGTCTGGTCCAGAAGTCCCAGAGATCCGGAAAGCAGCAGATGACATCTGTGTCCCCAGGCTGTGGTCATACGAGAGACTGCATCTTCTGTCAGACCAGACTGAACACAGGGCAATCACTCTTTGGTCTTCCTTCCACGCTTCCTTCCAGGCTTTGGCTGTGGTGGTGGAGTTGTGGCAGCAGGAGGAGGAGGAGGAGGAGGATCGTCGATCTCAATGACATCCGTCTTGGGTGTCAGTTCCCCACTCTCCCCCTTACGTAGCACTTTATAAATCAAGTCCTCAGAGAGCCTGCGTTGGCCCTCCTGCATGCCCTGCAATGTGGTGGCAGCCATGCAGGCAAAGGCCTCTGCAGGACTGGGGAAGGCTCTGAGGGACGCCGAAGCCTCCTGGATCAGCCTGCATGCTGAATTATGCACAGGACTGGGAGTCATCTTCCTGGCTCGTTTATGTGGCAGGCGGAGGGGAGGAACCTGAGACTCAGTCAGGCTGCGACTGGTCCCAGGCTTCTCTTGGCTGACACTTAGCCCTGCCTCCTCCTGGCTGCCACTAATCCCCACCTCCTGCTGGCTGCCACATTCCACAACCTCCTCCTGGCTGAGGTCTTCCTGTGTATGAAAAAGGGACATAGTTTTAGTATTTTTTACATCAATCACACACAATTTTCACCTCCTGACTGCTGCAAATTGAATGTTAACAAGTATAACAGACTATCATTCTGAGCCCAGCATTTTGCATTCTTGTCCCAATTTTGGGTGCCCACTACTGTCTATTGATATGTAAAACACTTTTTTTAATCCTCAATTAGTGATCAATAATAACATCTAATAAACATCATTTATTTATTGCCCAGAAATCTGTAGAAGAATGCTATACCTGACTCCAGCTGGGCTCCTCCACTTCTTCCTGGCAGGAAGGCCCAGGTTGGACATCAGAAGCCTCAGCTGGGATGGAAGGAAGCGTGGAAGGAAGAGTAGAGAGGGATTCCCTGACTTCAGTCTGGTCTGACAGAAATCGCAGTCTCTCATAGTACCACAGCCTGGGGACATAAACGTCATCTGCTGCAGCTCCGGACCTCTGGGAATCTGTGACCTTCTTGCGCTCCCTAAAATATGTGCTCCTCAGGCCACCAATTTTAGCTTTTAAATAAGGGATGGTTGCTGTGGGGACCACCGGCTTCACCAACTCCAGCAGTTTCTCCAGCGCTGCCTGCCTCTTCTGTTTATGGTTGTAATGTGGGTGTCTGACCTGCCACAGACAGGGCAGCTCCCTGTACTTGTCAATAAACAGGGGCAGGAAATTGTGGTCGTTGAACCCATCCATTTTCTCTGCAAGACACAACACAAGACAAACCCTAATGTCAGGCAAAACTCCCCTAATCTTGTTACAATATAGGCTTCCATTTCGAAGCAGTATAGGCCCAAGTTTAGATCCTACCTTCGTTAGCACGATCGGCATCTCCGATGCTCCTTCCTCCGCTCACAGATCGTACGTAAGACGCGCGCGTTACGATTTATACACACTGCGCATGCGTATAACTCCGCCCGCCCCTGACATTCTTTCTAGTCTATTCCCCGCCCCTTTTCGTTTGGCGCAGTGGGGGAAGAGCACATGGCGGATAGACAGCAGGATCGTGCTAATTGTAGCAATGAGGAGGAGGGGGAGGAAAGGCCGGAGCCTGAAACGTCCCGATCCATAAGGAGATTAAAGGACTCAAATATGTCCTTTGGGGAGATGTTGGAGATGGTGGACATCCTGAAGAAGACTGACTATGAGGGAAAGTATGGGCCTTACCCCAACCCCAATGTCCGAAAGGCCAAGATCATGGCGAAAGTGGCCAGGAGTCTGCACCGGAATTTCGGGGTACGACGATCGAAAGATCAGCTCAGGAAGCGGTGGTCGGACCTGAAATTACGAGAACATGAGCAGTACAGAAAGATCCGGAGAGTGCTGCAAAAAAGTAAGTAGTTGTGCTGTGTTCCTATTTTTTTGTGTTTATTACGTTCGTGCTGCTCCATGTGCTTTTAGGAACTGTTGTACAGTTTAAAATGGCAACTTTCATGTTCATGGGCACATTATTCGTTCGGATCACACATTTTAATTTCGGACGATAAAATACCATTGTTTAGGCCATATGCATTTGGCCACCATTTTGACGCCCTATACTTGTCTTCAAAGAATTGGGTTGTGTAGATGGCTTTGTTACTAGAATGAAATGCAAACTAGATTGTGTGTAAGGAGAGGACACTGAGCAGCTGTTTTCACATCTGGACACTGGAGAACTAGTGTGGGACAAAAGAACACCATTTTTATTAGGGGGGCCACGCAGGTGCTCCAGTGTATACTATAGGGGGGTCTCCATCTGTGAAGCTTGTACCAAACAGGTAAAGTATTGCAGCTTGACAAAGGACACTAAAAAAGCTACATCTTGGAACTCGGCTAAAATAGATCATTGTACCCCACTTCCAAACAATGTTTCATCTTTATAGTTCTGCCATCAAATATCTGTGTGCTAATTATACCATTTTTGTTTTACATAGGGGAGAAAAGACTCGGAGGACACCCCTCATCTGAGGAGACCAGAGACCCCCCACCTCTGGAAGAAGGGGAAATCCCCCCAACACAAGATGAGCAGGAGGAAGAAGACGTGGTGGAACTAGTCACCACAACAGGTGAGTGTCTGCGACCACAGGCTCAGGAAAGAGATGGATGGCGGCATTTTTTTGCAAACCTAATTTATTTTGGGGTTCCTCTCTTTTTAGGTGATCGTGAGGTTGTGGATGAAGATCCTTTCACATCCGAAAGTGCCCAGATCCTGATCGGGGAGATCATGGGGTGTAATTTACAATTGGAAAACATCAAGCAAAACATCAATGATGTTATTCCAAAATATAAAAACATCATTGATGTTTTGGGGCGAGTTTAAAGCCCCTCCAAATCACTTTCTTCTTTTGTGTGCTACAATGTGCAAAATGTTTTTGTGATTTTTCCCAAAGCCAAATTTGGAGGATGCACACAGTGTGTCAACATGTGCTATCTGCCATCACGGGAGATCAATGGACGCGTTTTGGGGGTGCAACCCCTTCCTCAATAATAAAGTAGCAGTGAGGAAGGGCTTTCTCCCCCAAAACACGTCCCTTGATCCCCCGTGATGGCAGATAGCACATGTTGACATTGTGAAATTGGTGTGCATCTTCCAAATTTGGCTTTTCCTGGGGTGATTTCCCCCCATCTGAACGCTATATCAAACCCAGTTCCTAAATACTGATGTCTGATATAGCCTTCAGGTTCTACCAAATGTGAACTTTGTAAGATCAAGATTTGTGTCTTTCTTGTGGGTTTTACACAGACCTGTTTTCTATAAAATGCACAGTTTGATTTTGGATAATGACACCACAAAAATTGTTATACAACAAACATGTCGGTTTGTCAGAAAAACCTTGGGTAAATGCACATGTGATTGTGCAGGTATTAAAAAGATTGTTCATCAAGAATGTGTGGATTATTGTCTCAACGCTACAACATTTTTGGGGTGATGTACCGTATATACTCGAGTATAAGTCGAATTTTTCAGCACGTTTTTTTGTGCTGAAAGTGCCCCCCTCGACTTATACTCGAGTCAAGCACTTTTCTGCAGCAAAAAATTTCATTTTCTGAACCGAATTTGGGGCCCCGTATCTCAGGGCCACTTAGTGCTAGAAATCCCACATTTGGTATGCAAACCCAGTGGACCTAGTACCACAACATATCCAAAGCTGAAGTTCCTAGCACTAAGTGGCCCCGAGATACGGGACCCCAAAATCGGTTCGGAAAATGTCATTCTCTGCTGCAGAAGTGCTTGACATTTTCTGAACCAACTTTGGGGCCCTATATCTCAAGGCCACTTGGTGCTAGGAACCCCAGCTTTGGAAATATTATGGTGTTAGTTCCACTGGGTTTGCACACCAAATTTGGGGTTCTTAGCACTAAGTGGCCCCGAGATACAGGGGCCCCAAATTCGGTCAACTGTGTCTATCTGCAGCAATGTCATTTCGGGACCCTTTGGGTTCAGAGACCCCAAATTTTGGCTGCAGCTAGGGGGCATCTAGGAACCCTTAACTACCGAGTTTGAAGTTCAGGGGACCTATGGCTGCAAATGGGCACAGTGAGGCATGCAAATGGGCACAGTAATGCTGCAAATGGGCATTGTTGACCCTCTTTTCCACTTACAGTAGCTGTGCATTTCTCACCCTCGTCTTATACTCGGGTCAATAAGTTTTTCCCATTTTTTTGTGGTAAATTAGGGCCTCGACTTATACTCGGAACGACTTATACTCGAGTATATACGGTAATTGTTGTTTTATGAGAAAATGGGGGTAATTTCCTAAGGGCAAATACTCTTTGCACTACAAGTGCAGTTTCAGTGCAGTTGCAAGTGCACTGGTAGTGCAAAGTGTCTTTGCATTTAGTAAATAACAGCCAACAGTGCTTTGTAAGGTTACACAATCACGACATTTTCTGCACTCAACACATTTCTGTCAGGGTCAGCTCAAACAAACACAAGCAGTAAATGTCCACAAAGAAGAGCCTGGAGGGAGATGCCTGTCGAGAACTTGAGGTCCTGCAGGCTTCTCCCTGTGGCCAAATACCGCAGGGTAGAGACCAACCTCTGCTCCGGAGTGATGGCTTGCCTCATGCAGGTATCCTGCCTGCTGATATAGGGGGTCAGCGAAGCCAACAAACGGTGAAACATGGGGTCCGTCATCCGGAGAAAGTTCCTGAAATCATCAGGATTATTCTCACGGATCTCACGGAGCAAAGGCATATGACAGAACTGGTCACGCTGAAGCAACCAATTCTTGGTCCATGAACTCCTCCCCACCCTGTTCATGGACTGGACTTGTGTCAAGGTCAGGACCCCAACACCAAGCCCCCGCACAGCACGAACTGTACGAGGAGTACGCATACGAAACATGGCTAGAAAACGGTCGGCTGCTCAGAACGAAGTAACAGAACGCACTGAAGAACAGCAAGGCCTGTGAAGAGCGACCTGAAAAACAGCAACGAGCAGGCAAGATCACACAGAAAACTCTGATACGAACTGACTGCACGCACTGAAGAGCAGATACAAACCCACAAGCACAAACTGAACGGCAGAAAACGATCTGAAAGCCTCGAGTCTGAAAAAGCGCGAATCATCTCTCACCAAACTTTTACTAACACGAGATTAGCAAAAGGAGCCCAAAGGGTGCCGCGCTTGGTTCTGAACCGGCCTTTTCTAGTCTCGTCGTACGTGGTGTACGCGACCGCGTGGTTGTCGATCAGAAATTCCGACAACTTTGTGCGACCGTGTGTAGGCAAAACAAGTTTGAGCCAACATCCGTCGGAAAAAATCCTAGGATTTTGTTGTCGGAATGTCCGAACAAAGTCCGACCGTGTGTACGCCCTATTAGTATGACCAGACCTAGGCTAAGAGGTAAATTAAACGAACTGACTATACAATCAGCAAGTAGAACAAAACTGACCTGATTCCCCCATCCACACTTTTGATGTGGATGCTGGAATCCTCCCCAAAGTGTCATTGTATTCAGACTCTCCTGCTGCCAGAATACACAGGTCAGCATTGCAGCCTATTGCCTGTGAAACTGTTTGAGCAGAAAAACACTGACAGAGTGGCTAAACAGAAATCAATCAGTAGATTGACTTCAGTTCAACCATAGTGGCCACCCAGTGGTAGAAATATAGCCAGTCCTTGCTGAACTGGCTAAACTTTGATCCATGTGTGGCCAGCTTAACTCCATACTTGTATTATACATTGTATTGTAACGATGCTTTAGTGTGTAATTTGTATATATCATGTAACCTATTGTACTTTTAATGTACAATGTGTTGTAAATATTGCTTAAAATGGCCATACATGGTTTGAATCTTGGCTGATTCAGCATGGAACGGCTGAGATTTGAACCATCTATGGGCAGGCTGATTGTACCCAAGTCGATCCATCAATAGACTTGGGTACAACCAGCATGTTGGATTTTTCATGTGGTTAATGCCAGTGGCTATAGCTGCTAGCAATAATCAGTGTGTGTTCTCCTGGCAGAGACGGCTCCCCCATCAAGATAACACAATAGCTCCGCGAGAGGGATTCCCCTCTCAACCCTGACTGCATTCATTGGGGAATCAAGCAATTTTCTTTCTTGCAACCTATGGTAAGAAGATCGCAGCATCTATGGCTGCCTTAAGTATGTTATTTTTAAATGTTATGTAACCCTATCAATAAATGTATATTGCAATGGCCGACTGAATTTCGATCCATGTATGGGGACTACCAATTGATTTCTGTATAACTAACCTGTCAGATTTTCCCTGCTCGATCAGAACTGCAGGCTATAGTCAGTCAGTGTTTTCTGACAACGGGCAAGTCTCTACACCAGGGATCCTCAAACTACGGCCCTCCAGCTGTTGCAGAACTACACATCCCATGAGGAATTGTAAAACTCTGACATTCACAGACATGACTAGGCATGATGGAAATTGTAGTTCCTGAACACCTGGAGGGCCGCAGTTTGAAGACCCCTGCTCTACACTGAAAGAATGAAAAAGCCAAGTGGGGTAGATTTTCTCATTCACGTCGAGTTTGTAGATGGGGAAAGTCATTGAGTCATCTATGGGCTACCTCATAGTGACTGGAATGTATTCACATATACACTGAAATTAGTTAACAATCTAAAGTTTACTGAAAGGCATCTCGATGTTCCACAGAGCTGCTTCAATAATGTTTGGGGATGGTGGGGCAAAATTAACATATCTGGTAAGCAAAAGATTTTAAAACAATACTTACCCAATTTTTCCCCTCTGGGGCCCAGTCAGATGCAGTCATTGTGGTCAACAGACCAATAAATTCCAACCTTTGTAAATAACCTTGAGACTTCACACTTGAGCATGGAGCGGCTCACAGCAGGGGGTCCGATGCGTCTCCATTCATCAGCTCAGGTCCGAATTCAGACCAAATTTTGGGCTGAATTAGGACCTGAAACAGACCAAAAGAAGCACAGGACTTCTGTGCAATTCGCACCAGAGCCACTCTGGAGATCCGTGAACCAGCTCCATAGCTCCTGCTATGCGAATTGGATTTGGGGAAGACTGTATCCAATTCGCAATAGTGTGAACCCAGCCTTACAGCAGAATGTCAGGACGTGTATTAATCATCTAAACTTCAAGTTAAAGTGGGTCATGCTATTTGTGACTGATCCATAGCAAAATAAGAAATACTTTCATGTTTGGCTTTTTCAGTTTTTTTTAATGTCTAATTTCTGGTGCCTACCTTGCTTGTGGCATATGTTTGTTCTATGTTAGATGGCTCATTTCTGCATGCTTAGACCCTTTTTAGCTATACTCTTCTGCTATATCCCTCACTGCTTGCTGCACACATGTTTCCTGCTTGTTTGTCCAAAAATTCCCAGAGTGAATATTCAGCATTTCTTCCCCATTTGTTTGAACTTCTGAAGCTTGTCTCAACAGGTTTACTGTGCATTTGTTTCACATAAGTAATCTTAACTGCTTGCCGACTGCATATTGTACATATACAGCGGCAAGGTGGCTCTCCTGTGCAGAATAATGTACCTGTACATAATCCTGCACTTCCGGGTCTGGTGTGCAGACGTGCGCCGCTGGCAACCCACTCCTGCTGCGATTGGACACAGCGGGATCCAATCAGCGGGTCTGGCAGACTCGATGTCCATTGGGGTATGCACATTTTAGGCACACATTTAACCTTTTGATCGTGCCTGATGTTAACCCCTTCCCTGCCAGTGTCATTAGTACAGTGACAGTGTGTATTAGTGTCACTGGTCCCCAAAAAAGTGTCAAAAGTGTCACTTAGTGTTCGAGTTGTCCATCGCAATGTCGCAGTCCCATAAGTCGCTGTTCGCTGCCATTACTAGAAAAAAATTATGAAAAATTCCATGAATATTTCCCATAGTTTGTAGACACTATAACTTTTGCGCAGAGGAAGGGGGGTGGAGTCGCCAACTATGATAGTCCTATCGTGCAGATAAAAGTTAGTGTAGTAAATACACTTACTGGTTCACAGGGTGGGGTGTCCTTTAAGGGTGGCGGTGTCCTGGGATGTGCTGGTGTTACATTGCCGGCTTGAATCTCGTCCCTTCAGCCGTCAGGGTGTAGGATCTGGTCACAGGCTGGTCCGCAGCATCCACTGAATGGAGAGCTCCACGCTAACCACTCTGGAGCGCGGAAGCGGAAACGACGTCACCAGTGCACGGCGAGCATCCAGGCAGAGAATGGGGATAGTACAGGCTACACGCTCGGGGCTCACAGCTCCTTCTACTGGCCTTTTTGATAACTTTTGCGCAAACCAATCAATATACGCTTATTGGTATATTTTTTTTACCAAAAATATGTTGCAGAATACATATTGGGCTAAATTGATGAATTCATACATTAATACATTCAATTTTTTTTTTTTTTTATTGGATATGTTTTGTAGCAGAAAGTAAAAAATATTGTTTTTTTACAAAAAAAATTGTTGACCTCTTTTTTTTATAGCGCAAAAATTAAAAACCACAGAGGTGATCAAATACCACCAAAAGAAATCTCTATTTGTGGGAAAAAAAGAACATACATTTTATTTGGGTACAGTGTTGCACTACTGTGCAATTGTCAGTTACAATAACGCAGTGCTGTATCATAAAAAATGGCCTGGTCATGAAGGGGCGTAAACCTTCCGGAGCTGAAGTGGTTAACAAGACATTTTCTTTATTTCCAGCTCCAAACATTCAACTTTGAGGCAGACTTATCAACAGAAGAGGTACATATATGGAAGCTTATGTATTCCTTTTTTTATGTTCTCTTTACTGTATTCAAGTCATTCACTGGAAACATTTTTTTCTCTTGTTCTTAAGTGTGCTTCATTTGTTTTCTCTGCTCCTTCCAAGCATTGTATTTTTTCCTTTTTTACAGTATGAAAACATGGATCACAAGTTGCCTGCTGCATCCTTAAAACATCCATAGTCCATTGAAAGTATGTAGTTATTATTCAAACCACATTATCAAACAAAATACAATCATTAAACGTAGACCTCTCAACGGAACAAACACTCCACCCCCCTTAAACAAGGCTTTACTACAAACAGCAGACTCAGTAGCACCAAAACGCAGAACACTCATCCGCAAAAAAAACTCGAGATGGTTTAACGGCACTCTCACTCTACTCAAGCAAGAACGAAGAAGAGCGGAAAGAGCATGGAGAAGAAATCCCACCATGGAAAACCATACAAACTACAAAATACTCCCTGTGAAATAAAGATGTAAAGCCCTCGTGCTACTATGATGAAAATGTGCAAAAATGCAAGTGATAAATAAAGTGATCAAACCTTAAAGTGCCTATAATATATAAGTGTTGACATAAAATAAAATAAACGTGCCTGCCTGCAGCAGAACCTAAAGTGTATCACAATCCACTCACAGTAATGGTAAACAAGTGATTCCGCGCTACAGTAAAATTAAGATAAAAATTGAAAGGTAATCACAAAGTGCATCAATCAATAAAGCATTGAAACCTCACATGAGGAATAAATTAGTGTAAGTAATAATTCATAAATTAGACTGGGCGAATGGTTTAAGAAAATGTGTAGTCTCTAAAACATCCTCAGCAAGAAGGAAAATGAACTGGAGTTGTGTCCTAAAATAATCTTAAAATGGTGTTAAGCAAGTGGTAGACACAGAGCTCTCACCTTCATAAAATGTCCAAAGGGTAAATAAATTGGTGATCTAAAATCCGTTACTAAAAGTTATTTAAATATCCACCACTAGGGGGTCCTCTGTGTCGACATCCATGCAATAAAACTCAATCCAAAATGTCAGCATTTAGCCATAAGTATAAAGATGTCAATCGCTGGTATTTATTTCCACCACTAGGGGGTCCTCTCCTTCATCCACAAAGTCTCCCAGTCAGTGCTGCACTTCCAAGCCTCTTCATTTACCTCGTAACCTCCGTAAAAAAGTGGGGGGGGGGGCAGCAGCAAACAGAGGTGAGAGAGAAGGGGAGAGAGAGACAAAAAAATCCCAATGGTGTAGTATGATTAAAGTAACAATGGCTTTAATAGAGAAAGCTAAAAATGGACTCTTACAATAAAAAACAAGGAAATAGGCATAAACAGTTGCTAAGGCATCTGAACGCCGCTCTCACTTCACTTCCTGGTATCGCTCAGTCTCTCCGGCCACTCTCTGCGCGTTACGTCATCACGTGACTTCTTCATGATGACGTAACGCGTAGGGAGTGGCCGGAGAGACTGAGCGATACCAGGAAGTGAAGTGAGAGCGGCGTTCAGACGCCTTAGCTACTGTTTATGCCTATTTCTTTGTTTTTAATTGTAAGAGTCCATTTTTAGCTTTCTCTATTAAAGCCATTGTTACTTTAATCATACTACACCATTGGGATTTTTTTGTCTCTCTCTCCCCTTCTCTCTCACCTCTGTTTGCTGCTGCCCCCCCCCCCCCACTTTTTTACGGAGGTTACGAGGTATATGAAGAGGCTTGGAAGTGCAGCACTGACTGGGAGACTTTGTGGATGAAGGAGAGGACCCCCTAGTGGTGGAAATAAATACCAGCGATTGACATCTTTATACTTATGGCTAAATGCTGACATTTTGGATTGAGTTTTATTGCATGGATGTCGACACAGAGGACCCCCTAGTGGTGGATATTTAAATAACTTTTAGTAACGGATTTTAGATCACCAATTTATTTACCCTTTGGACATTTTATGAAGGTGAGAGCTCTGTGTCTACCACTTGCTTAACACCATTTTAAGATTATTTTAGGACACAACTCCAGTTCATTTTCCTTCTTGCTGAGGATGTTTTAGAGACTACACATTTTCTTAAACCATTCGCCCAGTCTAATTTATGAATTATTACTTACACTAATTTATTCCTCATGTGAGGTTTCAATGCTTTATTGATTGATGCACTTTGTGATTACCTTTCAATTTTTATCTTAATTTTACTGTAGCGTGGAATCACTTGTTTACCACTCACTGTGAAATACCACAAAACGATTTTCACAGCCAAAAAAGAACATTTCTCGAACACCATCTCAACTGCCTTAAACCGTCCGCGGGAACTTTTCAAAATAGTCGCCCAATAAATGAACCCAACCTGCTTAGAGCCCCCAGCAGACAATACTCAAGAATTCTGCAATGAGCTAGCTAATTTTTTCATTGACAAAATCGACAGCATTCGGGAATCAATTCAACAGAAAAAAGCAACCAACCTTACCCAACCAAAGACATTGACGCGAACAGCACACAACCGCCAGACTTCTTCTTGACCCCAATCACCACTGACATGACCAAAAACATTATGAGAAGCCTTCAAGACAGCACATCACCAAACGGCATCATTCCCACGAAACTCCTGAAAGAATGCGCCGACATCTTGGCTCCAATTATAACACACCTCATAAATCAGTCATTCAAAGAAGGGATTGTGCCAACCACCCTCAAGCAAGGCATCGTCAAACCCCTGCTAAAGAAGCCCAATCTCAACCCTAAAGACCCTAACCACCGCAGACCGATAACAAGCCTCAACACCGTCTCCAAGATTATGGAGAAAGCGGTAGTACAACAGCTACAACGCCACCTTGACACGCATCAACTTCTGGACACTCTATAATCAGGTTTCCGCCCAGGCCATGGTACGGAAACTGCGCTTCTAAAAATATGGGATGATGCACTCAAAGCAGCAGATGACGGAGAATCTTGTCTCCTAGTACTGTTATGCCGCGTACACACGGTCGTACTTTTCGTCTACAAAAGTCGGACAGCCTGTCCGACAGACTTCCGGCAGACTTTCGGTGGACTTGCGGCGGACTTGCGGCCTACTTTCTAACGACCGGACTTGCCTACACACGACCACACAAAAGTCGGTCGGATTCGTACGTGATGACGTACACCGGACTAAAATAAGGAAGTTCATAGCCAGTAGCCAATAGGTGCCCTAGCGTGGCTTTTTGTCCGTCGGACTAGCACACAGACGAGCGGATTTCGGGGTCCGTCGTAGTTACGAAGTAAAGTTTTAAAGCATGTTTCAAATCTAAAGTACGTCGGATTTGAGGCTAAAAAAGTCGGTTGAAAGTCCGGAGAAGCCCACACACGATCGGATTACCAGCCAGCTTTAGTCCGTCAGCGTCCGTTGGACTTTTGTAGACGAAAAGTACGACCGTGTGTACGCGGCATTAGACCTCAGTGCAGCATTTGACACAGTGGACCACAATACTCTACTTGTCCGGCTCACAGAAGTAGCAGGAGTCACAGGTTCTAGTCTAAAATGGTTTGCATCCTTCTTAGAGAATCGCTCGCAGACAGTGAAACTAGGAGCATTTACCTCGGAAACCCGGGCAATCTCCTGTGGAGTCCCTCAGGGCTCCCCCTTGTCGCCAGTGCTATTCAACATTTACATCCGCCCTCTCCTCAATATCATCAAAAAATCAGACCTCTGCTTCCACTCATACGCAGACGATACCCAAATCTACTTTCGGATCACCGGACAAAAAGACCACCATCAGCAACTAGAGAAATGCCTCACTTCAATAGATGACTGGATGACCATTAGTTCCCTCAATCTCAACGGGTCAAAAACAGAACTTCTCTACCTACACGCAAACCAAAATCCCAAAACCAAGACCCCATGGACACCCCCCGCCATCTTTGGACAGACCATTTCTCCGAGCACCAAGGCCAAAAGTCTTGGAGTAATCTTTGACTCAGAAATGACAATGGATGCACAAATAGGATCAGTAGTTAGTGGATCGCACCATCTCCTCCGCATGTTACGCAGACTCATCCCCTTCATCCCAGAAGGTGACAAAGCAGCAGTAGTGGGAACAATCATCAACTCCCGTCTCGACTACGCAAACTCACTCTACATAAGATTACCCAAGTATCAGCTTACGTGAATACAGGCCATTCAAAACGCAAGACTAATAACAGGAAAAAAACCCTGGGAGTCTACATTGGCTAACAGTAAAGAATCGGATCACTTTCAAGACCCTCTGCCTCACCCACAAATGCATACGTGGAAACGCCCCTCAATACCTCCGAGAGAAAATAAAACATTACACACCGAATCGCAATCTGCGATCGTCTAGCCAAAACCTCCTCCTCGTTCACAAATATCACTACAAAGCAAGTGGAGAACGAAGATTTGCAGTCCAGGGACCTCGGCTATGGAACTCTCTTCCGACTCACATCCGCATGGAAGAAAACCATCTGGCATTCAGGAAAAAACTCAAGACTCACCTCTTCTAATTAAGCTGACAACACAACGCATCAGCGCCTTGAGGCGATTCAGTTCGCATTTGTAGCGCTTTACAAATCATTCATTCATTCATTCATTCATTCATTCATTCATACCTACACATGCATATGTTCAGAATTTGGGACTAACACATTTTTATTGTGTCCAGTAGATGCTACATCCCAAATTTAGCCAGGAGCAAGGCAGGAGAACAAGAAAGCATGTAAGTCATTATAGATTCCTTTTAATCCTAAAATGCATGTCTTCAAATGTTACGTGTGTACTATGTGCCTAGTTTGCTGCAAATATGTGCCTAGTGTTGTTTAGGAATTTCAGGTTGAAATAAGCATCTTAATTTTCTTTCCTTTGTATACACCAAAAATCCATCTAACTGCATAATTTTGTGATTTTCTTGTAGCTGAAGGATGCATAATCCAAAAACGCAGGAAGGATGGGCTCTGTAAAACCAGTGAATATTATAGTAAACAATTGGTAATATTTTTACATCTCAAATGTAAAGTGAATTAATCAGCAACTTAAAAGCATCTTTTTGTTTTTTATAGTGCCCCAAAGACAACGTTGTCCCAGTAGCAAGCCATCATGGAATCCACAGGTCACCCAGCAAGTATCCCTCATCTGGAAGAAACAAAAGCAAGGTTAGTTAAACCTCTGAGAATGCTAAAGTCAAACAAGTAAATCATGTTCTTAATGTCTTGTAAATCTCTCAGCAGATCTTTCATTCGCAAGTTTCCACCATCTTGCCAAGTGACGAAGAAGATGAGTCCCAAAGGCCCACTACTCAAGAGAGAAGAGAATGCCATGTTAGGGCGCGGACCAAACTTACATGTGTGGAGGAACCCTCAACTGACAGCAGTGGCGCTTGCATGAAGACCGCTCTCGCAAGATACAAGAAAAGCAGACATCATGAAAGTTCAAGTGACAGCAGTGTCAAGCAAAAAGCCAGTGCCCCTAACAAGAGGAAACATTCAGATGATCGACAATGAAATCTGAAGTTCACGCATGCACAGAATGTGTCACTGGTCAAGAATTTAGCTCCTCTTGTTGGGTCCCCACATGCTTATCCACTTGCGGACCGTGCTATAGCTGAATGGCAGCTACAGTGCTGCTGGCTAGTTCTGGTAGGGCATCTATTGACATCCTCCCATGCTTGCGCTTCTTGTGCACCCCCTGGAGCGCACATCTAGAAGTGTCTATGATCGCTGGGCCCACGGGACCCAGCACATCATGGATCAGGATAAAGGGCGAATCACAGTGGCTTTGTCCAATGATGGAGCGATTTATTTGTCAACAAACCGGTGTCATGTCCAGTTCAGCTCTCTCCTCTCCTCACAATGATACAAGATGTGAGGAGAGGAGGGATACACTTAGCAGAAGCATGAGTGAGCTGGATTGGGTGTGTCCAGTGCCATCAGTGTCACTACTGTGCCATCACAATGCTCATCAGTGCCATCACAGTGTTCATCAGTGCCATCACAGTGCTAATCAGTGCCCTACAGTGTCATCAGTGCCATCACGGTGTTCATCAGTGCCATCACAGTGCTCATCAGTGCCATCAGAGTGCTCATCGGTGCCACATCAGTGCCATAACAGTGCTCATCAGTGCCATCAGTGCCATCAGTGCCACTACAGTGCCTTCAATGCCACTAAAGTGTCCATCAGTGCCATCACAGCGCTCATTAGTTCCACATAAGTGCCATCACAGTGCTCATCAGTGCCACATTAGTGCCACTACAGTGCCACCAGTCCCTACAGTGCTCATCAGTGCCACATAAGTGCCATCACAGTGCACATCAGTAACATCAGTGCGATCAGTGCAATTAGTCCCTGCAGTGCCACCAGTGCCCTGCAGTGCCTTTAGTGCCACTTCAGTGCTTATCAGTGACACCTCAGTGCCCCTACAGTGTCATCAGTGCCATCAGAGTGCTCATCAGTGCCACATAAGTGCCATCACAGTGATCATCAGTGCCACATTAGTGCCACTGCAGTGCTACCAGTCCCTACAGTGCTCATCAGTGCCACATTAGTGCCATCAGAGTGCACATCAGTGCCATCACAGTGCTCATCAGTGCAACATCAGTGCCACTACAGTTCCATCAGTATAATCAGTCACTTCAGTGCCACCAGTGCCACTACAGTGCCCATCAGTGCCACAGTGGTGCCTCGACAGTGTCATCAGTGACATACAGTGCAATTAGTGCCATCAGTAAGTGCCCATCAGTGCCACTAAAGTGCTCATCAGTGCCACTACAGTGCTCATCAGTGCTACTACAGTGCCCTATTAGTGCTAATCATTGCCCAATATTGCACATCAGTGCCCATTAGTGAGTGCCCATCAGTGCCACCCTAGCAGTGGATCCTCATCAGCGCCCATCAGTGCCGTAAAAACGTGTAAAAAATACATACGAAATGTGTTTTCATTTACTTTTCACATTTTCCAAAAACGTGTGGAATAAAATGGCATGTTCAAATTACTCATTATGCCTCATAAAATTTATGTTGGAGTGTTTGCTTTCCAAAATGGGGTCATTTTGTGGGTGTTTTCATTGTCCTGGTGCTCCAGGGCCTTAAGAAATGTAATAGGTAGTCAAAAAATTAGTTGTATAATTTCTGTCCCTAGAACACCTGACAGTGCTCCCTGCATGTTGGGCCTCTGTATGTGGCCAGGCTTTGTAAAAGTCTCACACATGTGGTATTGCCATACTCAGGAGGAGCAGCAGAATGTGTTTTGGGTGTAGTTGCAAGTATGCAAATGACATGTGAGAGAAATAACCTGTTAATATGACAATTTTGAGGGAAAAAAATCTTCATTTTGCAAAGAATAGTGAGAAAAATTACAACTTAATAAAAAAACTCACCACGCCTCTTACAAAATTCTTTGGAATGTCTATTTTCCAAAAAGGAGTCATTTGGGGGGAATGTGTACTGTCCTGGCTTGTTAGTGTCTCAAGAAATTAGATAGGCCGTCAGTACATCAGGTGTAATCAGGTGTCAGGTGTGTTTTCAATGGCTGGCACCATAGCTTGTAGACTCTATATCCTTCACAAAGACTAAATAATATACACTGATTTGGGTTGTTTTACCAAAGATATGTAGTAGTATAACTTTTGGCTAAAATAGCTGAAGAAAAATTACTAATTTGCAAAAACAAAAACAAAGAAAAAAAAAATTTTTTTTTTTAAATGTTCATTTTTTTTCATTTATAGCGCAATAAATAAAAAAAACCCAGGGGTGGTTAAATACCACCAGAAGAAAGATCTGTTTGTGTGAAAAAAGGACAAAAATTCATATGGGTACAGTGTTGCATGACTAATGTCATTCAAAGTGTGAGAGCACTGAAAGCTAAAAATTGGCCTAGTTAAGAAGGGGGTATAAGTTCCCAGTAGGCAAGTGGTTAAGAGTGATCAAGCTTGGAAGAAAAAGCAATGGAAAATAATTACTGTAAATCTGAAAAATCCTGTAAATAACACACTTCTTTTTTGTGTCTAATTTCACTTTTCCACTGTATCTATGAAAATAATTATAGTTGTCAAACAGGGTGGATTTTAAACATGTCTGTCCCTGTTCCATGATTACTCAGGTTGAAAATGTCTATCTAGTTTAACCAAAAGAATACATATATTGATCCCTCCCATATAGAAAATCCTATATCTACAGTTGATCCAAAAGAAGGGAATTAGGAAGAATTGTTTTCCCCTGATAGAGAAATTGGTGCAGCAGACCTGGATTTTGAAAAACCATGCCGTTCTTTCTTTTTCCCCAGGGATGCTAGGACAGATCAAAATGGTTCTGATTGGTCAGCATGATCATGTGTGGGCAATGACCAATCAGTATCAGTGTGGTTTTCAAACCCAAATATTGTTGCATTGGGCTTTATGGATGGTAAAACTGCATCAACAAGGGAGGTACAGTAAGTACATCAGGGTCTGTGGGATGGGGAGGGTGTAGGGTGGTAGTTCATCTTTTCATATTTTCAAAAAAAGGGGGAATTACCCTTTTAAAGCATAGACACATTTTTCTATCAGGGGAAAAAATCCTTCCTAATTTCCTAAGGCCATCATATATTTCCTGAATAAACAACCCCGATTCCCCAAACTGAACTGTGTATTCCAGATTAGGTCTTACTATTGTTTTGTACAGGGCCGAGGGTTTGTCTCTTTCATGAGTCTATACCTATTTTATTACACAAAAGTATTTTGCTTGCTTTAGAAACTACAGCTTGGCATTGCATGCATTTATTAAGTCAATGATGTCATTACATGGTTAATTGATGTGTCTAGTATTTTGCAATAGATATAAGTTTTGTTTTGTTTTTTGCTTTTTTAAGCTCCCAGGAAGTGACAAGAGCACTAAATTACTAACAAAACCAACTAGTATTTTCTGTACTTGCTGAAATGTTCTTAGCCTGAGAAGTGAGGACAAATGCAGCTACCACATCTAAATATTAACTGATAAGCTACAATAAATAGTTTTTTGTTTTTGGGTTTAGAATCACTTTAACTTTAAGGACTTGAATTCATTTTAGCCTTGCTATGATATTTTATTTTATTAGTATTCGTATTTTTATACATAATGGACATTATTTAATAATATAAAACAAAAAATAAATAGTCTCCAAAAGCCAGAAGTAATTAGACTACCTGTGATATGCTGTAACACATAGCTTATATTTGCTTAGTTGCTGTGTGGTAATGCACAGACTTCATCTTTGCAAGGTTTTAAAATAAAGCCATGTTTGTATTTCTAATTCTGAAATGATACTTTTAAAATGAAGACATCAATTTAGATAGGAATATGAGAGTTTCTCTACACATGTAGTTCATTTATTTATTTTTCATAAATTTATTATCCTGTACATACTTAAAATATCCCAGTACAAATGACATTAACCAAACACATACTGTGAATCTTAATTACATTGTATTAAAGTTGTTTGTCTGTAAATTAGATTTAATAATTTTAATTAATTTGTATGGGTCCCAGGAAGCACAAACATTATACATTCTGGGACTGCTTACTGTCAGCAGAATAACTTTATTATAAATAACATTACACTGCCTTTCAGGTACAGAAGAATATTGTCTACATAGCAAAAAAAAAAAGTTATCAACAAACATGTTGCTGTAAGAAAAAGGAGGTCATTGCATACTACAACAATGTATCTACAGAATGTATCTAAAGAAAGAATCGTCTATGGAAAGCACTAAAATTGCACCCCTGTCCAAACATCTGACACCCATATTTTAGATATGTTTACCATAATATCAACTCAAAAATGCAAGCCAGATTTGTTTATCTTTTATTTAACTTCTTCCCTCCTGGTCAATGTAGATAAATGGCTGGGCGGGTACTCTGTAATTCCAGGAGGACATATGAGTACATCCCCCAGGTCATGCATCTTGCATACACCCACTGGGGTATTCAGCAATGTGATCTGTGACTCTTGTGTTAACCGGACACAGTGGATCACAGTGCTCTGTACAGGGTCGCTGTAATTGGTCCACTCACCATGTGATCACTGTGACCAATTCTAAGTATGTCTATGTTTGTTAGAAATAACCTATTAACCACTTGCCTACCAGGTACTTACACTCCCTTCCTGCCCAAGCCATTTTTCAGCTTTCAGCGCTGTCACACTTTGAATGACAATTGCGCGGTTGTACTACACTGCACCCAAACAAATTTTTCATCATTTTCTTCACACAAACGGAGCTTTCTGTTGGTGGTACTTAATCACTGCTGGGTTTTTTTTATTTTTTACAAAAAAAGACCAAAAATTTTGAAAAATAAATGTTTTTCACTTTTTTTTCTGTCAGTAAATTTTGTAACTAAGTAATTTTTTGCCTTCACTGATGTGCGCTGATGAGGCAGCACTGATGGGCACTGATAGGCTAAACTGGTGGGCATTGATGAGGTGGCACTTATGGGCACTGATTAGGTAGCACTGATGAGGCGGCACTAATATGCTGCACTGATAGGTGGCACTGATATGTGGCACTGATGAGCACTGTTAGGCGGCACTGATGGGCACTGTTAGGCGGCACTGGTGGGCACTAATAGGTGACACTAGTGGGTACTGATAGGCAGCACTGGTGGGCACTGATAGGCGGCACAGATAGGCGGTACTGATGGGCACTGATGGGCATTAATGGGTGGCACTGATGGGCGACACTGATGGGCATTGATTGACAGCAGTGATGGGCATTGATGGGCAGCACTGATAGGTGGCACTGATTGCCCACTGATTGGCATCGCTAATGGGCACTGATTGGTGGCACTTGTGGGCAGTGGAGGGCACTGATTGCTGCCACTGGTGGGCACTGATCGCTGGCATTGGTGGGCATTGGTGGGCACTGTATGGTGACACTATTTTTCACTATTTTAATCAGGGCACTGAATCAGTGCATGATTACATTCCTAAATGTCCCCCTGCGTGGAGATGCTGCTGATCAGCTCTCCTCACCACACACTGTCAGTGTGTGACACCGGCACTTCCTTGTTTACATGTAACCGGCTGTGATTGGACACAGCCGATCACATATTTAAAGAGCCGCGGCTATTTCCACAAATCGGGGGCGTGCCGGGTCCGAGCAACACGGCGCCGCAGCGATTGCCACGCTGCATGCCCCCACAGGCACGCAAGAGTGGCTGTTCTGGGACGCCGTCATATGACGGCGTCCCAGAACAAGAGCCGCACCGCCCCGCCATCATTTGACAGTGGGCGGACGGCATCCAGTTAATAAACAACATTTTTATTTTCTTTCCTGCATTTTCCAAAAACTTGTGGCAAAAAATTACATTTTCAAAAGACTCAATATGCCTCTTTGAAAATACCTGGGAGTATTTGCTTTCCAAAACGGGGTCATTTTGTGGGTATTTCTACTGTCCTTGTATTCCAGGGCATCCAAAAATGTGATACGTAGTCAGGAAATTAGATGTGTAACTTATATATAGTTTATGTTCCTTGAAAGCCCAAAGATTTTTGGCCCCTCTATGCATCTAGGCTGTGAAAAAGTCTGTCACCTGTGGTATCCCCATACGCAAGAGACAAAGCAGGTGTAATTACAAGTAGAGTGTGTAATTCTAAGTATGCATATGCTGTGTGTAAGATATAACTTGTTAAAATGGCAACTTAGTGAAACAAAATATGACCTAAAAAACTCACCATGCCTCTTACTAAATACTATAGGTTGGCCAAACACCCCACTGTTCAGTTTGTAGCAGAACTCCCGAACAGGGGAAAAGTTCTAACCCGAGCGGCAAACCCAATTGAAGTCTATGGGAGCCAAACAAAAATCAAAAGTGCCCATTTTAAAGGCTTATATGCTAATAATTGGCCAAAAAAGGGGTATGGGGTTCTTGCCCTAGAGGACATGTATCATTGCAAAAAAAAAAAAAGTTTAATTTATCGGTTTTACAGGAGCAGTGATTCTAATAATGCTTAAAGTGCAACAATAAAAAAAAAAAAAATCCTTTAAATATAGTGCCTGGGGGTCCCATTAGTCTACCTGTAAAGTGGTGCATCTGTAGCATATATAGAACATGCTGTAACAAAAATGACATTTCTAACAAAAAAAAACTAGTCAAATCACATTTAAGTGACTTGCGGTTGCAACTGCTGTCACCCAGCTATTGAAAAAAACCAGCGTGGGATCCCCCCAAAATATATACCAGACCCTTATCTGGACCAGCCACCCCCCAAACCATACCAGGCCCCATGTCCTTAACATGGGGGGGGGGTTGGGTGCTTTGGGGGGGACAAGAGCCTCAGCCCCACAACCATGGCCAGTGGTTGTGGGGTCTGCGGGCAGGGGGCTTATTGAAATCTGGAAGCCCCTTTAACAAGGGGGCACCCAGATCCCGCCAACCCCCCATGTGAATGAGTATAAGGTACATAGTACCCCTAACCATTCACCAAAAAAGTGCCTAAAAGTAATAACAACACACACACAGTTTTTGACAATTCCTTTTATTAAAAAATAAAAAAACAGTGTCCCCGATGTAAATCCATCATCAACCATGCACCTGGGAAAAAAAACATGCTCTCGCTAACATGAAGGCTGGCAGCCTACTACAGGCTCCGCTGTTTGACATTTCTTATATAGGTAAGGAGCAGGGCCACCTGGCTATGTCCCCTGGTGGCACTGCCCCTTCTGACATCACTGACCCAGCATGCTCCAGACAATACCAGCATGAAACTAGCTTGCCTGGATAAGGATCTGGTTTATATTTTAGGGGGACCCTTAAAATCCATACCAGACCCGAAGGGCCATTTTTTTTACTCAGTTGTCAGCGGAGGAAACTCATTGACAGCCAATGACTCATCAGTTGTTAAGGACGCTGCGGCTGGCTTCTTTGGCCCCACTCCTTAACAACCAGTTTATACTGATTAGGGAAAGTTTTCCTCAATCGGGGCGCAAAATGCACTGTGCACTGTCTGTGTTTTTTTTACTTTTGACACTTTTTTGGTGAATGGGTAGGGGTACTATGTATCCCATACTTATTAACATGGGGGGAGGGGCAGGGTCTGGGAGCTTGTAACTGACTAAAGCACGGAAGAAGACACAGTGGTGTCAGCAGTGCACAGGTATTATTAGAGCAGGATACAGACTGGGGAACACAAGGATTACATGAGCAGTCTCAGGTTAACATGCTGCAGTACACAAGACTGGATGCAGGCTGGGATAATCAAAGACACTGGGGAATGCTAGGATCACTGAGACACGGGAACTGGGTATAGGCTGTATGGACAATGGGAACACTAGAGGTGACAGAAAAGGTTACCATAAAAATGTTGCTTTTGCAATACACTAATTAGGTATTCTGATAAATGGAAATATATTTAAACAATTGATTGAGTCTGTCCACATATTATACCACTTCCATCTTCTAAATCGGTGTTACTATGACTCTACTGAAAAGTAGGGATGAGCCAAACACCCCCTGGTTCAGCTCGCAGCAGAACATGTGAACATGCAAAAAGTTAGTTTGAACACTGTTAAAATCTATGAGAAACAAATGTGAAAAATCAAAAGTGCTAATTGTAAAGGCTTATATGCAAGTTATTACCATAAAAAAGTGTTTGGGGACCCGGGTCCTGCCCCAGGGGACATGTATCAATGCAAAAAAAGTTTTAAAAACTGACATTTTTACGGGAGCAGTGATTTTAATAATGCTTAAAGTGAAAAAATAAAAATGAAATATTCCTTTAAATATCCTGCCTGGGGGGTGTCTATAGTATGCCTGTAAAGTGGTGCAGTTTCCCCGTGTTTAGAACAATACCACAGCAAAATGACATTTCAAAAGGAAAAAAGTCATTTAACACTGCTTGCGGCTGTAATGTATTGTCGGGTCACGGCAATATAGATGAAAATCATTGAGAAAAATGGCATGGGTCCCCCCAGCCCATTACCAGGCTCTTTGGGTCTGGTATGGATATTAAGGGGAACCCCGCACCCAAATTTAAAAAGAAAACGGCGTGGGGGCACCCAGGCACTATATACCCTGAACAGAAGTATATAGACTATACGGCCTGCCCTAGAAAATTGGGCCTTAGGTGTTGGTGGCACCAGAACACTGTAAGCCTTTACAGTTACTCTTGGTAAGCGCAGGAATGAACCCTGCTGTGAAATACTATATCAAAAATTGTAATTACATACCCCTGTTAAACAGGGGCAGAAAAATTGAGCCTTTGGTGGTGGTGCTACAACACTGTAACCCCTCACAGATACTCTTGTTGGGCGCAGGAATGGTCCCTGTTGTGAAATATTAGATCAAGAATTGTAATTACATGCCCCTGTTAAACAGGAGCAGAAAAATTGGGCCTTAGGTGGTGGTGCCACAACACTGTAAGCCCTCACAGTTACTCTTGGTGGGCGCAGGAACGGGCCCTGCTGTGAAATATTAGATCAAAAATTGTAATTACATGCCCCTGTTAAACAGGAGCAAAAAAATTGGGCCTTTGGTGGTGGTGGTGGTGCCACAACACTGTAAGCCCTCACAGTTACTCTTGGTGGGAGCAGGAACGGGCTCTGCTGTGGAATATAAGTTCAAAAATTGTAATTACATGCCCCTGTTAAATAGGGGCAGAACAATTGGGCCTTAGGCAGTGGTGGTGGTGCCCTAAACCAAAAATATTGTTGGAAGCTAGCATCATTAAGATTGAGGAGGAATAGGACAGTCACTCAGCATAGGCAGTCTTCAAGGGATCCCACATCCATAGAAAAATCAGTTGCATCAGCATCAGGTGCTTGATAGCTGCTGATCCAAGACTGATTAATTTTTATGAACGTGAGCCTATCAACGGAGTCTGTGGACAGGCACACTCTATGATCTGTTACAAACCCACCAGCAGCACTGAATGAGCATTCAGAAAGAACGCTGGATGCAGGACAGGCCAGTAGCTCAATTGCATATTGAGCAAGCTCTGACCAGTGGTCCATCCTCAAGACCCAGTAACCCAGTGGATGATCTGTTGGAAAGGTCTCCAAGTCTGCTCTTGCCCCTAGATATTCCTGTACCATGTAATGCAGATGCTGGCGATGGTTGCTTGAACCAATCAAACCTTGGCGCTGAGGACTGAAAAATTGTCTAGAGGCATTGGTCTGCCGGCCACCTTCTCCACCGCTCTTCCTCTGACTGGACGAAGCCTCAGCAACACGTTGTCCACCACCAGGAAATTGTAACCTGACAGGGTCTGGAAATGCATTGCACAAACCTTTCTTTAAGGCCTCCTGAAGATGTTTCATCCTCTGCTTCCTCTGCGAAGCCAGGATGAGTTCTGCAACCTTACCCTTGTAACATGGATCAAAAAGAGTTGCCAGCCAGTAATGATCCCTCTCCTTGATACCACGAATCCTAGGGTCCTTTTGCAGGCTTTGCAGAATCAGGGAGGCCATGCAGTGTAAGTTTGCAGAGGCATTCGATTCTGAGTCCTCTGGATCACAAGGATCACAAGGATCACATGATCCATAACAACCTCCTCCCAGCCATGTACAACTCCTTGGGTTTCTGGGGACTGAAAACCATCCCTTGAAGACTGCTGCTGTGTGTTATCCTCCACTTCCATGCTGACACAATCCTACTCCTCCTCCTCCTCTTCTTCCTGTTTGTTTGGTGGGCCAGCAGGAATACAATCTGGATAAAGGAGGCCAAGAGAGGTAAGGAAGTCCTCCTCTTCCTCCCTCTGTTCTGCCTCAAGTGCCCTGTCCATTATTCAACAAAGCATGTGCTCCAACAAGAAGACGTGAGAGATAGTATCACTGGTGCATGCATTGTCACTGCTCACCATCCTCATGGCCTCCTCAAATGGTGACAGGTCAGTGCATGCATTCTTGATCAGTAGCCACTGGCGTGGCGAAAAGAAGCCAAGCTCCCCTGACCCTGTCCTGGTGCCATACTCACACAGGTACTCATTGATGGCCCTCTGCTGTGTGTGCAGCTGCTGCAGCATTGCCAACGTTGAGTACAACCTGGTGGGCATGTCACAAATGAGGCGGTTGGTGGGCAGGTTGCAGTCTCTTTGAATGTCAGCCAGCTGAGCACTGGCATTGTATGACTGCTAGAAATGACCACAGACTTTTCTGTCCTGCCTCAGGAGATCCTGTAAGCCTGGGTACCTGCTCAAGAACCACTGCATCACCAAATTCAGGACGTGTGCCAAACAAGGAACATGGGTCAAGTGTCCCTGTCAGAGGGTGGATAGAATGTTGGTGCCATTGTTGCATACAACCATTCCTGGCTGAAGCTTGCGTGGCATCAACCACCTCTGAGCCTGCCCCTGCAAAGTTGACAGAACCTCTGCCCCAGTGTGGCTCCTGTCCCCTAAGCAGACCAACTCAAGCACCGCATGACATCTTTTTGCCTGAGTGCTTGCGTAGCCCCTTGAACACTTACGGAGCACCACTGGTTCAGAAGACAAATATGCAGAAGAGGCTATAGAGGAAGAAGAAGAGGAGGGGGTGGAGGAGAGAGCTGTGGCAGAATCACCACTAGCATTTTGGAGGCATGGTGACAGAACAAGCTCCAACAATACTGAACCCTGTCCTGCATCCTTCCCAGCTGCCAGCAGAGTTACCCAGTGTGCCGTGAAGGAAAGGTAATGCCCCTGCTCATGCCTGCTAGACCATGAGTCAGTGGTAATATAAACCTTACTGCTGACCGCCCTGTCCAACGAGGCCAAAACATTGCCTTCCACATGTCGGAATTGCCTTCCGTGAAAAGAAATGGCGTTTTGGAACCTGCCTCTGAGGTACAGCACATTCCACAAATTCATGAAAGAGGGCATGTTGCAGTGCTAGCAATTTGGCCAAGCTAGCATTCAGATGCTGAGAATGTGGATGGCTGGAACCGAATTTCTTTTTACGGTTTAGCAACTGGGGTAGGGAAATTTGCCTGTTAAAATAAGATGGTGGTGTACTGATAGCAGATTGGCTGCAAGTACTTGGGACACCTATTGCTATACCTTCATTCCTCTCAGTGCAGGTTTTTGAGAGGACTGGAGGTATAGTGGTTTTGGAGACCCCAGATGAGGAGCAAGGAGAAGTCCGCCTTTTTCTTTGATGTGGGTCTTTCAAGTGCTGTTGCCAATAGATTGCATGGCAGGTCGTCATATGTCTGGTCAAGCATGTGGTGCCCAAGTGGCTTCTGTTCTGGCCACACTTGAGCCGCTTCAAACATAGGTTGCAAACAGCAATGGTGCGATCTGCTGCACACGTGTCAAAAAATGCCCACACCAAGGAACTTTTCAAAATCAACGGGGAGTCAGCAGCACCCTGCACCTGTGTAGCTCTGCGGTGTGATGCAATAGGGTAGCTGCCCTTAAGCTGCCCCCTAGAGGACAACCTGCCTCATTGGAGTTGTGCAGTCTCCTCCTCTCTTCTATCAGGCACCCAAGTAGAGTCATTGACCATGTCATCCCCTCCCTCCTCATCACTGGAGCAAACTTGGCAGTATGCTGCAGCTGGGGGGACATGACTGCTAGTTTCTTGTCCTTCTTGGGCACTCCCTCGCTCTAGGCTCACGTTACTTCCTTCCTCAACCTGGGAACCAACATTGGAGCCTTCAAATCGCTGCGCATCCTCCAGCAGCATGTACTCAACACTGTGGTCAAATAGTTTGGGGGAATCCTCCATGCATGATGGTGGGGCTATAGAAGGAGTGACTATGGACAAGGAGCCGGTGGAATAGACTGCTTTGGCAGCTGCATTGGAAGGCAAATTACTCTGAGCCTGGGTGACAGAGGATGAGGAGGATGAGAAGAACGGGTTTGTTATCCACTACACCAATTCTTCTGCAGGTTCTAGCTCAATAACATGGCCAGCAGCAGAAAAAAAGGCAAGCGTGCCCCACGGCCACCTGCAGAGGATGCACCCACGATCAGCACTGTTGACTGTAGACACAGAGGCTGCTTGCCCTCTTTTAGTGGCCTGTGAGCCTCTACCTCTCCTCTGTGGCCTTCCGGACATGATGTATATTTTGTTTTGCAACACCACACTACACTGTATTGTGTACTGTGTACACCACCATAAGTGTAGTAGCAACTGCACTATGGCTGCACTGTACTGTGTACACCACCAGAAAAGTAGTAGCAACTGCACTATGTTTGCACTGTATTGTTTACTGTGTACACCGCCAGAAAAGTAGCAGCAACTGCACTATGGCTGCACTGTATTGCGTTCTGTGTATATCACCAGAAAACTAGTAGCAACTGCACTACGGTTGCAGTGTATTGTGTACTATGTACACCACCAGAAAAGTAGTAGAAACAGTACACCACGGAATGCACTGTAGATATAGGTTACACTGGATGCAGAGTATATATATATATATATATATATATATATATATATATATATATATATATATATATATATATACAGTGTCTCACAAAAGTGAGTACACCCCTCACATATTTGTAAGTATTTTATTATATCTTTTCATGTGACAACACTAAAGAAATGACACTTTGCTACAATGTAAAGTAGTGAGTTTACAGCTGTATAACAGTGTAAAATTGCTGTCCCCTCAAAATAACTCAACACACAGCCATTAATGTCTAAATTGGTGGCAACAAAAGTGAGTACACCCCTTAGTGAAAATGTCCAAATTGGCCCCAATTAGCCATTTTCCCTCCCTGATGTCATGTGATATGTTAGTGTTACAAGGTCTCAGGTGTGAATGGAGAGCAGGTGTGTTAAATTTGGTGTTATGGCTCTCACTCTCTCATACTGGTCACTGGAGATTCAACATGGCACTTCATGGCAAAGAGCTCTCTGAGCATCTGAAAAAAAGAATTGTTTCTCTACATAAAGATGTGTAAAGTAAATGATAGATGCGCAACCAAAAGGGTACAATTGTGTATATAAAACACAAATGTGTGTACAGTGGGGACGGAAAATATTCAGACCCCTTAAATTTTTCACTCTTTGTTATATTGTAGCCATTTGCTAAAATCATTTAAGTTCATTTTTTTCCTCATTAATGTACACACAGCACCCCATATTGACAGAAATACACAGAATTGTTGACATTTTTGCAGATTTATTAAAAAAGAAAAACTGAAATATCACATGGTCCTAAGTATTCAGACCCTTTGCTCAGTATTTAGTAGAAGCACTCTTTTGATCTAATACAGCCATGAGTCTTTTTGGGAAAGATGCAACAAGTTTTTCACACCTGGATTTGGGGATCCTCTGCCATTCCTCCTTGCAGATTCTCAAGTTCTGTCAGGTTGGATGGTAAATGTTGGTGGACAGACATCTTTAGGTCTCTCCAGAGATGCTCAATTGGGTTTAAGTCAGGGCTCTGGCTGGGCCATTCAAGAACAGTCACAGAGTTGTTGTGAAACCACTCCTTCATTATTTTAGCTGTGTGCTTAGGGTCATTGTCTTGTTGGAAGGTAAACCTTCGGCCTAGTGTGAGGTCCTGAGCACTCTGGAGAAGTTTTTCGTCCAGGATATCCCTGTACTTGGCCGCATTCATCTTTCCCTCAATTGCAACCAGTCGTCCTGTCCTGTCGCCACCACCATGCTTCACTGTTGGCACTGTATTGGACATGTGATGAGCAGTGCCTGGTTTTCTCCACACATACCGCTTAGAATTAAGGCCAAAAAGTTCTATTTTGGTATCATCAGACCAAATAATCCTATTTCTCACCATCCTGGAGTCCAGGTGTTTTTTTTAGCAAACTTCATGCTGGCTTTCATGTGTCTTGCACTGAGGAGAGGCTTCCGTCGGGCCACTCTGCCATTAAGCCCCGACTGGTGGAGGGCTGCAGTGATGGTTGACTTTCTACAACTTTCTCCTATCTCCTGACTGCATCTCTGGAGCTCAGCCACAGTGATCTTTGGGTTCTTGTTTACCTCTCTCACCTAGGCTCTTCTCCCCCCCCCCCGATAGCTCAGTTTGGCCGGACGGCCAGCTCTAGGAAGGGTTCTGGTCATCCCAAACATCTTCCATTTAAGGATTATGGAGGCCACTGGAACCTTAAGCGCAGCAGAAATTTTTTTGTAACCTGGCCAGATCTGTGCCTTGCCACAATTCTGTCTCTGAGCTCTTCAGGCAGCTCCTTTGACCTCATGATTCTCATTTGCTCTGACATGCACTGTGAGCTGTAAGGTCTTATATAGACAGGTGTGTGGCTTTCCTAATCAAGTCCAATCAGTATAATCAAACACAGATGGACTCAAATGAAGGTGTAGAACCATCTCAAAGATGATCAGAAGAAATGGACAGCACCTGAGTTAATATGAGTGTCACAGCAAAGGGTCTGAATACTTAGGACCATGTGATATTTCAATTTTTCTTTTTTAATAAATCTGCAAAAATGTCAACAATTCTGTGCTTTTCTGTCAATATGGGGTGCTGTGTGTACATTAATGAGGAAAAAAATGAACTTAAATGATTTTAGCAAATGTCTGCAAATATAACAAAGAGTGAAAAATGTAAGGGGGTCTGAATACTTTCCATCCCCACTGTATATAAGACACAGATATGTGCAACACCGGGGCTGTGTGCACCTTTTAACAACTCATTGTGTTCAATGAGTTGTTAAAAGGTGCACACACAGCCCAGGTGTTGCACATATTTGTGTCTTATGTACACACATTTGTGTTTTATATACACAATTGTACCCTTTTGGTTGTGCATCTATCCTTTACTTTACACATATTTCCAAAACTGAATATTCTGTTTTTTTTGTAGATAACTGCACCATCACACATATTTTTATACATATTTTTATAAATTTTTTATTAATTTGTATTGTATATTTTTATATGGTGTTTCATTAGTATTCACTGGGGGTAGCGCGGATTATCCACGTTTTCACATTCTACATAAAGATGGCCTAGACCAGTGGTTCTCAAGCTTTCTAGTGCCGTGACCCCTTGATAAAATTTCCCAAGTTGTGGGAACCTCTAACTTATTCTTTCTCTAACTTTTTCTTTGTTCCTCCTCTTCTTTTCCTCTCCCTTCCATGTATTCTCAATTTTTTATTTCTTCTCTTACTCCTTGGAGGGGGGCGTGGATGAGTGGCAGTGCTGGTGGGGAGGAGGGGGATGAGTGGCAGTGTTGGCAGGGAGTTGGGATCAGTGGCAGTGCTGGGGGGAGTTCTGATTAGCCAACTTAGGTGTTCTTGATCAAGATCATCTACTGATCTGAGAACTGTAGTGGGGACTTTTAATGGCAACCATAATCACAGGCAGTGTTACTCACTGTGTCTCCGACTTTGTGGTGTCTCGCAGCAGTGCCACCTATGCCGGAGAATCAGGAGATAGCGTCTCCTCCAGCCCCCCCCTCACTTCACATTCCTCACCAGTCAGCTAACGTTTAGTCTCTGCCCCCCCCCCCCCCCGCCATGCCGTAAACTTAATGGGCAGCTGCAAAGAGGCTGAGTGGGCGACTGCAGTCTCCAGAAACAGCCCAGCTGGGTGGCCACAAGCTCCATTGACAGCCCTGCTGGGTGGCCGCAAGAAGGCTGGTAGAGCGGTGCAAGCTTCGGGAACAGCCCAGGATTTGGTGACCCCTGGCAAATCGTCATGTGACCCCTGAGGGGATCCCGACCCCCAGGTTGAGAACCACTGGCCTAGACTATAAGAAGATTGCCAAGACCCTGAAACTGAGCTGCAGCACGGTGGTCAAGACCATACAGCAGTTTAACAGGTTTAACAGGACAGGTTCTACTCAGAACAGGCCTCGTCATGTCGATCAAGGAAGTTGAGTGCACATGCTCAGCATCAAATCCAAAGGTTGTCTTTGGGAAATAAACGTATAAGTGCTGCCAGCAGTGCTGCAGAGGTTGACTTCACTTTTGTTGCCAGCTATTTAGACATTAATGGCTGTGTAGTCAGTTATTTTGAGGGGACAGCCAATTTACACTGTTATACAAGCTGTACACTCACTACTTTACATTGTAGCAAAGTGTCATTTCTTTAGTGTTGTCACATGAAAAGATATAATTAAATATTTACAAAAATGTGAGGGGTGTACTCACTTTTGTGAGATACTGTACATCATTTTTTAAATTATAAGAGATACATAAAAAATGATGAAGTCCGTGTATAAATCCCACACGTGAATAATGTCCACAGTGCGTATAGGAAAGGTTCCTCTCCACCAGGGTGGTGTTTGAGATATGTAATTTCCGGTCAGATGTAACGCATATGGAGCGCAAACCAGTGATTCCTATACAATACATGCTGATACCTGTCTTCTTTGATGTAAGTGCAATATAACCCTTTTTTTTAGCCTCCCCATGCCCACGCTATAGCTGAAAGATGGCTACAGTGCGGGCCTAAATTGCCAGGAGGGCATTCATGTACATCCTCCCGAGCATGAGTCACTTGCATGGCCCCTTTGGGGGCGCACGGCGCGCCCTGTGATCAGCAAGTCAATATGACGATCCCGGCCCCTTACAACGTGATCAGCTGTCAGCCAATGACAGCTGATCACATGATGTAAACAGAAGATCGTAATCTGCTTTTTTTCCCCCCTCATGCTGACAACATGAAGAGAATAAAAAAGCAGATTACCCGCTTCTGTCAGAGGGACATCGGTCCCGCACACGGACATCCACTGCAGCTAAGCAGTGCCACCTGCCAGTGCCCACCAGTGCGACCTACCAGTGCATATTGGTGCTGCCTATCAGTGTCCACCAGTACCACACCAGTTCCACCTATCAATGCCCACCAGTGCCACCTACTGTATCAGTGCCCATCAGTGCTGCCAATCAGTGCCTCATCATCAGTGCCACCTATCAGTGCTGCCTAGTAATGTCATCTATCAGTGCTGATCAGTGCCCATCAGTGCCACCTATCAGTGTTGCCTATCAGTGCCACCTATCAGTGCCCTTTAGTGCCACCTATCAGTGACCTTCAGTTCAACCCATCAGTGCCCATGAGTGCCACCCATCAGTGCCACCCATCAGTGCCACCTATCAGTGCCCATCAGTGTCACCTATCAGTGTCCACCAGTTCCGCCTCATTAGTGCCCATCAGTGCCACCTATCAGTGCCCATCAGTGCCACCTGATCAGTGCCTATTATACAGCCCATCAGCACTCATCAGTGCATATATCAGTGTCCATTAGTGCAGCCTCATCAGCGCACATCAATGAAGGAGAAAAATTACATGTTTCCAAAATTGTATAGCAAACTATAAAACTTTTTTTTTTTTTTTTCAAAATTTTCGGTCTTTTTTCCTTTTTTTAGCAAAAAAAAAAAAATCCAGCAGTGATTAAATACCACCAAAAGAAAGCTCTATTTGTGTGAAAAAAAGGATAAAAATTCAATTTAGGTACAGTGTTGAATGACCGCGCAATTGTAATTTAAAGAGTGACAGCCCTGAAAGCTGAAAATTGGCCTGGACAGGAAGGGGGTTTAAGTGCCCAGTAAGCAAGTGGTTAAATAAATTATTTGAAATACTGCACCATGAGAGTGTTCTTTCCTCTCCCTCTCTATATGGCAACACTGGAGCTTTGAATACGATATATATATATATATATATATATATATATATATATATATATATATATATATATATATATAATGGATGACAGCAGCGGTTTGAATTCATTCCTGTGACCTCATGTACAGTATGACATCTTGAATTTTCCCATATGTGTAATTTGACTCCCTGTAATAGGGATTAATTAAGGCTGGTGAGTGCATAGTGTGTCTGCATGCTGGTGCAGAGGAACCTTTCCTCTACTCACTGAGGACATTATTCACGTGTGGGATTTATACATGGACTTCACAATTTTTATGTCACTTTTATAATTTAACCACTTGCCTACAAGACACTCACACCCCCTTCCTGCCAGAGCCATTTATTAGCTTTCAGGGCTGTCGCACTTTGAATGACAATTGCGCGGTCGTGCTACACTGTACCCAAACAAATTTTTTACCATTTTCTTCACACAAATAGAGCTTTCTTTTGGTTGTATTTAATCACTGCTGGGTTTTTTATTTTTTACAAAAAAAAAAAGACCAAAAATTTTGAAAAATTTTTTTTTTTTTACTTTTTTCTGTCAGTAAATTTTGTAACTAAGTAATTTTTGATGAGGTGGCACTGATGGACACTGATAGGCTGAACTGGTGGACATTGATGTGGTGGCACTTATGGCCACTGATGAGGCAGCACTTATGGGCACTGATTAGGTGGCACTGATGAGGAGGCACTAATATGCCGCACTTATGGGCACTAATAGGTGGCACTGATATGTGGCACTGATGATCACTAATAGGTGGCACTGATGGGCATTGTTAGGTGGCACTGATGGGCACTGTTAGGTGGCACTGAAGGGCACTAATAGATGGCACAGGTGGGTACTGATAGGCGGCACTGATAGGCGGCATGGATAGGCAGTACTGATGTGCACTGATGGGCATTGATGGGTGGCACTAATGGGCGACACTGATGGGCATTGATTGACAGCAGTGATGGGCATTGATAGACAGCACTGCTAGGTGGCACTGATTGCCAGCACTGACTGGCATCGCTAATGGGCACTGATTGGTGGCACTTGTGGGCAGTGGTGGGCACTGATTGCTGTCACTGGTGGGCACTGATTGCTGGCATTAGTGGGCAATGGGGGGCACTGATTTGTGACACTATATCGCTATATTGTAATCAGGGCACTGATGATCAATGCCCTGATTACATTCTTAGATGTCCCCCTGCGTGGAGATGCCGCTGATCGGCTCTCCTCGCCACACACTCTGTCAGTGTGAGGCGAGGAGTGCCGATTGCCGGCATCTCCGTGTTTACATGTGACCAGCTGTGATTGGACACAGCCGGTCACATGGTTAAAGAGTCGTGGCTCTTTACAGAGATCGGGGTTGCGCCATGTCCTAGCAAAACGGAGTGGCCGTAATCGCCACGCTGCACACCCCCGCAGGTGCGCGAGAGTGGCCATTCTGGGACGGCATATAATGTCATCCCAGAACGATAGCCACACCGCCAGGCTGTCATTTGACGGTGGGCGGGCAGCAAGCAGTTAAATGAAGACATATATATTTATTTGTTTGTTTATTTACTATGGTGATATGTAATTTATGATATAAGAGTGCAGTTTCTTTGTTTCTTTTCAGATTTCTCCATGTGGAGTTCTGTTTTGAAATTCAACACAGCTCTCAGCTGTGAATGTATACAGCCGATCAGCAGTTCCCAGCCATGAATCATTTGATGTGTGGTGGGGCAAAAAAAATGCACACTTGAGCCATGTTTTTGCCACCTCATCAACTACCCCCCTTAAGCTGCAATTGGCAGCGGAAGTAGGGTTATTTACATGCCTCAGTCATGATGTTTCATGCCCACAGCAATGTTTACCCAATTTGTAGAGATCGGCACGTGGCAAGCTTGTTGAATGCTATACATTCAAGCAAATGGGGATGCACCTCAAACACCCCACAAACACATGGAATGTAAGAGGTTGCGGTGTCTTTGTCAGCAAAGATGGGGTTAATACAGGCGGTGAGGAGACATTGCATTGTTTCCTCACCACCTGTCAGTAGCCTTTGAAGCATGATCCAAGCACAGATTGGGCTTCAGAGGAAAGGGAGATTTAGGTGAATGTCTAAATTTTCCCTTATAGTGATTTGAAAGTATTCACATGTACAACTTACCTAGGAAACAAAGACAACACAGGGAGAACTGAGAAAGACTTGAAAATGCACTTGGGAACACAGGAGGTCCACCTGCTAGCATACAGTATGGATGCAGTGCTCAAACACTGAGCTACCCACACACTCACCCTTTATAACAACACCCCTCTGTGTTTGGCTGCCACTCCAGAGGAATAGGAAGCTGACAGCTGGTGCTGGAATGTGGAATAGGTGAGTGTGACACCCTGATTGTTTTGCCAAGTGATCTGTCCCCCAAGGGCTAGTATATAAAAATTGAGAAAGAGACTTTGGTCATGAATTCCCCATTATCGCTCTGCAAACCATCTGGAGCAGAGCATGCAAATGCTCCATATATACACTGTATAAGGAAAACATGTATAAACTCTTGTTCCACTGATACTGTACCCTAGAACATCTCCACACACATTCTAAACAGATGCTACATTTTTGATAATGCTTAAGTAGTGTGACAGTGTGAGGTCCTGCAACTGTGAAAATGTAGGAGAAAATTATTCTGTAGTCCTGAATTTGGGCCTAAAGCTTGAAGGTTCCAAACTGTCTTGGGTGGGAAGGAACCTTCATATCCATATCTGGATTTTACAGGAGGCCTGCAGCCTGTGTGAGTTCACAGGTGTTCAGGGTCATTATATACTCAAGCCTGAGGACAATTTAGAGCTCCCAGTTTGTGGACAGCTCTCATATTGGAGACAGGAGGTCTTAACCAGGGGTCAGAGGTGCCCCAGCCAGTAGCCAAGAGACAGGAGGTCTCATCCCAGGAATGAGGTTGACTCCTATTGAAATGTCAGGAGAACCCCTATCCAGAGGCCAGGAGTGGGCTGTGCAGCAGTGTGACTAAAGGCTGATTGAGTTGAGTGAACCAGAAGAGCTTGGTAATACAGTCAGTGGGACATGTAAGAAATGCAGTGGTGCTGCTGATAAGAGAGTCGGTGCCTCTGTATTTTCAGTTGACTATTCATGTTGATGCTGAAGAACCCCTGTGTGGGCAACTGATGTTTCTGTGAACTTTCCATTTTGTTCAAAAAAGTGGACTGTCTTGCCCTAAAATACAGTTTGGATTGGCGCAGCTCATTGAAAGAGTACCTACCACATGAGTATAATCACCCAATACAAAAGTAGAAACAGACTTCTCTCCATGTCAGAGCTGTACAAACTATGGATCTTTCATCAGCCAGAATACAAAACACTGGAAAATACAAATACATTTGGGACCATTGGCTCAGGTCTCTGCCTCATTTTAGAAGGGATGTGCACAAACTCTGATGCTTTCCAATTTCCTCCTAAAGTTTTGGCAGACTTTACGACGGACTTTCCGAATGAACGGACTTGCCTACACACGATCAAAAAAAGTCAGACGGATGCGTACGTGATGACGTACGACCGAACTAAAACAAGGAAGTTCATAGCCAGTAGCCAATAGCTGCCCTAGCGTCGGTTTTTGTCCGTCGGACTACCATAAGCCTCCGCTGACTTTTCGACCGGACTCGAGTCCGTCGGACAGATTTGAAACATGTTTCAAATCTAATGCTGCGTACACACGAGTGGACTTTTCGACAGACTTTGTCTGGCGGACTTTTCGACGGACTTTACGACGGACTTTCCGAATGAACGGACTTGCCTACACATGATCAACCAAAGTCCGACGGATTCATACGTGATGACGTACGACCGGACTAAAACAAGGAAGTTCATAGTCAGTAGCCAATAGCTGTTTCAAATCTAAGTCCGTCAAACTTTTTAGAAAAAAAAGTCAGCTGGAGCCCACACACGATCGAATTGTACGACGGACTCAGGTTCGCCAGACCAAGTATGCCGTGAAGTCCGATCGTGTGTACGCGGCATTAGTGTCTCAGCCTGGTGTTTAGAAGTGACAATATACAATAGTATTAGTTTTTTGTTTTTCTGTTCTTTTCACTTTTGAGACTTTTCACTTTTAACAAATACATAGTTACATAGTTACATAAATGATGAGGTTGAAAAAAAAGACACAAATCCATCAACTCCAACCTGTATGTCTGCTTTTATGTCAATATTACGTTGTATATCCCTGTATGTTGTGGTAGTTTAGGTGCCCATCATCCTGCTGTGGAAGAGAATTCCTCATTCTTACCACTCTAATGCCCCGTACACACGGTCGGACATTGATCGGACATTCCGACAACAAAATCCTAGGATTTTTTCCGATGGATGTTGGCTCAAACTTGTTTTGCGTACACACGGTCACACAAAGTTGTCCGAAAATCCGATCATTCTGAACGCGGTAATGTAAAACACGTACGTCGGGATTATAAATGGGGCAGTGGCCAATAGCTTTCATCTCTTTATTTATTCTGAACATGCGTGGCACTTTGTGCGTCGGATTTGTATACACACGATCGGAAATTCCAACAACGGATTTTGTTGTCGGAAAATTTTATAGCCTGCTCTCAAACTTTGTGTGTCGGAAAATCCAATGGAAAATGTCCGATGGAGCCCACACACGGTCGGAATGTCTGACAACACGCTCCGATCTGACATTTTCCATCGGAAAATCCGACCGTGTGTACGGAGCATTATGCCCCGTACACACGGTCGGACTTTGTTCGGACATTCCGACAACAAAATTCTAGGATTTTTTCAGACGGATGTTGGCTCAAACTTGTCTTGCATACACACGGTCACACAAAGTTGTCAGAAAATCCGATCGTTCTGAACGCGGTGACGTAAAACACGTACGTCAGGACTATAAACGGGGCAGTGGCCAATAGCTTTCATCTCTCTATTTATTCTGAGCATGCGTGGCAATTTGTGCGTCAGATTTGTGTACACACGATCGGAATTTCAGACAACGGATTTTGTTGTCAGAAAATGTTATATCCTGCTCTAAAACTTTGTGTGTCGGAAAATCCAATGGAAAATGTGTGATGGAGCCTACACACGGTCGGAATTTCTGACAACAAGGTCCTATCACACATTTTCCGTCGGAAAATCCGGCCGTGTGTACGGGGCATTACAGTAAAGAACCCTCTATACAGTTTAAGGTTAAAGAACTTTTCTTCTAACTTTAGTGAATGGCCACAAGTCTTTTTAAGTAAGTTTTTTAGTTAAAAAGTTTTATCCCTATTGTGTGGTCACCAGTACGTTATTTGTACATTGAAATCATATCCCCTCTCAAGCGTCTCCTCTCCAGAGAAAATAGGTTTAGTGCTTGTAATCTTTCCTCATAACTAAGATTCTCCAATCGTTTTATTAGCTTTGTTGCCCTTCTCTGGACTCTCTTGAGTTGCAGCACATCCTTCCTGAGGACTGGAGCCCAGAATTGGGCAGCATACTCGAGGTGTGGCTGGACCAGAGTCTTGTAGAGTGGGAGAATTATCGTTTTATTTCTGGAGAGAATCCCCTTCCTAATGCATGCCAATATGCTATTGGCTTTGCTTGCTGCAGCCTGGTATTGCATGCAATTGCGGAGCCTGTCATCTACTAGGACCCCCAGGTCCTTTTCCATACTAGATTCCCCCAGAGGTTCTCCCCCTAGCGAGTAGATTGCATTCATGTTTTTGCCACCCAAATGCATTATTTTACATTTTTCTACATTAAACCTCATTTGCCATGTAGTTGCCCACCCCATTAATTTGTTCAGATCTTCTTGCATGGTTTCCACATCCTGGGGAGAAGCTATTGCCCTGATTAACTTAGTATAATCTGCAAATACTGGGATTGAGCTGTTTATCCCACCCTCCAGATCATTTATGAATAAATTAATTAGGATTGGTCCCAGGACAGAACCCTGGGGGACCCCACTTTCCACACTGAACCATTCTGAGTACTCCCCATTTATCACTACTCTCTGAACTCGCCCCTGTAGCCAGTTTTCAATCCATGCTCTCACCCTTTGGTCCATGCCGACAGACCTTAGTTTGTACAGTAAGCGTTTATGGGGAACCGTATCGAATGCCTTTGCAAAATCCAGATACACCACATCTATGGGCCTTCCTTTATCTAGATTGGTTTGGAAAAAATTATTTTTCAGGAATCTATGCTGATTTTTGCTAATGATACCGTTTTCATTACTAAAATCTTGCATATAGTCCCTTATCATCCCCTCCAAGAACGTGCATACTATTGATGTTAGGCTAACTGGTCTGTAGTTCCCAGAGATATATCTTGGTCCTTTTTTAAATATTGGTGCTACATTGGCTTTTCTCTAATCAGCTGGTACTATACCAGTGAGTAGACTGTTCGTAAAAATTAAGAACAATGATCTGGCAATTACTTGACTGAGTTCCTTAACCACTTCCATACCGATTCTATTCTGGCACTCCTCTCCTACATGTAAAAATCATAATTTTTTTGCTAGAAAATTTCTCAGAACCCCCAAATACGATATATGATTTTTTACCAGACACACTAGGGAATAAAATGGTGGCCGTTACAACTTTTTATGTCACACGATATTTGCGCAACAAAACAGCAAAGTTAGCCCAATTTTTTTAATATAATGTGAAAGATGATGTTATGATTAGTAAATAGATATCCAACATGTCATGCTTTAAAATTGCGCACACTCGTGGAATGGCGCCCAACTTTGGTACTTAAAAATCTCCATATTTTCACAGGTTACATGTTTAGAGTTACAGAGGAGGTCTAGTGCTATAATTGTTGCTCTCGCTCTAACACACACAGTGATACCTCGCATGTGTGGTTTAACCACTTGCCGACCGCCTAACGCAGATATACTGCGGCAGAATGGCACGGGCAGGCAGAATCACGTTCCCATACGTGATCTGCCTCCCGCGGGCGGGGGGTCCGGTCGGACCCCCCCCCGGTGCCAGTGGCGGTCGGCATTTGACTGTGAGCGTTGGGAGGCGAGGGGGAGACCATCCGATCGTGGCCCCCCCCTCGCGATCGCTCCCAGCCAATCGGAATCCTCACCTGCCTGTGTGTAGTTTCACACAGGCAGAGGATGTGATGTCATCTCTCCTCGGCTCTGCAGTTTCCGTTCCAGCGCCGAGGACAGAAGACATGTAAGTGCACAAAACACACACAGTAGAACATGCCAGGCACATAAAACACCCCGATCCCCCCCCCGATCGCCCCCCGATCCCCCCCCAATCACCCCCCCCCCCTGTCACAAACTGACACCAAGCAGTATTTTTTTTTTTTCCTGATTACTGATTGGTGTCAGTTTGTGACAGTTAGAAGTGGTAGGGCAGTGAGTGGTAGCCCCCTGTAGGTCTAGGGTACCCCCCTAACCCCCCCTAATAAAGTTTTAACTTCTTGATCACCCCCTGTCACCAGTGTCGCTAAGCGATCATTTTTCTGATCGCTGTATTAGTGTCGCTGGTGACGCTAGTTAGGGAGGTAAATATTGAGGTTCGCCGTCAGCGTTTTATAGCGTCAGGGACCCCCATATACTATCTAATAAATGTTTTAACCCCTTGATTGCCCCCTAGTTAACCCTTTCACCACTGATCACCGTATAACCGTTACGGGTGACGCTGGTTAGTTCGTTTATTTTTTATAGTGTCAGGGCACCCGCCGTTTATTACCGAATAAAGGTTTAGCCCCCTGATCGCCCGGCGGTGATATGCGTCACCCCAGGCAGCGTCAGATTAGCGCCAGTACCGCTAACACCCACGCACGCAGCCTACGCCTCCCTTAGTGGTATAGTATCTGAACGCATCAATATCTGATCCGATCAGATCTATACTGGCGTCCCCAGCAGTTTAGGGTTCCTAAAAACGCAGTGTTAGCGGGATCAGCCCAGATACCTGCTAGCACCTGCGTTTTGCCCCTCCACCCGGCCCAGCCCACCCAAGTGCAGTATTGATCGATCACTGTCACTTACAAAAGACTAAACGCATAACTGCAGCGTTCGCAGAGTCAGGCCTGATCCCTGCGATCGCTAACAGTTTTTTTGGTAGCGTTTTGGTGAACTGGCAAGCACCAGCCCCAGGCAGCGTCAGGTTAGCGCCAGTACCGCTAACACCCATGCACGCACCGTACACCTCCCTTAGTGGTATAGTATCTGATCGTATCAATATCTGATCTGATCAGATCTATACTAGCGTCCCCAGCAGTTTAGGGTTCCCAAAAACGCAGTGTTAGCGGGATCAGCCCAGATACCTGCTAGCACCTGCGTTTTGCCCCTCTGCCTGGCCCAGCCCACCCAAGTGCAGTATCAATCAATCACTGTCACTTACAAAACACTAAACGCATAACTGCAGCGTTCGCAGAGTCAGGCCTGATCCCTGCGATCGCTAACAGTTTTTTTGGTAGCGTTTTGGTGAACTGGCAAGCACCAGCCCCAGGCAGCGTCAGGTTAGCGCCAGTACCGCTAACACCCACGCACGCACCGTACACCTCCCTTAGTGGTATAGTATCTGATCGGATCAATATCTGATCTGATCAGATCTATACTAGCGTCCCCAGCAGTTTAGGGTTCCCAAAAATGCAGTGTTAGCGGGATCAGCCCAGATACCTGCTAGCACCTGCGTTTTGCCCCCAGCCCAGCCCACCCAAGTGCAGTATCGATCGATCACTGACACTTACAAAACACTACCCGCATAACTGCAGCGTTCGCAGAGTCAGGCCTGATCCCTGCGATCGCTAACAGTTTTTTTTGTAGCGTTTTGGTGAACTGGCAAGCACCAGCGGCCTAGTACACCCCGGTCGTAGTCAAACCAGCACCGCAGTAACACTTGGTGACGTGGCGAGTCCCATAAGTGCAGTTCAAGCTGGTGAGGTGGCAAGCACAAGTAGTGTCCCGCTGCCACCAAAAAGACAAACACAGGCCCGTCGTGCCCATAGTGCCCTTCCTGCTGCATTCGCCGATCCTAATTGGGAACCCACCGCTTCTGCAGCACCCGTACTTCCCCCATTCACATCCCCAACCAAATGCAGTCGGCTGCATGAGAGGCATTTTCTTTATGTCCTCCCGAGTACCCCTACCCAGCGAACCCCCCCAAAAAAGATGTCGTGTCTGCAGCAAGCGCGGATATAGGCTTGACACCCGCTATTATTGTCCCTCCTATCCTGACAATCCTGGTCTTTGCATTGGTGAATGTTTTGAATGCTACCATTCACTAGTTGAGTATTAGCGTAGGGTACAGCATTGCACAGACTAGGCACACTTTCACAGGGTCTCCCAAGATGCCATCACATTTTGAGAGACCCGAACCTGAAACTGGTTACAGTTATAAAAGTTAGTTACAAAAAAAAGTGTAAAAAAAAAAAAAAAAAACACATACAAAAATATAAAATAAAAAAAATAGTTGTCGTTTTATTGTTCTCTCTCTCTCTCTATTCTCTCTATTGTTCTGCTCTTTTTTACTGTATTCTATTCTGCAATGTTTTATTGTTATTATGTTTTATCATGTTTGCTTTTCAGGTATGCAATTTTTTATACTTTACCGTTTACTGTGCTTTATTGTTAACCATTTTTTTGTCTTCAGGTACGCCATTCACGACTTTGAGTGGTTATACCAGAATGATGCCTGCAGGTTTAGGTATCATCTTGGTATCATTCTTTTCAGCCAGCGGTCGGCTTTCATGTAAAAGCAATCCTAGCGGCTAATTAGCCTCTAGACTGCTTTTACAAGCAGTGGGAGGGAATGCCCCCCCAACGTCTTCCGTGTTTTTCTCTGGCTCTCCTGTCTCAACAGGGAACCTGAAAATGCAGCCGGTGATTCAGACAGCTGACCATAGAGCTGATCAGAGACCAGAGTGGCTCCAAACATCTCTATGGCCTAAGAAACCGGAAGCTACGAGCATTTTATGACTTAGATTTCGCCGGATGTAAACAGCGCCATTGGGAAACTTGGAAAGCATTTTATCACACCGATCTTGGTGTGGTCAGATGCTTTGAGGGCAGAGGAGAAATCTAGGGTCTAATAGACCCCAATTTTTTCAAAAAACAGTACCTGTCACTACCTATTGCTATGATAGGGGATATTTACATTCCCTGAGATAACAATAAAAATGATTTAAAAAAAAATGAAAGGAACAGTTTAAAAATAAGATAAAAAAGAAATAATAATAATAAAGAAAAAAAAAAAAAAAAAGCACCCCTGTCCCCCCTGCTCTCGCGCTAAGGCGAACGCAAGCGTCGGTCTGGCATCAAATGTAAACAGCAATTGCACCATGCATGTGAGGTATCACCGCGAACGTCAGATCGAGGGCAGTAATTTTAGCAGTAGACCTCCTCTGTAAATCTAAAGTGGTAACCTGTAAAGGCTTTTAAAGGCTTTTAAAAATGTATTTAGTTTGTCGCCACTACACGTTTGTGCGCAATTTTAAAGCATGTCATGTTTGGTATCCATGTACTCGGCCTAAGATCATCTTTTTTATTTCATCAAACATTTGGGCAATATAGTGTGTTTTAGTGCATTAAAATTTAAAAAAGTGTGTTTTTTCCCAAAAAAATGCGTTTGAAAAATCGCTGCGCAAATACTGTGTGAAAAAAAAAAATGAAACACCCACCATTTTAATCTGTAGGGCATTTGCTTTAAAAAAATATATAATGTTTGGGGGTTCAAAGTAATTTACTTGCAAAAAATATTTTTTTTTTTATGTAATCAAAAAGTGTCAGAAGGGGCTTTGTCTTCAAGTGGTTAGAAGAGTGGGTGATGTGTGACATAAGCTTCTAAATGTTGTGCATAAAATGCCAGGACAGTTCAAAACCCCCCCAAATGACCCCATTTTGGAAAGTAGACACCCCAAGCTATTTGCTGAGAGGCATGTCGAGTCCATGGAATATTTTATATTGTGACACAAGTTGGGGGAAAGAGACAATTTTTAATTTTTTTTATTTTTTTTGCGCAAAATTGTCACTAAATGATATATTGCTCAAACATGCCATGGCAATATGTGAAATTACACCCCAAAATACATTCTGCTGCTTCTCCTGAGTACGGGGATACCACATGTGTGAGACTTTTTGGGAGCCTAGCCGCGCACGGGACCCCGAAAACCAAGCACCGCCTTCAGGCTTTCTAAGGCCGTAAATTTTTGATTTCACTCTTCACTGCCTATCACAGTTTCGGAGGCCATGGAATGCCCAGGTGGCAAAAAAACCCCCAAATGACCCCATTTTGGAAAGTAGACACCCCAAGCTATTTGATGAGAGGTATAGTGAGTATTTTGCAGACCTCACTTTTTGTCACAAAGTTTTGAAATTTGAAAAAAGAAAAAAAAAAAATTTTTCTCGTCTTTCTTTATTTTCAAAAACAAATGAGAGCTGCAAAATACTCACCATGCCTCTCAGCAAATAGCTTGGGGTGTCTACTTTCCAAAATGGGGTCATTTGGGGGGGGGTTTGTGCCACCTGGGTATTCCATGGCCTCCGAAACTGTGATAGGCAGTGAAGAGTGAAATCAAAAATTTACACCCTTAGAAATCCTGAAGGCGGTGATTGGTTTTCGGGGCCCCGTACGCGGCTAGGCTCCCAAAAAGTCCCACACATGTGGTATCCCCGTACTCAGGAGAAGTAGCTAAATGTATTTTGGGGTACAATTACACATATGCCCATGGCCTGTGTGAGCAATATATCATTTAGTGACAACTTTGTGCAAAAAAAAAAAAAATTGGCACTTTCCCGCAACTTGTGTCAAAATATAAAACATTCCATGGACTCAACATGCCTCAAAGCAAATAGCTTGGGGTGTCTACTTTCCAAAATGGGGTCATTTGGGGGGGTTTTATGCCATCTGGGCATTTTATGGCCTTCAAAACTGTGATAGGTAGTGAGGAGTAAAATCAAAAATGTACGCCCTTAGAAATCCTGAAGGCAGTGATTGGTTTTCGGGGCCCCGTACGCGGCTAGGCTCCCAAAAAGTCCCACACATGTGGTATCCCCATACTCAGGAGAAGCAGCTAAATGTATTTTGGGGTGCAATTCCACATATGCCCATGGCCTGTGTGAGCAATATATCATTTAGTGACAGCTTTTTGTAATTTTTTTTTTTTTTGTCATTATTCAATCACTTGGGACAAAAAAAATGAATATTCAATGGGCTCAACATGCCTCTCAGCAATTTCCGTGGGGTGTCTACTTTCCAAAATGGGGTCATTTGTGGGGGTTTTGTACTGCCCTGCCATTTTAGCACCTCAAGAAACGACATAGGCAGTCATAAATTAAAGGCTGTGTAAATTCCAGAAAATGTACCCTAGTTTGTAGGCGCTATAACTTTTGCGCAAACCAATAAATATACACTTATTGACATTTTTTTTACCAAAGACATGTGGCCGAATACATTTTGGCCTAAATGTATGACTAAAATTGAGTTTATTGGATTTTTTTTAGAACAAAAAGTAGAAAATATAATTTTTTTTCAAAATTTTCGGTCTTTTTCCGTGTATAGCGCAAAAAATAAAAACGGCAGAGGTGATCAAATACCATCAAAAGAAAGCTCTATTTGTGGGAAGAAAAGGACGCAAATTTCGTTTGGGTACAGCATTGCATGACCGCATGATAGCAGTTAAAGCGTCGCAGTGCCGAATTGTAAAAAGTGCTCTGGTCAGGAAGGGGGTAAAACCTTCCAGGGCTGAAGTGGTTAAACGGCATTTACATATGTGGGTGGGACTTAATGTGCGTTCACTTCTGTGCATGAGCACACAGGGACAGGGGCGATTTACATTTTTTTTTATTTTTATTTTTTTATTGTTTATTTTATTGCAAGTTTTTATTTTTACACTTTCTTTAATTTTTTTTGATCATTGTTATTCCTATTACAAGGAATGTAAACATCCCTTGTATTTGTAAAAAAAATGAATCTGTTGCTCTTAAAAAATATACAATAAGCAATGAAAGAGTAGCTGACACTATATTGCTGGACACAATAGCAAAACATAAAATGGAAAGGTGTAGCGCTTAAAATGATATATAAACAATAAAGTCCATCAATAATAAAACCAAGAAGACGATCAAATCAGAGATCTTCATCCAGAATCGGATAAAGTGGATAGAATAGCCATCACCAGCACCCAAAACTACTGACCCTTACCATCAGTGTATAGGGTACACACAATGTTAGTATTGGTTAATGGCCCCAACGGTCCCTCTGTACCGATCGATCCACTCCACCGACACTTTGGACTAATCCTCTCCCAATAGTCAAAGGAATCCAAGAGCTGCTTCAATTCATTAAAACTTCAACGGATAAGCTCCACCATACACATCAATATTTAAAAAATGAAAATGCTCATTGTGCAGGCATCCAGGTAACAAATTTATTGTATTATAAAAGCTGGTGCACTCACATGTTTAAAAAGACCGCCAAGCATATGGAAACGAACCAGCATTTCCAACCGACAAAATGGCCGCCGTGTCTCTGGTCAGTGTCCCACGTCACACATCCTTAGCTCCAACCGACGTTTCAACATAAGAATGCATCATCAGGGGCGTGGTTAGGGCGTGTGATACTCTGATTTATAGGGGAAGGACCAACTTAGATGCCAGAAATTACATGCGCTCCTCAGACTGGAAGTACCTTGCATTCTAGAACCAGGAAAAACACAACCAAACTGCGGTCACCAGAAAAAACTACCTAATATTAAACATAAAGAATAAAAGGTATGATAAGGACATCACTAAAAAGCGATCAGTGAGCAAAAAAGACAATATCAGTTTTACACTGAAAAAATAGGATGTGGAACGGACCTGAGAAACGGCAACATCTTGTGATAGGAATACAACATTACATCTACAGAAAATACAGAGAAATTTAATACAGAGAAAATAAATAATTTAATCTATATCCAACCAAAATAGAAATAAGTCCCTATACAAAGAGGAGGATACAATAACAAATGTCGGACACTTTTCTAGATGGTAATGGGATAAAGTACAAAAGTATAATAAAATTCATGTGAAAATATATACTAAATATATACGCTCACGCTAATGGTGTATCAAACAACAAAAAATTCAAAATGCAGCTGCTATACACAAAGTTCTAATCACTTGAAAGACATAAAAATATAAATATAGCACTCGCAAACACAATAAGTGAAAATATGTTGACCAAAAAGGAAACAGAGTCCAAATACAATAAGTGAAAATAAAGTCCAAATAAAGTGACTACAGGTGCTCCAATCCAAAGTGAAGGAAATATAAGGTGCTTCAGAAAAATTCAGGTGTGCAACACCCCCTCTTGTATCCCCACTCACCAGATCAAAACGACCCCCAGCTTTTCAGTCTGGTGGGTCATTTAAAGCTTGGTAAAGAAATCCTGGGATGGCGGATATGGTGATAAGTCTTCAGGTCGATAATTCCTTTAAGGGTTTCTCAGCCAGAAACAACAGGTGCCCAGAAGTAAAAACAAAAGGGAACTGATAGTGAAGTACCATTAAAACAGGTTTATTGTAAAAGGGGAGTGGGTACTTACAACGAGTAAGATAAAAACAAGCCTCAAAATGGAGCTGTGGGTATAAAAATGCCATTCCTGGCGTGCGTTCCACGGGACCGGAAGTGATGTCAGTGATACCGGAAATAGTGTCAACGTTTTGCCCTCCCACAGGGCGTCATCAAGGACCTGATTTTCGGCTAGCTAAGCTATCTTAAATGGGGGCAGAGCAGAAACGCCCCTCCAAGGAACCAATCAAATTTGGCATGGTGGCCATTTTGTTGGTGGGACAAAAGAGTCGCTTCTAGGGATAGAGCACAATCCATAGGAGAGACAAAAATGCCATTTTGTTGGTTTGAATAAATCAATCAAATACTTCCAGAGAAAACATAGACATCAATTAAGGCTAAATAGTGGAACAATAATCAGAAAAACGTTTATACAACCTTCAAAGCATTAAAAATACAGAAAAAGGAAATAGAAATAAAAATTGAATTGAGATGAAAATAAAAATAAAATTAAAATTAAAAATAAAAATAAAATTAAAAATAAAAAAAAATAATAAACATAAATAAAAATAAAAATAAAATTAAAGTAAAATAAAAATAAAAATAAAAATAATGAAAATGGACAGCACTGATGTCAATTCTTTGTACACCAACATCCAGCAAAGACATGCTGTTGAAGCTGTGGTATGGGCTTTAAACAATACAAAAATGAAAAACAAGCAAAAGGATTTTCTTGTTCATGCCCTGGATTTGGCCATGAGTCACAATTTTTTATGACACGACAAACAGTACTTCAGGCAGAAAAAAAGGGGTAGCCATGGAGGCTAAGTATGCCCCTTCAGTGGCTTATTTGTTCATGAGTCATTGGGAAAAAGATGCTATTTTTGGAGCCAATATACCTCAGCTCAAGTTCTATATGTTATATCGATGACATTATCATCATTTGGGCAGGATCAAATGAGTCGTTTTTGCAGTTTTTGTCAAAAATTGGTGAGAATAATTATGGAATATTCTTCTCAGCAGTTTCTGACTATCATAGTATCAACTTCTTAGACTTAGTAGTCTTCAAAAACAACCATCAACTGTCCACCAAAACTTATTTTAAGGAGGTTGACAGAAATAGCTACATCACTTTGGGGAGCTATCATCATCCTCGGTGGCTCAGTTCTATTCCCAAGAGCCAATTTGTGAGAGTTAGGCGCAATTGCGCCAGTATAGAGGATTTTGACACACAGGCTAAAGTTTTGTTTGACAGATTCGTGGAAAAGGGTTATACCAGTAGTATCAGTAGTAAGAAGTATGAATCGAGACGATCTGTTCAAGAAAAAGGTGGTCATTGAGAGGGATATTGGTATTGCTTTTATGACTGGCTATACCCACCAATATAGACAGGTGGAAAAAATTATTTCTAAATATTGGCATCTGTTGTTAAAAGACAATGATCTATCCAAAATTTTACCCAGTAAACCTCAGTTCATTTATGCCAAACCCCCTACCTTACGGTTGAAATTGGAACCTAATGTTGTTGCTCCTCCGAAAAAGACATGTACCTTCTTGGATCAGGTTGTTTTTTTCAGTTGTGGGAGATGTCTAATGTGCAGAACATCCAAACATAGGGTGAGGAAAACCACTGAATTCACTTTCCGGTCCTCTGGTGAGTCCTTCAAAATTAACAAGTTCATTAGGTGTGGTACCACCCACATCACGTACCTTTTTTCCTGCCCGTGTGGGCTACAGTACGTGGGAAGGACCACCATAGCTTTGGGAGTCAGATTAGGGGAACATGTTAATAGGATCAAAAAGGGTTTAAACATCACATTTTGTCCAACCATTTTAGACTATTCCACGGAAGGGACCCTAGTGGGCTCACCTTCTGTGATATAGATAGTGTTGAGGGACACTGGAGAGGTGGTAATCTCAAACGAGCTATATCTCATAATGAGACCCAGTGGATCCATCGTCTCAAAACGATGAGCCCTCTGGCGTTAAATATCGAATTGGATCTCAATTGCTTCCTGTCCAATTTTTAGAAGATTTTGCATATTTTTTATTGTGATATTTTTTATTGTGACATTTTTATTGTGACATTATTTTCATTGTGTTATTGACTTTCCCGTTTGTCTCATCTTTCTTTTCTCCACATTTTTTTTCTTCATTTTTTCTTTTTTAGTTTTTCTTTTTTCTTTTTTTCTTTTTCTTTTCTTTTTATTTTATTTTTATTTTTATGTTCATATTTATTTTCATTTTTATTTTTATCTTTATTTTTATTTTATTTTTCATTATTTTTATTTTTATTTTACTTTAATTTTATTTTTTATTTTTATTTATATTTATTATTATTTTTATTTTTAATTTTATTTTTATTTTTTTATTTTATTTTTTTTTTCATTTTCATCTCAATTCTATTTTATATCTATTTTTTTTCTCCTTTTTCCACATTTTTAATGCTTTGAAGGTTGTATAAAAGTTTTTCTGATTATTGTTCCACTATTTAGCCTTAATTGACGTCTATTGATTCTCTGGAAGTATTTGTTTGATTTATTCAAGCCAACAAAATGGTGTTTTTGTCTCTCCTATGGATTGTGCTCTATCCCTAGGAGCGACTCTTTTGTCCCACCAACAAAATGGCTGCCATGCCAAATTTGATTGGTTCCTTGGAGGGGCGTTTCTCCTCTGTCCCTTATTTAAGATGGCTCAGCTAGCCATAAATCAGGTCCTTGATGCCGCCCTGTGGGAGGGGCGAAACGTGGACGCTATTTCCTTTATCACTGACGTCACTTCCTGTCCCGTGGAAAGCACACCAGGAACAGCGTTTTTATACCCACAGCTCCATTTTGAGGCTTGTTTTTATTTTACTTGTTGTAAGTACCCACTCCCCTTTTACAATAAACCTGTTTTAATGGTACTTCACTATCAGTTCCCTTTTGTTTTTACTTCTGGGAACCTGTTGTTTCTGGCTGAGAAACCCTTATAGGAATTCTGGACCTGAAGACTCATCAACATATCTGCCATCCCAGGATTTCTTTACCAAGCTTTAAATGACCCACCAGACTGAAAAGCTGGGGGTTGTTTTGATCTGGGGAGTGGGGATACATGAGGGGGTGTTGCACACCTGAATTTTTCTGAAGCACCTTATATTTCCTTCACTTTGGATTGGAGCACCTGTAGTCACTTCATTTGGACTTTATTTTCACTTATTGTATTTGGACTCTGTTTCCTTTTTGATCAATATATTTTCACTTATTGTGTTTGCGAGCGTTATATTTATATATTTATTATATAATAAAATTCAACCATTATATGACACATGAGTCTGACTCGAACATTGACTGTTCACCCGTTCGTCGAAAACCGAACATTATGGGCGTTCGTGCCAATTTTGAATGCTGCGTAACGCCCCATAATGCACTGTGGGAGCGCAGTGCATTGCTGTATGATGATTGGCCAAAGCATGCACCATGACCTGCATGCTTTGGCCAATCCCAGCACCCACAGCTAAGAGATCCATATTTGGCCAAAGGCAGGGTGCCTTTGGCCAATCATGGCTCAGGGGGACTAATTCTACACCCCACACTATATAAGGCTGCCTGCACGTCGGCCCCGTGTAGTGTGTTGTTGGCGTGGATGGAGAGAGAGTGTCATTTAGATTGAGCAGGCAGGCAGGTTATTCAGTTAGCTGCAGTGTATTTAATATATATATATATATATATATATATATATATATATATATATATATATATATATACACAGCCAGTCTTGTATATATATATATACATATATATATATATATATATATATATATATATATATATATATATATATATATATACACACATATACACTGCATCCAGTGTAGCCAAGCCTATATCTGACTGCAGGCCATTCCTGGTGTACTTATTCTAATACACTTCAGGAGGTGTACGCAGTACACAGTACACTTTTCTGGTGGTGTACCGTGCACCCATAGTGCAGTTGCTACTACTTTTCTGGTGGTGTACACAATACAGTACACCCATAGTTGTTATTACACTTCTGTTGGTGTACACAGTACCGTGCACCCCTAGTGCAGTTGCTACTACTTTTGTGGTAGTGTACACAATACAGTGCACCCATAGTTGCTATTAGACTTCTGTTGGTGTAAACAGTACCATGCACCCCTAGTGCAGTTGCTACTACTTTTTTGGTGGTGTACACAATACATACAGTGCACCCATAGTTGTTATTACACTTCTGTTGGTGTACACAGTACCGTGCACCCCTAGTGCAGTTGCTACTACTTTTCTGGTGGTGTACACAGTACACAATACATACAGTGCACCCATAGTTGCTATTAGACTTCTGGTGGTGTACACAATACCGTTCACCCCTAGTGAAGTTGCTACTACTTTTCTGGTGGTGTACACAATATATAAAGTGCACCCATAGTTGTTATTACACTTCTGTTGGTGTACACAGTACCGTGAACCCCTAGTGCAGTTGCTACTACTTTTCTGGTGGTGTACACAGTACACACTACAGTGTAGTGTGGTTTTGCTAAACAAAATTTACAGCATGTCCGGAAGGCCACCAAGGAGAGGCAGACGCTCACAGGCCACTAAAAGAGAGCAAGCAGGCTCTGTGTCTACAGTCGACAATACTGGTCATTGACACTGTGCATCCTCAGCACGTGGCCGTGGGGCATGCTTGTCCTTTTTTTCCTGTAGCTGGCAGTGTTATTGAGCCACAACATGCAGAATAGTTGGTGGAATGGATAACAAAGCCATCCTCATCCTCCTCATCCTCTGTCACCCAGGCTCAGAGTAGTTTGCCTGCCAATGCAGCTGCCAAAGTGGCCTATTCCATCGGCTCCATGTCAACAGTCACTCCTTCCCTAGCGCCACCATCATGCACGGAGGAGTCTCCCGAACTATTCGACCACAGTGTCGGGTACATGCTGCAGGAGGATGTGCAGCGATTTGAAGGCTCCGGTCATGGTACCCAGGTTGAGGAAGGGAGTAACATGAGCCTAGAGAGACGGGGTGCCCTAGAAGGTCAAGAAACTGACAGTCATGTTCCCCCATCTGCAGCATACTGCCAAGTTTGCTCCAGTGATGAGGAGGGAGGGGATGATGAGGTCACTGACTCTACTTGGGTGCCTGATAGAAGAGAGGAGGAGGAGGAGGTACATCTCCAACAAGGCAGGATGCCCTCCAAAGGGCAGCTTAAGGGCAGCCACCCTATTGCATTACACCACAGAGCTAAACAGGTGCAGGGCGCTGCTGACTCCCCACATATTTTGAAAAGTTCTTTGGTGTGGGCCTTTTTTGACACGTGTGCAGCAGATTGCACCATTGCTGTTTGCAATATATGTCTGAAGCGTATCAAGCATGGCCAAAACAGCAGCTGCTTGGGCACCACATGCTTGACCAGACATATGACCTCCCATGCAGTCTGTTGGCAACAGCACTTAAAAGACCCACATCAAAGAACAAGGTGAACCACTCCTTGCTCCTCATCAGCTGGGATCTCCAACCCCACTATTCCTCCAGTCCTCTCAGAAACCTGCACTGAGTGGAATGAAGGTACAGAAATAGGTGTCCCAAGTACTTGCGGCCAATCTGCTAGCGGTACACCAACATCCGATTTTAGCAGGCAAATTTCCCTACCCCAGTTGCTAAATCGTCAAAAGAAATTCGGTCCCAGCCATCCACATGCTCAGTGTTTGAATGCTAGCTTGGCCAAATTGCTAGCACTGCAACTGCTGCTTTTTCAGCTGATAGACTCTGTCCCCTTTCGTGAATTTGTGGAATGTGCGGTACCTCAGTGTCAGGTTCCCAAATGCCATTTCTTTTCATGGAAGGCCATTCCGACTCTCTACCGACATGTGGAAGGCAAGGTCTTTGCCTCATTGGACAGGTCAGTCAGCAGTAAGGTGCATATTACTGTTGACTCATGGTCCAGCAGGCATGGACAGGGACGTTACCTTTCTTTCACAGTGCACTGGGTAACTCTGCTGGCAGCTTGGAAGGATGCAGGACAGGGTTCAGTATTGTTGGAGTTTGTTCTGAAACCACGCCTCCAAAATGCTAGTAGTGGTGATTCTGCCACAGCTCTCTCCTGTACCCCCTCCTATTCTTCTTCCTCCATGGCCTCTTCCTCTGCAGATTTGTCCTCTGAACCAGCGGTGCTCTGTAGGCATTCAAGGAGCTATGCAAGCACTCAGGCAAAAAGATGCCATGCGGTGATTGAGTTGATCTGCTTAAGGGACAGGAGCCACATTGGGGCAGAGATTCTGGCAGCTCTGCAGGGGCAGGCTCAGAGGTGGTTGACGCCACACCAGCTTCAGCCAGGAATGGTTGTATGCGACAATGGCACCAACCTCCTCTCCACCCTACGACAGGGACACTTGACCCATGTTCCCTGTTTGGCTCACGTCCTGAATTTGTTGGTGCAGCGGTTCTTGAGCAGGTACCCGGGCTTACAGGATCTCCTGAGGCAGGCCAGAAAAGTCTGTGGTCATTTACGCCAGTCAAATAATGCCAGTGTTTGGCTGACTGACATTCAAAGAGAATGCAACCTGCCCAAGAACTGCCTCATTTGTGACATGCCCACCAGGTGGAACTCAACCTTAGCAATGCTGCAGCAGTTGCACATGCAGCAGAGGGCCATCAATGAGTACCTGTGTGAGTATGGCACCAGGACAGGGTCAGGGGAGCTTGGCTTTTTCGCCACGCCAGTAGCTACTGATCAAGGATGCATGCACTGTCCTGTCACCATTTGAGGAGGCCACGAGGTTGGTGAGCAGTGACAGTGCATGCATCAGTGATACTGTCCCTCTTGTCTTCCTGTTGGAGCACACGCTTCGTGGAATAATGGACAGGACACTTGAGGCAGAACAGCAGGAGGAAGAGGAGGACTTCCTTACCTCTTAAGGCCCCCTTTATCCAGATAGTATTCCTGCAAGCCCGCTGATCACACGGGAAGAAGAAGAGGAGGAGGATTGTTTCAGCATGGAGGTGGAGGATAACACTCAGCATCAGCAGCAGTCTTCAATGGATCGTTTTCAGTCCCCAGGAACCCATCGAGTTGTATGTGGCTGGAAGGAGGTGGTTGAGGATCATGTGATCCTTAGTGACCCAGAGGACTCAGGATCGAATGCCTCTGCAAACTTATGCTGCATGGCCTCTCTGATCCTGCAAAGACTGAGAAAGGACCCTAGGATTTGTGGTATCAAGGAGAGGGATCATTACTGGCTGGCAACACTTCTTGATCCACGTTACAAGGGTAAGGTTGCAGAACTTATCCAGCCTTTGCAGAGGGAGCAGAGGACGAAACAGAAAGGTTTGTGCAATGCATTTCCAGAGCCTGGGAAGTTACAATTTCCTGGTGCTGGACAACGTGTTACTGAGGCTTCGTTTAGTCATAGAAAGAGCAGTGGAGAAGGTGGCTGGCTGACCGATGCCTTCAGACAATTCTTCAGTCCTCAGCGCCAAGGTCTGATCAGTTCCAGCAACCATCGCCAGCCTCTGAATTACATGGTGCAGGAATATCTAAGGGCAAGATCAGACTTGGAGACCTTTCCAACAGAACATCCACTGGGTTACTGGGTCTTGAGGATGGACCACTGGTCAGAGCTTGCTCAATATGCAATTGAGCTACTGGCCTGTCCTGCATCCAGCATTCTTTCTGAATGCACATTCCGTGCTGCACAGAGTGCACCTGTCCACAGACTCCATTGATATGCTCACATTGATAAAAATGAATCAGTCTTGGATCACCAGCTACCAAGCACCTGATGCTGATGTAACCAATTGATTTTTCTATGGATGTGGGATCCCTTGAAGACTGCATATGCTGAGCGACTATCCTATTATGCTGAGTGACTATCCTATTCCTCCTCAATCTTCATGATGATAGCTTCTAAGAATATTTTTGGTTCAGGGCACCACCACCACTGCCTAAGGCCCAATTTTTTACAGGGGCATGTAATTACAATTTTTGCTCTAATATTTCACAGCAGGGCCCATTCCTACGCTCAACAAGAGTATCTGTGAGGCTTTACAGTGTTGTGCCGCCACCACCACCACCGCCTAAGCTCCAATTTTTCTGCCCCTGTTTAACAGGGGCATGTAATTACAATTCTTGATATAATATTTCACAGCAGGGCCCGCTCCAGCACCCACCAAGAGTAACTGTGAGGGCTTACAGTGTTTTGGTACCACCAACACCTAAGGCCCAATTTTCCACAGAGTGTATAGGGCAGGCCGTATAGTATATACAGGTGGTCCCCTATTTTCAAACATCCAACTTACAAACGACTCCTACTTACAAACGGAGGGAGACAACGGGAAGTGAGAGGAAATCTACCTCTAGGAAGGGAAATTTTTCTCCTGTAATGCCCCGTACACACGGTCGGACTTCGTTCGGACATTCCGACAACAAAATCCTTGGATTTTTTCCGATGGATGTTGGCTCAAACTTGTCTTGCATACACATGGTCACACAAAGTTGTCGGAAAATCCGATCGTTCTGAACGTGGTGACGTAAAACACGTACGTCGGGACTATAAACGGGGCAGTGGCCAACAGCTTTCATCTCTTTATTCATTCTGAGCATGCGTGGCACTTTGTCGGTCGGATTTGTGTACACACGATCGGAATTTCCGACAACGGATTTTGTTGTCGGAAAATTTTATATCCTGCTCTCAAACTTTGTGTGTCGGAAATTCCAATGGGAAATGTGTGATGGAGTCCACACATGGTCGGAATTTCCGACAACAAGGTCCTATCACACATTTTCCGTCTGAAAATCCGACCGTGTGTACGGGGCATTAGAGTTATTATTCGAAAAAGTTGTCTCCACTGATGCTTTATCACCAATCCTAGTTTCCATAATAACCCATCATTTTCAAAGTCCAATTGTCATTGGTACAGAAAGTGAGGTGAAATCTTCTGAACAGGGGCACAGACAGCAAAACAAATGTTACAGGGGTGTTAACCCTTCCCTATGTTATCCAAAAGCTAAAAAATAGATTTTTTTGGCTGGAGCTACACTTTAAAAATGTACCTGTTCCAAATTACAAACAGATTCAACTTAAGAACAAACCTACAGTCCCTATCTTGTTTGTAACCCAGGGACCACCTGCATACTGCTGTTCAGAGTATATAGGGTCTGGGGGCCCCACGCATTTTTTTTTGTAATTTGGGTGTGGGGTTCCCCATAATATCCATACCAAACCCAAAGGGCCTGGTAATGGGCTGGGGGGGTACCCATGCCGTTTTTCTCAATGATTTTCATATATATTGCCGGGACCCGGCATTACATTACAGCCGCAAGCCGTTTTAAATTACTTTTATTCCTTTAGAAATATTTTGTGCAGGGACTGTTCTAAACACGGGAAAAATGTGCCACTTTACAGGCATACTATAATCACCCCCCAGGCATGATATTTAAAGGAATATTTCACTTTTATTGTTTCAATTTAAGAATTATTGAAATCACTGCTCCCGAAAAAATGTCAGTTTTTAAAACTTTTTTTTACATTGATACATGTCCCCTGGGGCAGGACCCAGGTCCCCAAACACTTTTTATGACAATAACTTGCATATTAACCTTTAAAATTAGCACTTTTGATTTTTCACATTTGAGTCCCATAGATTTTAACTGTGTTCGCACAAATTTTTTGCCAGTTCGCATGTTCTGCCGCAAACCGAACCGGGGGGTGTTTGGTTCATCCCTACTTTATGCGTGGGGTCACTGCACTGCACTAGTAGTCATATTATTTGTTGTCCAGTATATCTGACATCATATTAGCGCTACACTTTCCTTTTATATAGTTTTTACATTAAAGTCTATACTGCTCACTTTACAAAAGGATTTGAATAGAGAGTTGCAGATCTCTTTGTCCCAAATCCATGACAGGGTGGATTGTTTCAAGGAGAGAGCAGATGCTATAGAGGAGAATATGAGTGAATATACCAAAGCACATAATGAGCTCTTGGATGCTCATGATCATCACTCAGAAGAAATTCACTGTATTAAAGTTAAATTGGCGGATTTAGAGGATCGCACTAGACGCAACAACATCAAATTCAGGGGGACACCTGAATCAGTGAAGCCTGCGGACCTCATCAACTATTTACAACAGCTTTTTACCACTCTGCTGCTGCTTCTAACTTCCAAAGATGTCATTATAGACCGGGCACATAGGATCTCTAAACCTCCTTGTCTCTCTACAGATATCCCCAGAGATGTCCTAGCCCTCATCCATTTTTTTCATGGAGCACGGAGGCAAGGAGCAGATACTCCGTGCCACGAAAAAAACAAAACCGCTTTCAGCGCCTTACTCCAACATTCTACTCTTCACAGATTTATCCCCCAGCCTGATGGAACTGCGCAGAACGCAGTTTTTTGGCTCTATACACCACCACAATGGATTTGAAATGAAACGAACAAGATGTGCTTTAACTGCAGACTTTCAGCTTTAATTTGAGGGTATTTACAAAATCAAGTGAACGGTGTAGGAATTACAACAGTTTGTATATGTGCCTCCAACTTTTTAAGGGACCCAAAGCAATGGGACAATTGGCTGCTCAGCTGTTCCATGGCCAGGTGTGTGCTATTCCCTCATTATCCTATTTACAAGGAGCAGATAAAAGGTCCAGAGTTCATTTCAAGTGTGTTTTTTGCATTTGGAATCTGTTGCTGTCAACTCTCAATATGAGATCCAAAGAGCTGTCACTATCAGTGAAGAAAGCCATCATTAGGCTGAAAAAACAAAACAAACCCATCAGAGATATAGCAAAACATTAGGTGTGGCCAAATCAACTGGAACATCCTTAAAAATAAAGAACACACCGGTGAGCTCAGCGACACCAAAAGACCCGGAAGACCACCGAAAACAACTGTGGTGGACGACCAAAGAATTCTTTCCCTGGTCAAGAAAACACCCTTCACAACAGTTGGCCAGATCAAGAACACTGTCCAGGAGGTAGGTGTATGTGTGTCAAAGTCAACAATCAAGAGAAGACTTCACCAGAGTGAATACAGAGGGTTCACCACAAAATGTAAACCATTTGATGAGCCTCAAAAACAGGAAGGCCAGATTAGAGCTTGTCAAACAACATCTAAAAAAGCCTTCACAGTTCTGGAACAACATCCTATGGACAGATGAGACCAAGGTCAACTTGTACCAGAGTGATGGGAAAAGATGAGTATGGAGAAGGAAAGGAACTGCTCATGATCCAAAGCATACCACCTCATCAGTGAAGCATGATGGTGGTGGTAGTGTCATGGTGTGGGCATGTATGGCTGCCAATGGAACTGGTTCTCTTGTATTTATTGATGATGTGACTGCTGACAAAAGCATCAGGATGAATTCTAAAGTGTTTCGGGCAATATTATCTGCTCATATTCAGCAAAATGCTTCAGAACTCATTGGATGGCGCTTCACAGTGCAGATGGACAATGACCTGAAGCATACTGCGAAAGCAACCAAAGAGTTTTTTAAGGGAAAGAAGTGGAATGTTTTGCAATGGCCAAGTCAATCACCTGACCTGAATCTGATTGAGCATGCAATTCACTTGCTGAAGACAAAACTGAAGGGAAAATGCCCCAAGAACAAGCAGGAACTGAAGACAGTTGCAGTAGAGGCCTGGCAGAGCATCACCAGGGATGAAACCCAGCGTCTGGTGATGTCTATGCATTCCAGACTTTAGGCTGTAATTGACTGCAAAGGATTTGCAACCAAGTATTAAAAAGTGAAAGTTTGATGGATGATTGTTAATCTGTCCCATTACTTTTGGTCCTTTAAAAAGTGGGAGGCACATATACAAACTGTTGTAATTCCTACCGTTCACCTGATTTGGATGTAAATACCCTCAAATTAAATCTGAAAGTCTGCAGTTAAAGCACATCTTGTTAGTTTCATTTCAAATCAATTGTGGTTGTGTATAGAGCCAAAAAGATTAGAATTGTGTTGATGTCCCAATATTTATGGACCTGACTGTATTCCAGACTATCCCCCTGCATTTGCTCAGGATCAACTACGGAGACTCCAGGCAATCATTAACACATTCATATGGCAATAAAAGCACCCCAGGATAAAAAAGTAAATCCTCACCTCTCCTGTAAGCTATGGTGGCTTGGGACTCCTAATATTCAAGCTTACTACCGTACTGTACTCCTAGACCAAATCAAAATCTGGTGGTCCAACCATCACCAAACTAACTGGAAACAAATCAAATCCACAGTATTGGGCGTTGACCAAAAATTACTGCTCAGCGCATCGCTGATCTCCTTTAAACATACCCATCATTCCTTGGACACTATAACAGCGTCACTTTGCTGTCGTCTATCCCACAAATCACTAAAGGACTGCCATTATCCATACTCTCCAAGTTACCTCTCAGTTCCTTAGGACTTCTCCTACCAGATTTTCCCCTCTCTACCTGGACGGCCTCAGGCATCACAAACATGGGACTCCTATTCTCCTCTACCGGATTGCACCCCTTCTCCTTTCTACAACACTTCTATGGGATATCTTCTATGTCTTTCTATATGTACCTCCACATTCGTTCCCTATTCCTGCTCCTAAACCTGCTGTCAGATGGATTTCCTTGGTGTACAAGCTACTCATAACTCCTTTTCAAGACCTATCTTCACCATCAATACAATACTGGTCTTCCTACTTGACAGATCCCCCTGCAGCCAAGCGCTGGCACATAACCCTTTCACTGCCACTGTGGTTGTCCCATCGTATCACACAGTGGGAAGCATTACTAAAGCTTTTTCACAAATGCTACTATACACCATCCAGACTTGCCAATATATACCCTACCACCTCACTGAGGTGTTGGCACAACTGTGGATGCATTGGAACTCTATATCACATATGGTGGGACTGCCCTAATGTCAAAATCTACTGGTTAGAAGTGTCTAATCTTACTTCTATATGCTCGGTTCCCTCACCTTTCACCTCGTTAGATCTTCTGTTGGGCTTATCTATTCCATCATGGCCAAAACAAATCAAAGTAGTGGCAACACATATTTTGATTGCGGCCTGACTGGTGATAACAAACTGTGTGAAGTCCCCACATCCACCCTTGATGTCAGATGTCACCCGCTTACTAAATTCCCAATTCCAGTTGGAATTTTCTTTCTCCAAAGCTACATTATCCACTTTGAACTTTTACAATGCATGGGCAGATTGGATTGCTGACCACAGAAGTGAGGCCCTTTCTTAAGGGCAATGTGGATGTGGTCTGCATTCTCTTGTCCCTCTTTCTTGCCCCAGATCCTCTATTTATTCTCTCCTTTTAGAATACTTATAATGTTACTATACCTATATGCTGAGTCTAACTCAGACCACCCTCTTTGAATATTCACATGTTAATACACTATATATATATGATTACATTATCAGATCGTTGTAAACCTTAGTGATTGTTAATCTTCCTCTCCATGTTTGCTAAGGTATTATTCTTGTGTAATCTACATTGCCTTTTCTTGGGTGTAATGTACAACTATGTCTTGCTCCTTTTTGTTCAATAAAGAAAAATTGTTAAAAAAAAATAAAAAATAAATAAAATAATCAACAGTGATTAGTTTAATATTGACTTTTATATGCACCCATCCCATTCATACTGTATATACTACTTCCATTTGTCAGTCCTGAGTACTGGCATACAGTATGTTTCAGGTTTTGTAATACTTGCTAAAACTATCACACCTTGGGTACTTCTGAACTTTTTTCATATTTGTATGTTTATTGAAGTGATGACAAATAAAAAAAATTGTAAGAGCTTATATGGTAGGGATACATTTTGTATTGAACTGAATAGTTAGGGAACCTTCTCAGTGTTCCTGTATTGAATTCAGTGCTCTCCTTTGCAGATTAAGTGAAGAGCACAGACACTATAGATGTTACTGCTGTGTCATAATGTAAGTCCCCTCACCCAAACTTCCAAAAATATGAAAATGCTAACCTATGTTCTCTGGTGTCAGACTCCTCCTGTGTTCTTGATCCAGCTCAAAGATGAGGTTTCTGTAAAAGCATGTAATGATCAATATCATTACCCAACCGATCAACCCAACAATGTATTTATTTGTAGGGTTCATGTGGGCGCATAAAGGACTAGAATACAAAAAATTTGCACGGCCTAAAGGTCAACATTCCCACATATTATTACAGTGCCTTGAAAAAGTATTTGGATTCAGGTCTGAACTTTGACTGGGCTATTCTAACATAGGAATATGCTTTGATCCAAAACATGCCATTGTAGCTATGGCTGAATGTTTAGGTTCATTGCTCTGCTGTAAGGTGAACCTCTGCCCCAGTCTCAAGTCTTTTGCAGAATCTAACAGGTTTTCTTCTAAGATTGCCCTGTATTTGGCTCCATCCATCTTTCCATCAACTCTGACCAGCTTCCCTGTCCCTGCTGATGAAAAGCATCCCTAAACCATGATGCTGCCACCACCATGTTTCACATTGGGGGTGGTGTGTTCAGGGTGATGTGCAGTGTTAGTTTTCCACCACACACAGTGTTGCTTTTATGCCAAAAAGTTCAATTTTTGGTCTCATCTGACCAGCGCACCTTTTACCACATGCTTGCTGTGTCCCCCACATGGCTTCTCCCAAGCTGAAAATTGAACTTCTTATGGCTTTCTTTCAACAATGGATTTCTTCTTGCCACTCTTCCATAAAGACCATATTTGTGGAATGCTTGTCCCATGAACAGATTCTCCAACCTGAGCTGTGGATCTCTGCAGTTCCTCCAGAGCTGCCATGGGCCTCTTGGATGCTTCTCTGATTAATGCTCTCCTTGCCTGTCAGTTTATGGTGGATGGCCATGCCTTGGTAGGTTTGCAGTTGTGCCATACTATTTCTATTTTTTACGATGATGGATTGAACAGTGCTCTGTGAGATGTTCAAAGCTTGGGATATTTTTTTATACCCTATCCCTGCTTTAAACTTCTCTACAACTTTATCACTGACCTGTCTGGTGTGTTCCTTGGCCTTCGTGATGCTGTTTGTTCACTAAGGTTCTCCAACGAACCTCTGAGGGCTTCACATAATAGCTGTATTTATACTAATATTAAATTACACACAGGTGGACTCCATTTATAAATTAGGTAACTTCTGAAGGCAATTGGTTCCACTAGATTTTAGTTAGGGGTATCAGAGTAAAGGGGGCTGAATACAAATGCACACAACACTTTTCAGATATTTATTTGTAAAAAAAAAATTAAAACCATTTATCATTTTCCTTACACTTCACAATTATGTACCACTTTGTGTTGATCTATCACATAAAATCCAAATAAAATAAATTTACGTCTTTGGTTGTAACATGACAAAATGTGGAAAATGTCAAGGGGTATGAATACTTTTTCAAGACACTGGGGCTGATTTACGAAGCATTTGCGCCATGACTTGCAGTGCAGGATGATGCGCAAATGACATTTTCGTATTTACAAAGCATTTTCGCTGGTAACACAGCGCGATCCCCCCATTTACTATTCTCTTCCCAGCGCACGGAAAGAAGTGATCGGTACGCCACTATAAACATGGTGCACGGCATCTTTAACTTCAAATTTAAACAAGTTGGAAGTGCCAATATTATGGGGGTGATGTGGGGTGATGTGGGGAAGTGTAGTACTAACTGTCCAAGTAACAAACATGGCCAAAATAGAATGAGAAAGTGTATTTTTCTGAACAAGTCATCAGCGCTGGCAAATACATTTAGAGCTGCGGGAGGTAAATTTATACACTGCACATGCTCAAATGGCATTTGCCCTTGTTCAAATGCTTTGGTTCAGTGCAAAATCTTAGTAAATGTCAAGCAACGTAAATGCATTTGCATAGGTTGAACGGGCGCACCTCTACACTTTTTTTTTTTTACGCTGGTTCACTTTGCGGCTATAATGAAATGTCGGTCCGGCAAAACACATAAAAGTTCATTGATAAAAACAGCATTAGGAAAACAAACAAAATTCAGAAAAAAAAATGCGTGGGGTTCCCCTTAATATCCATACCAGACCTGAAGGGCCTGGTATTGAATTTCGGGGGGAAAAAATGACGTGGGGGTCCCCCTAAATTCCATACCAGGCCCTTCAGGTCTGGTATGGATTTTAATGGGAACCCTGCACCAAAATTTAAAAAAATGGCGTGGGGTCCCCCTCAAAATCCATACTAGATCCTTATCCGAGCACGCAACCTGGCAGGCCGCAGGAAAAGAGGGGGGGATGAGAGAGCGGCCCCCCTCCTGAACCATACTAGGCCACATGCCCTCAACATTGGGAGGGTGCTTTGGGGTCCCCCCGCAAAGCACCTTGTCCCCATGTTGATGAGGACAAGGGCCTCATCCCCACAACCCTTGTCCGGTGGTTGTGGGGGTCTGCGGGCGGGGGGCTTATCGGAATCTGGAAACCCCCTTTAACAAGGGAACCCCCCAATCCCGGCCCTCCCCCCTCTGTGAAATGGTAAGTACCCCTACCATTTCACAAAAAAAGTGTCAAAAATGTTAAAAATGACAAGAGACAGTTTTTGACAATTCCTTTATTTAAATGCTTCTTCTTTCTTCTATCTTCCTTTGGTTTCTTCCTTCATCTTCATCTTCTTCTTCTTCTGGTTCATCTGGTTCTTCCTCCGGTGTTCTCGTCCGGCATCTTCCTCCACGGCGTCATCTTCCCTTCTTCTTCTCGGGCCGCTCCGCATCCATGGAAGGCTCCCGCTGTGTGACGCTTCTCGTCTTCTGATGGTTCTTAAATAACAGAGGGTGGGGCCACCCGGTGACCCCGCCCCTCTGATGCACAGGGACTTCCCTGTCCACCCCCTCTGACGTTACGAGGAAAGCCTCGGGGAGGTCCCCGTGCGTCAGAGGGGGGCGGGTCACCAGGTGGCCCCGCCCTCCGTTATTTAAGACCCGTCAGAAGACGAGAAGCATCACACAGCCGTCCATGGATGCGGAGCGGCTCGAGAAGAAGAAGGGAAGAAGACACTGCGGAGGAAGATGCCAGACGAGAAGATGCCCGCAGACCCCCACAACCACCAGGCAAGGGTTGTGGGGATGAGGCCCTTGTCCTCATCAACATGGGGACAAGGTGCTTTGCGGGGGACCCCAAAGCACCCTCCCAATGTTGAGGGCATGTGGCCTGGTACAGTTCAGGAGGGGGAGTGCTCTCTCATCCCCCCTCTTTTCCTGCAGCCTGCCAGGTTGCGTGCTTGGATAAGGGTCTGGTATGGATTTTGAGGGGGACCCCATGCCATTTTTTTTTTATTTTGGCAAGGGGTACCCCTTAAAATCCATACCAGACCTGAAGTGCCTGGTATTGATATTGAGGGGGACCCCCATGCCATTTTTTTTTATTTTAGCGCAGGGTTCCCCTTAATATCCATACCAGACCTGAAGGGCCACACATTTTTTTGTTCTTAATTTTGATTTTTTTCTTAATACTATTTTTATCAATGAACTTTTATGTGTATTGCCGGACCAACATTTCATTATAGCCGCGAGTATTTTTAAATTACTTTTATTCCTTAAGGGCCAGTTTACACCACATGCAGTCCAGTGCGTTTTTTCAGCATCAAAAACACACGGAAAGTAGGTTATATGGTTTTCAATGGCATAGTTCACACCAGTGCTTGCAGTTCCAGTGCGTTTCCAGTTCTAGAAAAAAAATTAGAACATGCTGCATTTTTTATGCACTGGACTGTACTGGAACGCTGTAAAATGCATCAAAAACACACTGGAATGCATCAAAAACGTGCATGCAGAAAAGCACCTGGAACGCATCCGGACTGCATTTCTATAGTGTGATCTGGCCCTTAGGGCCCTTAGGGCTAGTTCACACCATAGAAATGCAGTCCGGAAGCGTTCCAGGTGCTTTTCTGCATGCACGTTTTTGATGCGTTCCAGTGCGTTTTTGGTGCATTTTTGATGCAGTCCAGTGCTTCCCCCCCTCTTTTTTCTTACCTTAAATAAGGACACGTGTGTTCCAGTGCATTTTTTATGCATTCTACAGCTTTCCAGTACAGTCTAGTGCAGAAAAAATGCAGCATGTTTTACTTTTTTTTCTGGAACTGGAACGCACTGGAACTGCAAGCACTGGTGTGAACTATGCCATTGAAAACCATATAATCAAATTTCCATGCATTTTTGATGCATAAAATATGCACTGGACTGCATTGGTGTTAACTGGCCCTTAAGCAATTTGGCATATTTAAAGGCATTTCTCCTTGTTTCGTTTTTGGGGTTGTCCAATTGGTGACATTAATATATGTCCCTTAGGGTGGGACCTGGGCCCCATACCCATTTTAAGGCCAATAACTAGAAGATAAGCCAGCCAAGTGGGGACTAGTAAAATTGCCAAGTCAGTTCGCTTAGACTGAAATGGTATTTGTTGTATAACTATTGCACATGTTAGGCTCTTTAGTTGCCCCCCTGAACTGAGGGGTGTTTTGTCCCATCTGTAATTTTGGTGCATGCTGGATGATGTGCTTAATTTTGAACAGGGGGGTGGCTTATTTTGTGCTAGCTGCATTTGGGTTGTTCTGGGCATGCTCAGGGACTTTGGTTTTTTCCTGTGCCTTTTGGTGTGTGAAATGCATTTGGCTCTATTCACTCCAGTGAGGGCTTTCACACTGGAGTGGTGCGCTGGCAGGGCATCACAAAAAGTCCTGGCAACAGCTTCTTTGGAGCAGTGAACTCACCGGTCCTCCCCATTGGAATGAATGGGGCAGCACTGTGATACTGCCGGCAAAATGCCGCTTCAGCAGCGTTTAACCCCTTTTCGGATGCTAGCAGGGGGGTTAAAACCGCCCCGCTAGCAGCTGAATAATGCCGCTAAAATGACAGTAAAGCGGAGCTAAAAATAGCGCCGCTTTACCGCAGATGCCCCCACCACTTCAGTGTGAAAGGGGCCTTACTGTCCTGCTAGTGCACCGCTCCAGTGTGAAAGCCCGATTCACACTGGAGTGAATGGAGTCACTTCTTTAGGGCGTTTTTTAGGCGCTATTTTTAGCGCCTGAAAAACGCACCAGTGTGAAAGGGGCCTTATCCTTTCACACGGACGGATTGAATTGTGCTTTTAGCTCCGTTTTCTACTGCAGCTAAACGCACACAATGCTTTCCTATGGCCCCATTCATGCACTGCGTTTTGATTACATGCGGTTTGGTGCGGATAGAAAAAATAGAATTGACTGCGTACAGGAGCGATTTAGCGCAGGTATCCGCACATAACCGCAGGTAATCACACTGTGTCAGCTGCAGATAGCAACGCCGAGCTGGCTCACTCATCGGGAAAGGAAAAAATGTTTTTCCTTTCCCAATGAGTGACAAGCATGGGGTTTCGACTTGGATCCCCGCCAATACCAGGCACTGTGATCTGAATCTTGAGGGGGAACTCCAGGCCAAATTTTAAATAAAAAAACGGCATGGTTTCCCCTCCAAGAGCATACCAGGCCCTTCGGTCTGTTATGGATTTTAAGGGGAACCCCCTACGCTGAAAAAATGGCGTGGGGGTCCCCCAAAAATTCATACCAGACCCTTATCTGAGCACGCAGCCCGGCCGGTCAGGAAAGGGGGTGGGGACGAGTGAGCGCCCCCCCTCCTCCTGAACCGTACCAGGCTGCATGCCCTCAACATGGGGGATGGGTAATTTGGGGAAGGGGGGCACGTTGCAGGGCCCCCCCAAAGCATCTTGTCCCCATGTTGATGAGGACAAGGGCCTCTTCCCTACAACCCTGGCCGTTGGTTGTCGGGGTCTGCGGGCGGGGGGCTTATCAGAATCTGGGAGCCCCCTTTAATAAGGGGTCCCCCACCCTACGTGAATGAGTATGGGGTACATGGTACCCCTACCCATTCACCTAGGGGAGAAAAGTGTCAATAAAAAAAACACACTACACAGGTTTTTAAATCATGCCCCAGGACTATGCCGTCATAAAAGGCGGTTCACCCGGTGACATCACACGGTGACCACGCCCCATGCCTATATAAGTCTCCACACACCTCGCAGACAGCATTACAGCAGGAAAGAGCGTCATGTCAACATTGGAAGAAGAGGAGAGGGGAGAAGACAACGATGTAGAATAAGAAGATCGGGCCCCCGCTAGCAAAAGAGCTGGAAGAAGATAGCGGGGGATCCAGAAGAGGATACCAGAGAAGAACCGGATAGCGACAGAAGATCCGGACAGTGGCAGAAGATCGGGCCCCCGCTAGCAAAAGAGCTGGAAGAAGATAGCGGGGGAGGCCTGCAGAAGAAACCAGACACCGGGGGAAGAGGCCGGACAGCGTGGAGAAGAACCGGGAGAAGATGCAGGGAGTGCAGAAGAAGACCCCCAAAGTCGGAAGAAGACCCCTGGAGCTGCCTAATAAATTATTTTAAAAACCTGTGTAGTGTGTTTTTTTATTGACACTTTTCTCCCCCAGGTGAATGGTTAGGGGTACCATGTACCCCATACTCATTCACGTAGGGTGGGGGGCCGGGATCTGGGGGACCCCTTATGAAAGGGGGCTCCCAAATTCCGATAAGCCCCCCTCCCGCAGACCCCAACAACCAAGGGCAGGGTTGTCGGGAAGAGGCCCTTGTCCTCATCAACATGGGGACAAGGTGCTTTGGGGGGCCCTGCAGCGCACCCCCCTTCCCCAATGTACCCATCCCCCATGTTGAGGGCATGCGGCCTGGTACGGTTCAGGAGGGGGGGGGGCGCTTGCTCGTCCCCACCCCCTTTCCTGACCGGCCGGGCTGCGTGCTCGGATAAGGGTCTGGTATGGATTTTGGGGGACCCCCACGCCATTTTTTCGGCATTGAGGGATCCCCTTACAATCCATGCCAGACCGAAGGGCCTAGCATGCACCAGAGGGGGAACCCATGCCTGTTTTTCTCGCGCTGCTTTAATAGGAAGACGTGTTCTTCCTATTGCAGCGAGCGTGAGATGTACCTCGCCGAGAACCAGCGCGATCCTATTGCGCTGGAAACATTCTAGCGTGTAGGTACTCCTGTGTGTGCGCCGGTTCACACGCTGAATTAAGGATCTATCCAGTGCACCAATTAAGGTCTGAGCCAGTGTAGTGCATTCATCTTAGTAAATGACCCCCACTGCAACTCTAAATACACTGTCAGACTCTACAAATGAAAGCATTGTTCTATATCTAGATCCATAAATTATTTATTTATGTTAGGGAAAGATAAAAACCCCTAGCAGGTTTTCAGGTTATCCAGGGTTCTGTTATAGAGATTACCTATGAAATTATACATTTGAGACCATGTTTTACAGGTAGAAAGGTATGTAAAATCTTCAAAAGAGAAACAAAAAATTGTAAGCAATACTTTCTGTTTGTGATATATTGCAAATGTTTCAAAAGGTAAATAGATCAACAGTAAGCTTAGGTTCACACTAGCACGATCTCAGTGATCACATGTGATTCGCACTGCACTGCAGGTGCCGATCACATGCGATCTCTGAGCAATGCGAGTTCACCCATACAGTTGTATGGCTGAACCCACTTTGGATTCGCACAGAAAATAGTGCAGGGACTTGTTTTTCCCCGCAGTAGAATCGGATCGCATGGGTGTTCTCCGCTATGTGATCCGATTCCTGTGCGAGTTCACAGTTCGCACTGGGATCTGTAAACTAAACTGGGGGGTGTCATTAACTTTGTGAACTGCCTGTGGGAGAGTAGCGATGCAGGACCTGGAGCTGGAATCGCGCTGGTTCCCACATCGCACTAGTGTGAACCCAGGGTAAAGAGGCAAGAAATGCTGTGATAAATCTTTATGGTATAATTTGTCTGCTAATCTGACAATAACACCACTCAGAGTCTAGTTCATTTTGAGAATAAGCACCTGAATTTCTTTAGTGTTGTTTCTGGTAATTGATAGGATATATGGTCTATCACACTAGCAACCAGTGTACCAAGAGTGAAAGTGTGACCTCCTACTAAGTCTACAGGAGAGTAGTTGAAAGCAAATCTCCCAAAATAAGGTACAGATGTAAAAAAAATAAAAAAATTAAAAAATTACAGGGGGTAAACCATTCTATGGTATATTCAAAAAGGGGAAAAAAAAACCTTTTACACAGCACATTTCCCATTCACGTCAGGCTGTGCCCTCAAGAAGCTTACAATCTAAAATTCCTATCTCTTGATATGACTTGATATACCTGGAAACTATTTTAAGAACTTCAGAATGTATATGTGTATACAATTATTAAGTGCTCATGGTAGTCTCTTGTTCCCCCCCAAAAAATAAGAAACAAACAAAAAGATGACAGTATATATGCTCACATAGTACAAACATATTCATACACGGTAGCCATTTTAAAGTCCTTGTGTGCTCTAAAAAGTTCTAAGTTCACTCGCATACTGTTTAGCTCTACAGATACTATACAGACTTTTAGCTACTACATTATTAGCTACAGAACCTACAATAACCAAAACCACAACCCCCTTAAAACCTAAAACTGAAGTTTGTATAGAGAGAATATTTCCATAGAGTCTTACTGCTCCAAAAGCTCTCTCTGTGTACTTATAGGAGAAAAAAATAGCTGTAGAGCTATCGAGCTTCAGACTAGGGCACAGATGTGAGCTGTGGATGGGGGTCTAGATGTGAGCTGCAGACAGTTGTGGGGAAGTGTAAGGGGGTGACCTTCAGACAGAGGTACAGAGGTGAGTTGTGGATGGGGTTCAGAGATGAGTTGTGGACAGTTGTGGATGGGGTTAAAGAGGTGAGCTGCAGACCAGGGGTGCAGAGACAAGGTGTGGACAGAGGTGCAGAGGTGAGTTGTGGACAGGAGGTGCAGAGGTCAGTTGTGAACGGGAGGTGCAGAAGTGACCTGCAGACAGGGTTACAGAGATAAGTTGTGGATTGAGGTGCAGAGGTGAGGTAGACAAACTTTGGACAGGGTGCAGAGGTGAGTTGTGGACAGTGGGGTGCAGAGGTTAACAATGCCCCTTTAAGACCCACCCACTGTTAGTGCACTTTTGACCACACCCACCCTATGACACGTCACACACATGTGTCACATTGCTACTCTCTCCCACAGTGGGGGACTGGGGGAGGAGGGGGAGTTCCTGGCACCTATTTTTTTGACAAAAAAAAGCCATGTGTATATGTACTGAACATAATAGATAAAGATATGTCAAATCCAATATGGAATTCCTGTAACAGTTACTCATTTTTTGTATTTTTTTAAGATTCATGATCATATTTCATGAGATTCTTCGACTAGCTTTTAATGAAATTGAGACCATTCACTACTGAAATTGTTCATAAGCAATGTAGCATCCAACAATAAACTGTAAAAATGTTTGTATAAATGTATAAATCTAAAGAACAGTATGTGGCCAATTACAGTTACTCATTTTGAAAATAAGCTACCATATTTATACCCAAATGTGTTTAAAGTATAATGAGTGTGCAAGGCATTGCTTAGAATGCTATTGTACATTTTATGAACCAGTTAATGCTGTGTATTGTGGTTTATGATTTCATTTTGGCAATGTTTCTGGCATGGTCCAAAGCACTATATCATTAGGTCAAAATGCAGAAATTATTGTGCTCCAATTGTTCCAGAGGGAAGATGAAGCTAGAGGGAAGATGATATTTATATCACCATAAGCTAGGCATCATGTTTAGAATAATGACATTGACAATACTTGTTAGAGAATGTCCAGTAAATGACACTTACACTAACTGATGTAGATGATGATCACAATGTCATATATGCCTGTAGATATCAACCAAGAAAATGTTCATGACATATAATATTACATGACATACAAGTACATGACATATAATATTTCTGAGCAAAACATTGCAGAGAGCAAAGCACTCATATGAGTAAGCGCTCTATGGGAGCGTGAAACACGTTAGCGGTTATGCTGCATTATCCCAACAAAGCCATGTACGGATTTTAATCATGTTATTACTTTTTCAATAAAGAGGATTTTATTTTTCACTTTTCCAATCCGGAGTGCGGCTGTCCAGATTTTTCCATCACACACATACCATTGGAATAGCAATTGCCGGCACCTGGGGCTCTCACAATCATCCACACAGCGGAGGACGGGAAGCTTGAAGCCGATCACCTAGAGCGGTGGTAACTATCCTGTTTATCTCAAGAATTTCAGTCTCTCGATGTGCAAAACTGATAGAGACATACCCCAAGCGACTTGCAGCTGTAATCGCAGCAAAAGGTGGCTCTACAAAGTATTAACGCAAGGGGGCCGAATAATTTTGCACGCCCCACTTTTCATTTTTTTATTAGTTAAAAAAGTTTCAAAAATCCAAAAGATTTCGTTCCACTTCACAATTGTGTCCCACTTGTTGGTGATTCTTCACAAAAAATAAAAATTTTATATCTTTATGTTTGAAGCCTGAAATGTGGCAAAATGTTGAAAAGTTCAAGGGGGCCGAATACTTTCGCAAGCCACTGTATTTCATGAAAAATTGTTACCAGAAAAACACAAAGTATCGTATAACCTTACAATGCATAACATATATAGGTTTTATTATTTTAGCATTCATATATAACAGTGTATTATTATATATGTGAATTGTATATGTGTATGTGTGATTTTTACTTTTTAAGGAAATTTTGAACATGTTTTAAATAATTACTTGCGTTATTTTCTTGTTTATTTACTGTTTTAGTTTTTTATTTTTATTTTTTTATTTTTTTGGCAAACAAGCAGCACCCTACTGTCAATCTTCATAAAAATCTTTTTTTCTTTTTACACTTATGAATATTTAGTGTTGAGAGTCCAAAAATACTTTTTTTTAACCCTGTCAGTCAAATAGTCAACAGTAACTACTAATAGGCTGCCTCCCAGCTCCTACCATTTCTGTGGGTAATGAGTCTAGTCTCCCACCTTGCTAGCTCTGGGATTATTATACTGCTTTTCACCTATTCCCAGCACTCACTTGCCCCTGCATTTTCTCAAACTTCCTTTTCTGCTACAGGGTAATGAGCCTGGCCACACCTCATATCTCTGGGATTGGCCCATGGTACAGAAGATTCCTTATTTAAAGTGCATGAGCTTGTGCCTCTGGGCTTGTTTTAGCTTTTATTTGCTGATCAAGCATGCCTGTATTCTTTTTCCCATTTGTTCCTGACCTTTGCCATGTTTAAAGTGTACTTCTGCTGCTGCCTTTCTGACCTTTGCTGTTTTAGCAGGTACCTCTTCTGTCTGTTGCCTAACATGGCCTTTGCTACATCCACAGATTACGACTACTGCCATCTGCCTGCTGCCTGTCCTGACTCCTCCAGAGAGGATTCCATCTTTTTTCTCCCATCGTTGTATGGTACTGTATGTCTTCTGTCTTCTAACTTGGCTCTAAATCAACATTTTACAATCAGAGTATGTATTTGTGTGTGTAGGTCCAGGGAGCAACCTAAGACAGGTAGGCCTACTTGTCTTAGAGGGAAGGGAGCTGCTTAAAGTGAAATTCCACTATGCCGCTATTTATTCTGACTGTGGTGTCCATGTTTAGATCTTACAGCTAGATGTGCTCCTGTAAAAAAAAAAACAGGATTTTTGCTTGCCAATTATTGGATAATGGAAATCAGCAGAACTTCACTTAATTCACTAAGCTCTGGGGAAATTTCCCTTGAAAAGTGCAACTGTCAGACTTCCACGTACCTGACTGGTGAGCCCGATACAGCAGGGGAAGGTCCCCCTTATGTATCTGGTTCCTGGCCCCTGGTAGTATGAACAGGAGGCACGGGAGCACAGAATGGTATGAGAGCCTGGCGGGTGACTTGCGGAAGTAAGCCCCAGGATCATGGTGCATGTGGACTGGAGATCATTGGTAAGCTGGAGCACAGGCAGCAGATGCAGAGCAGGAGCAGGGTAGGCAGGTCCAGTCACAGGCAGAGTTGGCAACAGGTGGGAAGCACAGTTCAAGGGAGCAGGCAGGTTCAGAGTCCAGGTCACAGGCAGGGTTGGCAACAGGCGGGCAGCGTAGTACAAAGGAGCAGGCAGATTTAAGGTCAAAGGCAGGCCGGGGTCAGATGCAGGCAGACAGCAGAGAGTAATCCAATAGACAAGCCAGGTATCAAGGAGATCAAACGTTCAGACAGGTAAACAGGAAGCACGGATACTGGGAGCTGCAGATCGGACAGCACTGAGCAAAATGCACCAACAGTTTAAATAGGGTGATTGGCGCCAAACGACGTGCACGCGTGCCCACGAGCACACCCACGCGCGCCCGTACAATGGCGTGCACCCCAGGGCGCCTGGTACTGAGTCTGTTCCGGGAGCTTCTCTGACAGCAACTTTCTTTGCAAAGTGAACAGCCTTTTTGTCCTTAGTAAATCAACCCTTTAGACTGGCTTAACTTTCTCTATGCACTCAACGCTGCCGGTGCTGTCTTATTTAAGGCTTGGTAATCTGATTTGGAGTGTCTCATCTTGTCTCAACACCCCTGTGCTATCTCTCTTTCATTTTTCAGGCTGGCTACCTCATTGGCCACAGGGTTTTAACGTGCCTTGGGTCCTGGACACATCCAATTACAAAAGGAGTATAAACAGCTTCCATAAAAATTGGCAATTAAGCTAAAAATGTTCACCTAGCCCAAAGATCACTCTCTTTGACTTTGTTTAGGTAACAGTACGGTTTCATTTTGCATTGTCTATCTGCTGGTTTCACCTCTGATCGAGTACCCTCTTAAGTTCAACTATTCTCCTGATGCTGCCATTGTGATCCCAGCAGTTATAACCAAATCTGGCAACACCAAAAGTGTCCACATTTTCACAATGCCAACCAAAAATTTGTCTTGCTAACTTTAAGCTATGCTGCATTTTCAGGCAGCACGGGGGCGGGACCGGAAACGGATGATGGAGTGAGCTAGTGAGGAGAGTATGTGTGTGCGTCTCCACCTCACTCCCACAATATGGTGAGTACCCGATACGGCTCTGACTCCGATCCAGATTGTGCCTGGTACTGATCTCCACGGACCCCCGAGCTTGGCTGCTGCCCCCGAACCCTCGTACCTGACGGCCGCCCGCGACCTGTGTCAACATCTAGGCGTGAGCGGGGCGGTGTGCTGCGTCCCCCGCCGACCTCGGAAGTCCTCGCAAACCCAAGGAGGACCGGAGAGATCCCGAGAAGAGGTCAGGTGGCGGCGCGCTCTCGCGGGAATACGGGCGGGAGCGAGAGTGAGCATGAGTGAGAAGCGAGGAGTGCTTCCCCGACAGCCCTAGGAGTGCCAGCAGCCCTGTGAAGAGAATCTGCATACCAGACTGAGTGGTGATCGAGCCCCCCTGAAGCTGCGGTGCCCAAACAAGCCACGGACCCTGGGTGAGTGAGCGGCTCACTGTATTTGAAGGTGTACTGTACTGAACTGACTTGTGCATTAGACGGTGGAGTGAGAGGGTTACTTGAGGCTGACGAGAGGCTGCATACACAACGCCACTTAACTGAGGGGGATCAACAAGGACTGTTTGGACTGCACCTGGGCTGAATAGGGTTGCCAGAGGTGGTCTTTTTTTTTTTCTCTCCTTTCTCTTTGAGGTTGGAGAAAGGTACCCCTTATGAATGGCTTACTGTAAGATACCTCTCTAATAAAGAACAGAACAGGAACAGAGAACAGAGAAGATAAGGAAAAGGATCTCCCTTATTATAAAAGAAAGAAGGGGGAAAGTGTGTTTTTTTTTTTTTTCTCCTCTTTGCCCCCTCTCAAATCAAGCCTATGTCAATGACCCGTTATATCCATAACCGTTACACTGCCTAGGAAAATAAATAAATAAAGTTAAGAGAGATAAAGGGGAAGGTATTATGTCCGCCAGGAGGAAAGGAGATGAACACGTCAGCCAGGAGAGCATGGGGGTCCAGTCCCTGCGGTCGGCTAAAGACAAAGGGATATCGTCCACAGTAGCAGGAGCAACAGCGGCGGCGGTTGCAGCAACCGCTAAACTGGAGAAGATGATCAACATAACAGACCATACTCCAACGAAAGGGGGGCAGCTAGTACATAGCAAGATAACGACAGACAGAAAGAGTCAGGGGGGCTCAAATGCATTTGCCAGCGGAACTACAGCAAAGAATCCACCTGTTAAAGGAGCAGGAGGAGCAGGGAAAATGGAAACAGCTAACATCCAGAGCCAAGTTCCAGAGGGGGAGCCATCCCTGAAAGACATCCTCCTGGCAATTAACGCCTGTAAACAATCCTTGGGTGAAATGTCAGGACAGATGCAAGACATCAAAGAGGAAATCGCCCTAGTACGCCATGATTTGAAAAAAACAGCGGAGAGAGTAACAGAAATAGAAGGGAGAATAAGCCTTATAGAAGATGAACTATACCCCATGAAACAAAGAACCAAGACCCAGGAAGAACAGTTAAATAGGCTCACGGAAAAAATGGACGAGATGGAAAATAGACTGCGCAGAGACAATGTGAGGGTAGTGGGCCTGCCAGAGAAGAGCGAAGGTGCAGATCCAATAGGCTTTCTTGAAAGGTGGCTGACTGAAACCTACGGAAGAGAGACGTTCTCGCAGCAGTTCTCTATTGAAAGAGCGCATAGAGTCCCGTTTAGGCCCCCTCAACAAGGAAATCCCCCAAGAGCACTATTACTGAAATTTTTAAATCATAGGGATAAAATAAACCTCTTACGCAGGGCCAGAGAAAAAGGGAATATATTCTACAATGGAGCGAGAATCTCAATATATCCTGATTTCTCCCCGGGACTGCAAAAGCGCAGAGCGGAATTTTACAAAATTAAACGTAACCTCCAAGGGTATGATGTAACATATGCGCTTCTTTATCCTGCCAGACTACGAGTGAATGCACTCGGAGGAAGTCAGATTTTTGACTCCCCCGAGAAGGCACTGTCGTGGTTGGAGGAAAAGAAGGACCAGTTACCAATGAAATAAAAAGGGAGTAGAGCAGAAAGAGAATAGAATAGGGGAATAAATATATACATGTAAATATAAGTTATATATAAATAAAATTGAAACCATTATGGGGGGAGGGGAGTGAGGTGGGGAATACACATGGTTGGATTGAATCAGAAAATAAGTTTGAACGTGAATGGAGGAAGGGTGGAAATGGGTGGAGGATAAGAGTAAGGAAGGTAGGGGTGCGTGTAGAGTTGGTTTTGGAACAAAGGGAGGGTATGGGACGGTCACTAAAAAAGCCTCTAAGGGTAACCTAGAATGGAGTGGGGGGGGTGGGGGGAGGATTTTTGGTGGGAGGGGAGGGGGGGTGGGTGGGAGGGGGGTAGTACACAAAACAAGGGAGTATATAATGCATAAGAATGCAAGGAAAGGTTTTGTACACTATTTACTACATTTGCTCACAGGACGACACACCAGGCACAGTATAGCTAGGATGAGTATAGGTCAAAGAATTGAGATATGAGTTTAAAACATTTGGTTAAAGGTGGAGTTAGAGTAACTGTTAGTTATTTTATTAATAGTGATAGGAAGGGTTTGAACACTAAAACACAAAGGGCAAATACGTTGCATAAATTAATGGGTTATAATGTTTTGCTGTTTTTTTTTGCTCTTTATTGTACTCCTTATGTAAGACTGGTAAAATTTAAAATCCCCTTTCGAGTAAGGATTACACATAGTAAAATCAGGTTAAGTAATGATGTTGAATATCGGATCATGGAACGTTAGGGGTCTGGGAACCCCTGTAAAAAGGGCAGCGATTTTTGATAGTTTGGATACATACAAAGTAAGAATAGCCTGCCTGCAGGAGACGCACCTAACAAAAGATACTAAAGGACATATGAGGAATAGGAGGTATAAACACCAGTTTCATTCTGTGCACACCTCATACTCGAGAGGGGTTGCGGTACTAATTGACGGGGGGGTGGTATTCTCCTGCAGACAGTGCGTTCTAGATGAAGAAGGGCGATATATCTTCATGCATTGTATAATAGAGGGTCAAGAATGGGTATTAGCCAATATATATATCCCCCCCCCCTTTTAGAATGGAGATACTGTATGACCTCTTGAAATTCATAATGGATAAGCCAGAACTGCCAGTTATAGTGGTTGGAGACTTGAATGTAGTTATGGATAAAAAATAGACAGATTTCCTCCAGGGAAACAGAGCCAGGGAGCACAAGAAAATAGGATGTGTCAATATCTACAAGAAGCAGGATTATCCGACATTTGGAGACTACGGAACCCAGGAACATTACAATACTCATGTTACTCGAGTTCCTACTCTACCTTATCAAGGATAGACATAGTACTGGGTAATGATCTAGCAGGGCAAGTAATACAAAATATAGTGTATCAGCCTAGAGGGGTGTCAGATCACTCTTTAATGACAGTCGAAGTAAACTCCGGAAACAAAAAAGAAGGTAGAGCATGGAAACTGAACCCGGTCTGGCTGGAGATTATGGGGGAGTCAGAAGGGATGGCAGCTGAGCTGGACGAATTTATAAGGTTCAACTCGGACAATGTTACAAAGGGGATGATGTGGGATACGTTAAAGGCTTACCTGAGGGGTCTATTGATCCAGAGAGTGTCAAAAATCAAAAGAGCTTCAAGGGACTGGGAGAATAAAACTAGGAGAGAGTTAATGGAGGCAGAGAAGGAGTACGTGAAAGAACCCTTACCTGAGAAACAAAAAGAGTGGGAGAAAAAACAACAAAGTTATAGAGACGCAATACTCAGGAAAGTAGAAAATAAAAGACTGTTCCAGAGACAAATTGTATACGGGGAAGGAGAAAAAGTAGGGAAGATGCTGGCCAGTATTGTTAAAAACAGTTCCCCCCCCTCCACGATCCCAGTAATTAAAACGAAGAGAGGTGAAATATCATCCCAGAGAGAGATAATTATAGACACCTTTAAAGAATACTATATGGATCTATATAAATCCCGAGGGATCAGGGAGGGAGAGGAAATGGACTCCTTTTTTAGTAAGATAAGTGTACCAGTAATTGAGGAGGCAGACAAAGAGGAACTAGAGCGACCAATTACACTGGAAGAAATTAAAATGGCAGTAACAGAGATGGCCAATAATAAGTCCTGGGGTCCAGATGGGCTACCAATAGAAATATATAAAAGCTACGGGGAAACACTGCTTCCGGAACTCCTTAAAGTATTTAACTGGGCGAAGGAGAGGGGGAAATTACCATTGTCAATGACTGAAGCTATAATTATTGTACTGCATAAGGAGGGGAAGGACCCACTGGAACCAGGATCTTACAGACCTATATCCCTACTCTGCTCAGATGTTAAGATACTAGCAAAGGTCCTGGCAGGGAGGTTAAGAAAGATCATTCACAAAGTAGTTCACCAAGATCAAACAGGGTTTATTCCAAATAGAGCAACAAGTATGAACATCAGGAGAGTTCTTCTGAACCTTCAGATACCCACAGATAATACGGGCTCGAGAGCAGTTATGCAGCTCGACGTGGTAAAAGCGTTTGACAGCGTAGAATGGGAGTATATCTGGCGGGTACTAAGGGAATTTGGGTTTGGTCCCTCCTTTATTAGCTGGGTAAAAGTACTTTATAAGGACCCCAAAGCAAAAGTAAGGATTAATGGTGACTATTCATCCGAGTTCCAACTAGAAAGAGGCTCAAGGCAAGGCTGCCCCCTGTCCCCTCTAATATTTGCCCTGGCAATGGAGCCATTAGCCATATCAATAAGGCAGAATAGGATAATAAAAGGATTCCAGAGAGCAGACGGGGAAGAACGAATCGCATTGTATGCTGACGACGTTCTCATATTCTTAGGCGACCTGGAGGGATCCCTTAGCCAGGTGTTGGAAATATTCTCAGGATTTGGAAGAGTCTCGGGCTTGTCCATAAACCAGGAGAAATCGGTGGTGCTACCGATAGACCCTGTGGGAGAGAATGGTCCAGTAAGTAATATACAGATGGAAATAGTAGAGTCGACAAAATACCTAGGTATAAAGTTAACAAAAGATCCAGAGGAATACTTAGTTAATAACTTGACTCCCCTGTTGAGGAAATTTAAAAGCAAGATTGAAATTTGGAGAAGCTTGCCCCTGTCAGTGGCAGGGAGATGCAACTTGATTAAAATGTTGTGGCTCCCCCAGTTACTGTACGTCATGCATAACTCTCCAATATGGATAAGCCGGAGCTGGTTTAAAAAAATTGATACACTACTGAGAGAGCTCATATGGAAAGGGGGGCCCTCTAGGATAAGACTACAAACCCTACAACTGCCATCGCAAGAAGGGAGATTAGCGGTGCCGCATCCAAGGGGCTATTTTTTGGCGGCACAGATGCAGCATCTAGTGAGAAGCTCCGGTCTTAACGGCCACAATAGAAGAGATCTGATGATTATGGGAGCACCCCATGGGACAGTGACGGAAGTACTTGAGGCGAACTCCTTTATGCATAAACCCCCAACAATAAAGTTGATGAAAAAAGTATGGAACACGTGTAAGGCCATGAAGGGAATGGGAGGTCTGATGAAAGGTACCCCACTGTGGAATAATAAGAACTTAGAGGAATTAAAAGAAATAGGGAAAATAAAATCATGGGAAATGAGAGGGATAGATAAACTATCTCAGTTGTACAATCAAAATACCCTAAAAACATTTGGAGCACTCAAGGAGGAATTTGGTATTCCAAACCATTCATATTTTAGCTACCAACAAATCAAACATGCCTTGAGCAGTCAGTTTGGAGAACAAGGGCCAGTTTGGAACAGGTCTACTATATTCCAAAAATTAGATATGCAGGGTGGACACGGGGGGACCATAGCCGAAATGTACCCAGAGATATGTAAAAGCATTATAGAGACTCCAGGAAAATTGAAATGTAGAACTAAATGGGAAGAAGATCTGGGACGAATTTCAGACGAACAATGGAAAGAAATATTGGCGGGAGGGCACGAGGTTTCAGTTTCACCAGCTCAGAAAGTTTCACAATTAATGCTACTACATAGGACATACTACACCCCTAAAAGGTTATTCAGGTTTGGAGGGAGGAAAGATGACAAATGCCCTAGATGTCAGGAATCGGGGGATCTAATTCACATGATATGGAAATGCCCAAAGCTATTCCGCTATTGGAATGAAGTGGTGGAAACCTTAAATAAGATCCTCGTTTTAGAACTTAAAATAGAGCCAAAACTTTGCATCTTGGGGGTAGAGGGAAATATAAGTAGAGGAAATTTTAAAATTAAAATAGTAAGAAGATGCCTATTCCAAGCAAGGAAGTTAATAGCTTTAAGATGGCAGGCAAGATCTCCACCCACGAAGGAAGATTGGATTAATACGGTAATAGAAACAATGTGGAAGGAAAAAGTAGTATACACAAAGAGAAAGAACCTGAAAGAATTCAAAAGATTATGGAATCCTTGGTTAGAAGAATTGGGATACCCAATGTGAGGGAAAGATAAGAGAAACAGCCTTTTGGTAGCTTAATTAAGTAATGAAATAGTGAGACATGTTAGGGGGGGAGGGGCGGGAAGGGGGGATAGGGTGGGAGGAGGGCGAGGAAAATACAGGAGGAGAAAATAAGTAGAGTATACCTTGTTTGCGATTGCAATATGTGTTTATTAATGGATGTACAGTAGATATATTCAAAACTGGTATGCTTGTTTTTTTTTTTAATTTTGTATAATGTGGAAAAAGAAAACAATAAAGATTATGGAAATTAAAAAAAAAAGCTATGCTGCATTTTCTTTGGTATGAAAATTGTGTGCTATTACATGCAACCCATATTTCTCCGTTCTTAAATATAATTTCAAAAACATATATTTAAAGAAAGTAAGTAAGACTAAGTTAACTCTTTTTTTTCTAAATTATAGCTACCATTAATGTACCTCTGTTGCAGAACAGAAAAATCTGTCCCTATATTATAGGGCAGGCTTCACCTCAGCCTCCCGTTTCTTCCATAGAAAACTTTTCCATGACTTCATGGTATCTGTCCTACAGGAAGTGAAAATTGTTAGTAGTGTGAGGAAGTACTTCAGCAGCTGACCTCATTAAAGCCTGCCCTCCCACTCCAGGAGATTGCTTCCACACACATCTGTAATGACATGATTCTCCAATGCAATAATTTTCAGTAAGCACCATTCTCCTTCAATACACAGCAAGTGTCCTCGTCTGCTGATGGATGGTTTCATTTCTCTCCTTCTCCCTGCATAGACCGTTCATTGGAAGAGTATGCACACTGGATCAACAGAAGGAGCTGAGCAATCACATACAGTAACAGCCTATGTGGAGCATAGCTGTAGTACTGAAAACAGGAAAAGTGTGTCCCTGGAACTCTGTAAAGCTCACCATATACTATACAATCTGTACTGTCAACTATGTAGTGCAAGGGCCTGCTGCATTGGATACAGAGTGATTGGATAGATAGGTGTGTCCTCTTATTATATAGTTTTGGTAAATTTAAAGGAGATTGTACAGTGATTGTCCAATTAGATTGTATAGTGTATGGCCACCTTTATACACCTAAAATGAAGTAGTCATGCTTGCAGGGCCACTATATGTTAAGGGCACCCCATACATGGAAGCAAATATGTATTTAGCCGCATGCAAAAATGTACACCAAAATGTGCAATAAAAATGTGCAAACCGCAACATGCCAAAATGCCGCATGTGCTACTTTGCCAGGTTTACACTTGAAATTCTTGTTGGCATTGTGTCCACAGAAGCATTTGCAGAAATGGAGTAGAACCCTTGTCTGTTTTTACTATATAAAGCATCTTTAGAGAATTACCCCCCACTTCCTTTTCTGCTGATAAATCAGCAGATGTGCTTGGGTTTGATTTGCGTGCCAATTGTTAAATCCTTCTTAAATTTCAGAACCTGCATACTTTAATCCAACCCACAAAGATGTATATATGGGTGACATTGATAGATGCCTTTAAACTGTATGTGATGTTACAGAACAGTACAATTTTCACATACAGCATCAGTGACACTGCATGCTGGCATCATATAATTTGCATGCTTAAAGTGGTTCTAAAGTTACAAGGTTTTTTTACCTTCATGCATTCTTTGCATGAAGGTAAAGAACCTTATGCATGCAGCTCCCCTAGCCCCCCTAAATACTTACTTGCGCAGCAGCTCTCTCAGCTCTATCTCCTCATTGGACAGAGAGGCAGCAATGAGAGCCATTGGCTCCTGCTGCTGTTAATCACAGTCAGTGAGGAGAGCATTGGGGTGGGGCCGAGCCACGCTCTGTGTGTAAATGGCCACACAGAGTTGGCTTGGGATCGAGAGTGGCCCTATAACAAGCAGCTTGCTATGGGGGCACTCAACAGTCGGGGGGAGCCCAGAGAGCTGGTGGAGGACCTGAGAAGAGGAGAATTTGGGCTGCTCTGTGCAAAATCATACATTCTTTTATTTGTAAAGCATTGTCTGGCTTTATTATAGCATTAGCCCAATTGATTTAAAAACAAAAAAATGTTTTTAGATAGTTATGTGACCCATGAATTCTTTAACCATCCAAAATAGGCATGAATTGACCAATGGGACTGGCAAGCAACCATACCAGTACCACCATTAACCCTTTTTCCTTTTGAAATGTACAAACAAACATTACAGTATAATTTATTTCTAGAAAAAGGCCTCCCAAATTTTGTGTATAAATTATTTGTGCTTAAGCCTTAATTTGAGTAGGACCACTAACAGCCATTTTATATGTAGAAATCAACATTATTGTATGTATTGACATCTCAATTATTGTAGTAAGTATGTTCCTAAATTTTATTTGTTTACGCTCAAGCACCAGTTTAAATATGAACCCCAGCAGCCATTTGAAATTGTGGAAATCAACATTACAGTATCACTCATTCCCAGAAAAAAATCCTAATATTGTAGTGAGCCCTTTAATTCATTTGCACTAAAACCCAAATGTGAAATTTGGAAAGGATCCCCAATAGCAATTTGTAACTGTGGAAATAAGCATTGGAGTATAATGTATTCTAAGAAAAAACACCCCACATACTGTAGTGAGTACATTCACAGTACATTCAATTTTAACAGAACCACCAAAAGACTTTTTTTTATTTCCAATGTTTTTATTTGAAATTTTCACAAAAAAACCATAAAAGGAACAGTTAGGCAGAATCTGTCATACAGTGAGACACAGTAAGGAGACTTTTTTGAGTAGAGAGGTATGACATATCAAATGAATAGACATAGAAGAACAACATAAACAATCCTAAGTGCCAAGCGCAGGGTAAAGGGTGCTGTTCCTCTCCCCCGAACACTCCATCTGGGATCAAACTGTGTTGGGGAGGGAGACAACACAACATAGGAGTGATTGCCATAATTTGGTATTACAGGAAAGTAAGAGATTATCAGATAATTAGCTTTTTAGACCACTGGTATATAGGGCAGTAACAAGAGGAGGTTTATAAAGGGTAGTGATAGTTCCGATCATACCAGTTTGACCAGGTTTCCCATTGTTTTTGTGCAGATTTCATATGGCCTTCGGAAACTACAAACATGTATTCATATGAGTAGTGTATGTGTATCTGGTGGATGGTTTTGTAGATAGAGATATGATCTGAGGATTTCCAGTGTCTAATGATTGACAATTTAAGAGGATATGTATGGTTATGCACTGCATATTCGTGGGAATGTTTTCAACGCCTATGCTGAGTAATGCCAGCTCAGGTGAGAGCGAGATTGTAATTTCAGTTACAACAGTGATACGCTAGAAGATATCGTTCCAGAATTAAGCAATATCGTTACTGTCAGTGCTGGGCTCAGCCCTTCCTTCTCAAAACTGGCCGCTCAGCTGACGGCTAATTGCCAGCTTCTATCTCTCCACAGTGATTCACCTGTTGATGATATCCTGCTCCTCAGTCCTGCCTAATTAAGCCATCCAGTCCAGATGATCTCTGCCTTCACCCTGGTCACATCTCTAGAGACATTCTCCTGTGTTCCTGTTAAAGACTTGCTTGGCTGACATTCCTTCTGGCTCCAGATCCTGCTTGCTGTTCTACTACACTTATCTCTGACTCCCTGACATTTTGGCTTGTCTGACTATCCGTTCCGGTTCCTGTACTCTGGCTATCTTTTGACTATGTTTACTCTGTTTACCTTTTTTATTATTATTAAACAATTGTGATTTAACTGTACTTCTGTCTCAGGCTGATTTATGCTTTCTGACAGTTACATAACCAAAGTAAATGGTAAAAGTTCCCTGTTAGTCCACATTTCCTCCAACATAGAGGTGATGAGGACTGGTTGAACGTATGTATCTGTGCAGGAGTGATGCACCATCTAAGATTTCATTTGTAAGTAAGGTCCCATAAGTTGGAGGAGTGTGTCATGGGGAGATTAGAGGTTATGGAAGTTTTCCATTGGAGGTCACTAAAAGTAGTACCTATATCTCTTTCCCATTTGGTCATAAGAGGCATTTTGACAAATGAGGATTTGGCTTGTAGTAAGCTGTAGAAAAGGGTAATACATTTAGTAGCTATGGTATCAGACCCAAGGTACTTCCAGATTTTTCTGTGAACATATTTGTGGAGTTGGCGATTACTTGAAGTACTTGTTTGGTAATGCGAAGGATTCCTGTAAGGAGGGAAATGGGATAAGGAGGTCACCTGACTATAGGTCAGATAGGAGTATAATGCCCCTTTCCTCCCAGGATTTCATATTAATTTCTGGTATGAGTAGCGAAAGCACCGAGATTGGAATTGGGATTTAACAGGGGCTGTCCCTTGTTGTAGTGTTAGCCATGAAATAATCAAAAGCTTTTAGTGTGGCTATGATCGTGGGAGAGAGATTGGTGTTGCTCATCTTCCTTGAGTGAGTACCAAGTAGCCAGTTCTACAAGTTGCCTCCTGGAATCTGGAGGGATTCAATGTCACCCCACAGGCGTGTGGAGCTAGGTTGAAACCATGATTTTGCTTGTGCTAGTATGGAAGCTGCATAATAGTCCCTGAAGCAGCTATACCTTGTTCCTCTCATAGATCTATGTTTAATGAGTCATGCTTGGGCAGTTCTGTTTCTTTTTTTCTTGTGCCACACCATGATTCTCAGTAACAATTGTAGGGAATTAAAAAAGGTTAGTGGGATTGGAATGGGTAAGGATCTAAATAGGTACAGTAGCTGTGGCAGTTGGATCATTTTTAAATGCAGATAACCTTAGGCAAATTTTCTAAGAAGGGGATAAAGTTGGTCCAGTATAGGGAGGACACAGATTTTGTAAGTTTGATTCCTAAGTATTATATGGAGTCCTTAGCCCAAACGTATACTTGTCTGCAATAGTGGTGTGTAGGTTGTGTGGTAAGCCTAACGGGAAAATGTGAAACTTAGGTGCGTTCACTTTGTAGTAGGAGGCAAGGCTAAATTCCTTTAAAGATTGTTGTACCAAAGTCAGGGAAGATGCAGGATTAGTCAGCATTAGTATGAGATCATCTGCAAATAAATACATTTTATGCTCCTTGGAGCCAATTTGAAACCAGATATTCCTGAATGGGATCAATTTTTTTCAGCCAATGGTCCCATAACCAAGTTGAAGATGAGGGGAGAGAGGGGGCAACCCTGTCTTGTGCCGTTGGTTATTAAGAAGGGCTTGGATGCGGCGCATGCGCAGCTTCTAGACATGGTGGATGTGTGAGGCATCGACTCCATCCCCCGCCGAATCTCCGGGACTCCCACACACTGCTGCACAGCTTTGTCAGCCATGGGAGTCATCTCCCTACACTCCCGCGGTGATAGTACATCCCATGGGCAAGATAGGAGACCAAAGGCACGGCTACTCCTCGCTCTCTGGGCCGTGATCTTCCCACACCATGGATCGCTTTCTGTTTAGGCTTGCATCCTAGGCCTCAATAATCAAAACGATGCGCCGGACCCACCGGAACATCGTGCAGCTGAGGCAAGTACTTTTACTGCTCTCCTCCCCACACAATCCCAGGGCTCATTTACCCCACTAACAGCTGAAATGCTGGATGACAAACTACACGCTTTGCTCCAAGCCCTCACCCACAATATGGCTCAAGAAGTGGGGAAGCTAGCCAAAGAACTCAGAGGTGAAATGACACAACTAGGGGAATGCACAGACACTCTAGAAACAAAATTCAATGAATTTGTTCAATATGTTCAGGTCTTAGAAGAAGACAATGCCACCACTAAGCACACTGTTCCACAGCTCTAAGCTCAGCAAGAAGATTTGGAAAATAGGGAGTGCAGACAGAACCTGCAGGTCAGAGGTATCCCAGAAACAGTGGGTGATCAGGATATTCGCCCCTATTTGCTAAACCTCTTCAATATGGTGGCCCCCAGTATACCCAATATTGACTTGAGACTGGACAGAGCTCACAGATTACTGGCCCCCAAACCTCTAGCAGAAGCAAACCCACGAGATATAATTGTACGTTTTCATTACTATGACAATAAGGAGGCCCTGTCCATGGCAACACGCAATAACTCCAGGCTTGATTTCAAGGGGTCAAAGATCCAGATCTTCAATGACCTTTCACCCATTACTCTTGCAAAGAGGAGAAATCTACGCCCACTCATGCTCCATTTTCAGGCTCATAAAGTTGCATATCGTTGGGGCTTTCCCTTTCGCCTCTCCACCTCTCGAGATGGCACACAATACTCCCTGTGAGACTCTCATGAAAGCGATGCCTTCTTACGTAACCTGGGTCTCCCTCCTCTTCCTGAAGAAGACATCGCTCCACTCCCTGCTACACCTAAACCACCGAAAGCTCCAAGCCACATCTGGACCCCTGTGAGACAGAAACCCCGCAAGACCTCCATCACCCCTCAGAGGCGCACCTGTCCAGATTTCCAACCTGAAGACCATAAGCTTATAATCTGGTTTTGTCTCCTGAAATCACCTGGCCCTCTGACATTCTTTTAACCCACGTGGCCAGTGCCTCCACAATGGAGGCTTTTTTTCTCTGCCCCACGCCCATGGTGTATACTGTTCGCTGTTTTTGTAACTCCCTGGAAACAAACTTTTTTATTTTTGTTTTTTGATGTTGCTTCTTCTGTTCTTGTTTGTTCATTAACATTTAGTGTTCCAGGACATCCCATTCCGGAGGATGGTGGGGGACACCCGCCTCCTCCCCCATCTTTGGAGATCCCATGCGTCTCTCCTTGGTCTGAGGCTTCGGCCTTGGCTTCCTGGCAGACGTCCATCCTTTCGTTTCTTTTTGAAAATTTTTATTTTTCTTTTCTTTTATTATTTTTTCAGGTCCTTTTTTCTGACCTGTTGTCACTATTTAATGTGAACGTAATGTATGTATGTTTCAGTTTCTTTGAATTGCCCTCCCCTCCCTCTCCCATTGTTACACACTCCATGGAACTCCCTACCTATTATGTTCAATGCTATACTTCAATTGCTCTTTCAAAGGATTAAATTAACATGGGGTTAAAGTTCTTTACATGCAATGTTAAAGGTTTAAACTGTGTTCAAAAGCAATGGTTGGCTTTGAAGGAGTTTAAATCTTTAGGGGCTGATGTGATAATGGTGCAGGAGACCCATTTCCGCCCTGAGGGGTCCCTCAAATTTGCTAGTAAATATTTCCCAACTACCTTTACGGTTTCTGATCCTTCTGGGAAAGCAGGAGTGGCGAAATTCAATTTCTCTCTGCTATGTTTGAAGAACTAGACAAAGTTTCTCAACCCTTTACTGTTATAGGAGATGTTATAGAGGTGTTATAGGAGGTGACTTTAACATGACCATGTCCCCTGGTAAAGATAGACACTTACTTTTCCCCACCACAACAGCCTCCACAGCCCACCACCTCTCAACATCTTTCTGCAAACTCATTAGGACACATAATCTCCTTGATGTTTGGAGAATTAAACACCCCACACAAAAACAGTACACATTCTATTCCAATCCCCATAAGCTTTATTATAGGCTAGACCACTTTTTTGTTTCTTCTCCTCTGCTGACACCCACGGTCTCCTCAGAGATCTACCCCATAACTTTGTCTGACCACTCTTTTGTACATTTGGAGATTGCCCTATCCTCTGCCTCACCTAGAACATGCCACTGGTGGCTCAACAAATCTCTGCTTCGTAAGCCAGAGGCTAAAGAAAGCCTTTTTAATGCCCTTTCAGAATTTTTCCAACTTATTGAAAACACAGTTCCTGAGTCCTCCACCTTATGGGAAGCCCACAAAACTGTCTTCCTGGGCCAATGTATTTCCATAGGTTCTTGCTTGAAAAAAGATACGGCCCTCCAACATTCCTCTCTCTTAATCAAACTGAAAGGCCGATAAGCTCTTGATGTCTTCCCCCATGGTGGCTAGACTCCAAACTGTCATCTTTCTGCGAAACCAGCTTCAATCCATAGACATGAAAAAAATTGATATCTCTTCTTTGGTCCAAGCAGAAGTTTTATGAATACTCAAACAAACCCCACAGAATGCTAGTGAATACATTAAAACCTTGCCCCTTCCACTCATCTCCGGACTTTCTTATGCAAGCTAACGGTACACCTACCTATTGCCCCCTTACCATGTCTAAAGTCTTTGGAGAATTTTACCATAAACTATACAATTGTCTAAATACAAATCCCAATCACCTCTTTACCCAAGAAAAATTTGACTCCTTTTTTGAATCCCTATATATGCCCAAAAATCCCTCAATCCATCTTGCCTCTCTGAATTCCACGATCACACCTGAAGAGTTAGCAGAAGGAGTCAAGAACCTCCCTGTGACAGACCTAGCCAGTAGAGAGACTTTTGGAGGGGACTGAATGCTAGCCTCTTGCCGATCGATCATGGGCCCTGGCATTTGGGGGAACGGTGCTCTTTGTGAGCTGTATGCCTGGGGATCCTTGAGGTGGTATTACTGTGAATTTGGGTCCTGGTCCCCCAGGACACACAGACTCTAGGGACCCTGGATTTGCCATATAAGAAATAGTGGCTGATTCATAATGCTGGGACAAATACTGTTAGGAGATGCTGATGTCAATTCCAGACACCTGTCTGTCTGTTGCCTGCTAGAATGTGTATTGTAAATAAGTCTCTAGTATGGGATCTAAGAGTCATTAGATCCCCATTGTTGTTTGTGTTAATTAACTCTGCTATTGTGATAATGTTGATTGGGTTTTCTGAGCTACAAGACGGCCAGTCTGGCCTAAAGGTCATGTCTGAGTCATCTAGGCTGTCTAACGGGATTAGTTAATTAGCCCATGTTAATTAGGTTAATTAGGTTACAGGTGTTTTGTTAGAGTAATATGAGCAGGAGGTCTGCACCTCCTCTTTCACTGTATAAAAGAGACTGTATTCCTGTCAATAAAGAGAGATTCCTGGTTGAACTTACATACAGCCTGCCTGGTGTTTGTTCTGAGCTGCACAACTGGATTAGAACGGCACATAGCTGTAGTTCTAGTCCCGGAGCATCGGATGACCGAACCATCAGATGTTGCGATCTGCAATCTGATTCTATAGCCGCAGAGGAGTGTCAGGAGAGTGGAACTGAGCGAGCAGGGGCTCGTTACATTGGTTGGCAGCGGTGGGATTTGCTCTCCAGTTACTGGGACACTCCAAACCAGCCTGCAGGAGAGCCACGCTGAAAGAATTACTTGAGAGCCGTGGAGGGAATGGTGGGATCGTGCTTCCTTGCCGTGAACACATCCAAACCATCACCTGAATCCAAGGTCCAGATAGCAGGAGAGGAGAGGTACAGATACCAGCCACCATGGAAGAGGAATTCAGAAGGAGGTTGCGAGAGATGCAGATACAGCACAGAGGACCAGTATCAGAGCAGGTCCTGCTAGGATGGTTTGATTCTATCCGCTGCGAACTCTGAAAGGAAGCGCTAGCCCGTGAGCAGCGAAACCAGGGAAAAGCTCTCCCCTCCATCCATGAAAGGTACTGGTCACAGTATGAAGTGCGAATGCTGTTATTGGGGGAACAGCTGAACCAGGAGTGGACAGCCGAGTTAAGCAGGCTGATCCGGGCAGAAATGCGGTTGGACGAGAGCTACAGAGCCCTCCGGTGGTATGTAGCCCAAGTGTGCCCGTGGACAGCGGATGACAGCCCCACGGAAGGCTTTGACTACGATGGCCTGGGATTGTTATACTGGAGGCTGTCCGAGGACCCTGACTTTGGGAGTGATCGGGAGTGGCGTTTGGAGGAAATAATGGAGCACAAAGAGTGAAGACTGAATGTCTTGGAAGTGCACTGGGCACAGGAAGATTTGGAGTTTCTGGCCGTTCAGGAATGGGAGCTTGAGATGGCCTACAGACAGCTGCTAGACTCTGCTCAGCAGCAGAGTGGGGCTCCCTTTGCCTGGGACTATCAGGAAATACCAGTTGACAACTCTGAAATCCTGGCTGAAGAGTCGACAATGTGGCAGAGTAACAGTGTGCTTTGCCAACCTGCCCCCGCAGCTATGGAGGCGGAGGTCTTATGGCGGATGCAGCAAGTACTGACTGACCTTGATGATCCTGTTTCTGCATGGGATGATCTTGGATGGAGGAATGTGCCTGTCCAGCAGCATGCCAGAGAATCGGCAGTGGAAAATCTGAAGATTGCCGTCCCCAAAACTGAAGTGCTGACAACAGGGCAGAGCTCTGCTAACCTCTGCCCAGCACTGATAGCATCTTCTGGGTTCCACGGAGAGGAGATGGTGAACCTTTATCCCCTGACACCAGTTGCAGAGACAGGGGATTTGATAGACTTTTCTGCTGAGGAAGAACAACCTGGTGAGCCTCCAGCAGAAGAAGAGTTGTTATTAGGGCCAAACTTCACTGTGCTCTGCCTAGCACCAACAGAAGTATCTGTGAAGTTACAAGGAACTTCCCCAGCTGAAGCGCTGGCAACCGGACAGAGGGTCCAAAATCTCTGCCCTACACCTGCGGCGATTCCAGGAGGCTCAGGATGAGAAGAAGGTGGTCACTTCCCAGCAGCAGATCAGGATACAGGGGAGAAGGGAGAGGAGGTGTTCGTCGTCCCTCCCCAACAGTTAGCTGGAGCAGATGGTGTGGGGTTTTCAGCAGAAGGGCTGGCAACAGGGCCGAGTACTGATGGATTCTGCCCTCAACTAACAGAGGATGGATTTCCTGTGAAGGTGGATGGGACTTCAGTCTCCACCTGTATACCCAAGGGATGCTGGGCAGTCGGCCCAGATCCCCAACAGCATGACGGAGTGAGCCCAGACACCCTGTTTTCTCTCCAGCGGCAGAAAGGACTCCAGGGAGAAGGGCCAGTGAGTAATGCTTTGTTTGGAACAATTTGTTTGGGGTACTGTGTGGGTACAGGCAATAGAGGACTGGAACTACTGACTAACTTCGGAGTCAACCCGTCTGGGGTCTCCTCCTGTGTTAGTCTCCTGAAAGGGGAGAAATGTGACAGACCTACTCCCAACCCATAAATCCCCAGGGCCAGACGGTTTACCTTATTCATATTATAAAACATTTCTACCGATCCTAAGCACACATTTAATATCCCTCTTTACCTCCTTACTGAAGTGAACAATCCCCCATCCTCATTTTCTCCACGCCCACATCTCGGTGATCCCCAAACTAGGTAAAGACTCCTCTCTTCCTGATAATTATAGACCCATAGCCCTTCTCAACTCCGATTACAAGATCTTTACCAAATTATTAGCCAACAGACTTATAATCCCTAAGCTTATACACGAGGATCAGGTGGGATTTGTCCCTGCTCGACATGCAGGCGACAACACAAGACGCACCATTGACCTCATTGACCTGCTCAATAGGATGACACGTCCAGCGCTAATCCTGAGCCTAAATGCACAAAAGGCCTTCGACCGACTTAGCTGGCATTTTATGTTTGCTACTCTCACCAAATATGGTTTTAAAGGCCCTGTTATGACACGCCTTATATTCCCAACCCACTTCCCAGGTCAAGCTATCCTCATTTCTATCGCCATCGTTCCCATTGAGTAATGGCACTATACAGGGGTGACCAATATCCCCTCTGCTATTTATCTTATGGCTGGAACCTTTGGCTGAAGCTGTTCGCAACCATCCTGACATTTGAGGGGTCACACTAAGACAGAGAGAATATAAACTTTCTCTGTTTGCAGATGACATCCTATTGACATTGACCAGTCCCCATACCTCCCTCCCAAATCTCCAAATTTTATTAGAAAAATTTGGCTCAATTTTGGGGTATAAAACTAACACAAGCAAAACAGAAGCTCTGCCACTTCATATCCCCCCTCCAGCCTAACCACACTACAACAGAATTATTCCTTCCATTGGTGCCCACTCTCTCTTAAATACTTGGGGATATATTTAACCTCTTCGCATCAAACTCTCTATCAGGTAAATTCCCCCCCCTTTTCCAGGATATTGACTGACTTTTGCATCAATGGGACCCCCCCCCCCATTTCTTTCTTAGGTCAGATCAATGTCCTTAAAATGTCTGTCATGCCGAGACTCCTCTACCTTTGTGAAACTTTGCCAATTCCCGTCCTAATGTCACAGCTCAAAGCTACACAAAGACTCTTCCTAAATTCTATCTGGCACAATAAAGTACACCGCATAGCCAAGTCAGTAATATTAGCCCTGTGTTTTAGGGGAGGCACTGGAGCACCAGACCTTATCAAGTATTACTATGCTACGCACCTTAACCCGATTATTGCTTGGTCCGCTAGAATGGCTTCCAGTAGATGGTCAGAGTTAGAAATGAGTATAACAAGCCCGGTACATCCCTGCTCCATGATATGGTCCACCCTGCCTACTTCTATTGTCCAACTTCGAAGCCTCTATTTACATCCAATGCTATTCACACTATCAATATGGAAAAGATGCTCTCGTCAATTATCCCTCTCCTCCATATGCCCACCCCTACTAAACCTACTCTTTAACCCTGATATTCCGGATAGTTTATCCTACACCCGAATGTATCCCTGGAATCTCCCAACTCCGCAATATACTTCACCCCGTCACCCGTACCTTACTATCTTTCACTGAATTACAACAAAAACACAAGATCCCAAAACATTTTTTTTTATTAATTTCTGCAATTTAAACATTACTTCCATTCTCAGTCACAGACGCTGACCCTAGAAAAGCCCACTCCATTTGAACTTTTATGTTCCCAAGGCCCACACCAGATCCATCTCATATCAGACATTTATAAATTCCTCCATGATGCCCTGCCATTGACCATTACACACCATCTATATATGCAAAAATGGTCTCAAATTTTACACCAACCTATCTCTCTCCCTCAGTGGCAGAGGATCTGGGAGGCAATCTCCAAGTCATCAAGATGTATTAAACAGAGAGCTTACAAGACGGCTTACAAAATTTTATTTTTCTGGTATAGGACCCCCGAAGTTTTACATAGATATGATCCTAAGCTCCCTCCAGTGTGCTGGAGATGCCAGAATGACGTTGGCTCTCTCTTCCTCATATTTTGGGATTGCCCTACTGTTCAACCATTCTGGTCCTCCATCCAAGCACTCCTAAAAGACCTATTCAAAATGGACCTACCTTTAGACCCGATTCATTACCTCCTGGGCTTACCATTCCTGGATATCTCTAAATACACCCAAAAATTAGCTACCTTCATTCTACTAGCAGCAAAAAGGGCGATCCCTCTAAGATGGCTATCTACCTCCCCCCCCCCTGCAGGTTCTGCAAATACTGGAACAGATCCGTAGAATGGAAAATCTTACTGCAGTAATCCATGATTCATTTCCTCAATGTTCGCTAATTTGGGATTTATGGGATCACTCTGAGCTTAACCCAAGAGCCATATCCTTAACCTCCTCTGTTTAACGCCAGTTCACGTAATACTGTTAAAGAAAGCACACTGTTAAAATCTCCTATCCATGGTGCCTTTCCCCCTTTCCCCTTCCCTTTGTCTTAATCAAGTCGCCTTAGAGTACCCTGGTCTTGCAGTTTAGGTACTCTGAGAATTTTTTTACTGCTTGCAGATCCAGAGAGCAAAAATTCTTGTTGGTGAAATATATGTGACCTTTTAGTTAAGCATGCTCTCTCGATCTTCCCTCCTCATGCCCACTCCCCCCCCCCTTTTTTTTAACTATTCTACAGTTTTGTATCATATAATGTACTTATGTTAATGTAAGTTTATTCTGTTGTCGTCTGTGTACGACCCAAAAGTTTCTAAAGATTTAATTATTGAAAAAGGCACTGCTTTTATTTTCTGACTGGAATAATTTATTTTCCTATGAAAATTTCAATAAAAGATACAATTTAAAAAAGAAGGGCTTGGATAGCATGGCAGAGGAGTAAACTTGAGCTGAGGGGCAGGAGTATAAGGCCATAATGGCTGAGAGAATATGGCCGCAAAATCCAAACTTTTGCAGTGTCATACAGTGGGGCAAAAAAGTATTTAGTCAGCCACCAATTGTGCAAGTTCTCCCACTTAAAAAGATGAGAGAGGCCTGTAATTGTCATCATAGGTATACCTCAACTATAAGAGACAAGATGTGGAAACAAATCCAGACAATCACATTGTCTGATTTTTGAAAGAATTTATTTGCAAATTATGGTGGAAAATAAGTATTTGATCACCTACAAACAAGCAAGATTTCTGGCTCTCACAGACCTGTATTTCTTTAAGAGGCTCCTCTGTCCTCCACTCATTACCTGTATTAATAACACCTGTTTGAACTTGTTATCAGTATAAAAGACACCTGTCCACAACCTCAAACAGTCAAACTCCAAACTCCACTATGGTGAAGACCAAAGAGCTGTCGAAGGACACCAGAAACAAAATTGTAGACCTGCACCAGGCTGGGAAGAATTAATCTGCAATAGGCAAGCAGCTTGGTGTGAAGAAATCAACTTTGGGAGCAATAATTAGCAAATGGAAAACACACAAGACAACTGATAATCTCCCTCGATCTGGAGCTTCACACAAGATCTCATCCCGTGGGGTCAAAATGATCACAAGAACGGTGAGCAAAAATCCCAGAACCACACGGGGGCCTAGTGAATGACCTGCAGATAGCTGGGACCAACATAACAAAGGCTACCATCAGTAACACACTACGCCGCCAGGGACTCAGATCCTGCAGTGCCAGACGTGTTCCCCTGCTTAAGCCAGTACATGTCCAGGTCCGTCTGAGGTTTGCTAGAGAGCATTTGGATGATCCAGAAGAGGATTGGGAGAATGTCATATGGTCAAATGAAACCAAAGTAGAACTGTTTGGTAGAAACACAACTCGCCGTGTTTGGAGGAGAGTGAATGCTGAGTTGCAACCAAAGAACACCATACCTACTGTGAAGCAGTTTCTCTGCAAAGGGAACAGGACGACTGATCCGTGTACATGAAAGAATGAATGGGGCCATGTATCGTGGGATTTTGAGTGCAAACCTCCTCCCATCAGCAAGGGCATTGAAGATGAAACGTGTCTGGGTCTTTCAGCATGACAATGATCCTAAACACACGGCTCAGGCAATGAAGGAGTGGCATATTGTGAAAAATGATAATATATTGGGTCCCTTACTTCCTGAGAGGCCTCAGGTGGTCTTTAAGGGGTTGCCATCTATTAGAACATCGGTGGCTCCCAGTGTATGTGACCCTCCGATAAGGAAACCAATGTTCTTTCAGAATCTAGTGGGGTACTATAGATGCAGAAAATGTGCGGTTTGTACTGTTAATGCTATTAAAGACCGGAAGGTGACCTATTTTCACTCTACCAGCACTTCACAAACTTTCCCAATAAAATCGTTTATTACATGTTCCCCCACTCATGTGGTGTACCTTTTAACCTGTCCGTGCAGGTTCCAATATGTGGGATGCACGGTTCGCCCGCTTCAGGTCAGGCTAAACGAGCACATTGGTAATATTCTGAGAGGCTTCATAGGCCATCCGGTATCCAAACACTACCTTAATGTACACGACAAAGATCCCAAGGGCACCCAATTCATAGGTATTGACAGATTGAAGGTACCATGGAGAGGAGGGCCCAAGAGACGAGCTATATCCAAGTTAGAAATGGGATGGATATACAAAATCGGATGTCTCAAACCACGAGGACTCAATGTCGACATTGAAATCAATGCGTTTATTGATAACGCATGATGGAAATTTCAGACATAACAACTTATGTGTTTTTCGTGATTGCAATTAATTTATTTTTCATCGGCCACTTAATTTTTGTTCTAGTGGGAGTATTGATTATTCAAATATGTGTTTACTCTTAGGTTTGTTCTATGGGCTTCTTGTGTCTGAAAGACTCTAGCGTCTATCCCCTAGGTCGCTGATTGTGAAGGGGTATGCTGGGGCTTGACCTGGCTGTCATGTCTAAATCTAAACTTAACAGGTTTTAATTCTAAAGATATAATGGGCCCAAATCTTAATATAATGGGTCCAAACCTCATATAACTTTTTTGATAAGTTTGGACATTTTTAGTCTATATGTCTCCATTAAATGGTTTAGGTCAATTCTTCATTTTATAATTATTTGGAAACAATTTTTTATACACACATTTTTTCAGTATACATATATATTTTTTACCTTTTCATAAAAAATAAAAATAAGGGATTTTTTATATAATAAGTGTACAGCGCATTATAGTATTTTAGTTATATTCGAGCGTATCATATGTGCTGTGGAGCAGTTTTTGGTTTTTAATTTTTTTGTGTTGAGATGTCTTTAAATTTGACTCTTTACCTATGAGATACCGGATGTTCTTGCGTGTTAGAGATCGTCACTCTATATTTGAACTTAGGGCACACGCTTGAGCATTTCCTGTTTATAATTACGTTCCGCCTCTATAGGAGGCTTTCAATGACAGCCAGACCGAGGCTTGGTATATCCTTGCGCATGCCCAGTCGTGTGACGGGCCTGCGCTGAGATGAGTCTTGGTTGTATTTTGTTTTTTTGCCTTCTCAACATTTCCTGTTTATATGTTACGTTCCGCCCCTAAAGGCGGTCTTCAATGACGGCCGGATCAAGTCTCTGCGCATGCCCAGTCATGCGACGGACTTGCGCGGAGACTAGGCTTGGTTGCATTTTGTTCTTATAAAAGGTGATGGTTCATTGCGTCGCCCGTGCCCCGTAGAAGACGTCACGTATGACGAAACATGTAGGGCGTGGCCTCGCAGTGCTTGCCATCACGTGTTCTTTGTTTGCACGGGCGTTCAGCCTCTGTTTTTATGCCGGCTTTTTAGATTTAATGATTTTCATACTGGAATTTTTTGTATACATACCTTCGGTTTATTTTAACCAATAAATCCCTTATATTATTACTACACCATTGGAGTTTTTCCCCTTCTTTTCTTAAATATGGATCCTCCCAATCCTGAGTCTCCCTTCTGATGCTGTAGCAGTCGGATCAGTCGGATCAGCTCGGAGTCGGGGGTGCACACTAACAGGACCCGGACACCAATATTCCATCTGTCCCCGCAGAGGGTTATATCTGCAAGCCCGTACGACCTCGCCATAGAGGAGGTCCAACGAATGGGGTAAGGGCACATCCATTACTCCTCTCCTGCAATCAATGGTGGTTTGGAAGCGTTTTCGCATCTTTTCACTTTCCTGCTTTTGATGTAATACACCAAAGGAACGTCTCCTCCTTTTTTTCACTTATTTTTGCTAACTTGTTTTCATGGACTGAATGTGGTGTCTCTTAAATGATTGACTGATCAATCGTACCTTCAGGACTTTCACCTCTTTTGAAATGTTTTTCCATATTCTTTCATTTTTTATGGAGATATGATTTAATGCACTACTTGTATCTATTGTTTTGTTATTTTTTCCGTATTGGGACTTCATTATATATTTTGCTAGCGCACAAATTTTAATTTATATGCTTTTTACTTTATGGATATTTGGAGTATTTTGTTGCAGCTGCATTTTGTGAACTTAAGCAATTTTGACTCACTGTGTTTTGCTCATTAGCGCAAGTTTTTTCCACCATTTCGAAGGAGTGGCTTCGTAAGAAGCATTTCAAGGTCCTGGAGCCAGTCTCCAGATCTCAACCCCATAGAAAACCTTTGGAGGGAGTTGAAAGTCCTTGTTGCCCAGCGACAGCCCCAAAACATCACTGCTCTAGAGGAGATCTGCATGGAGGAATGGGCCAACATACCAGCAACAGTGTGTGACAACCTTGTGAAGATTTACAGAAAACGTTTAACCTCTGTCATTGCCAACAAAGGATATATAACAAAGTATTGAGATGAACTTTTGATATTGACCAAATACTTGTTTTCCACCATAATTTGCAAATAAATTCTTTCAAAAATCAGACAATGTAATTGTCTGGATTTGTTTCCACATTTTGTCTCTCATAGTTGAGGTATACCTATGATTACAATTATAGGCCTCTCATCTTTTTAAGTGGGAGAGCATGCACACTTGGTGGCTGACTAAATACTTTTTTGCCCCACTGTATCTAGATATTGCCACTAGACTAATCGAATGCCTTCTCTGCATCTAGAGAGAGAAGCTGAGAAAGCATCCCCAATCTCTCAGTATGGTGAATGATATTGATCATTCTACGTGTAGTGTCTGAGGTTTGGCGTTCTTTGAGTGAACCCGGATTGGTCTGGGTGAATGAGGGAAGGTAATAGGTCCACTAATCCGTTGGCTATTACTTTGGCGTAAAGTTTGGTGTCGTGTTTGAGTGAGGAGTTGGGCCGAAAAATTTTGGTGTATAGTAGGTTCCTTACCCGGCTTTGGTATGTTAACAATCAAAGCTTTTAACATTACCTGTGGGAATGAAGCCAAGGAAGCAGCAGCATTAAAAACATTTGTGATATGCATAAGCAGGATAGGTTTGAAAGTTTGGTAATATTCCCCTGCAAAACCATCTGGGCCAGGGGCTTTGTGCCTCGGATAGGAGTCTATGGCTTTACCCACTTTGGTGGTGAACAGGGTATTAAGGTTGTTTAGTTGGTCAGGTGAGAGACTAGGGAGGTGGACGGAGTCAAGGTTGGTCTGTATGGAACCTGTATTTGGATGCTCAAAAGATGTATCTGCCTTTAAGTTATATAGGGTGCTGTAGTAGCTACTGAATACATCTCCTATGGCCTGTGGGTCTATTACTTTAGTTTTGTTTAAGGGGTGGTAGAGGTAAGGAATTTGAGTCTTAGTGCGGTGACCTTGGATTTGTTGGGCTACAAGTTTCCCTGCTTTGTTTCCGTGAATATAAAAGCGCATTTTAAGGCGCTTTGTTGGTGGTCAAAATTTTCTAAGAGGTGCGATCTTAAGTCAAGTTGCAGCTTAATCAGCTTAGATTTAAGGTCAGTAGAAGGTTGGGATTTTTTGAGCAAGTCAGTGGTCTGGATCTCCGAGAGAAGGGAGTCAAGACGCTGCTTCCTTAACTTCTTATCCCTGGCCCCTAATTGAATAAAAATACCACGCATGAAAGCCTTATGTGTGGCCCATAGTGTACTGGGATCTTCAACTGAGTCCTCATTTGAAGAAAAAAAGCCCTCAAGGTTGTCACGTAAGGAGCTTGCATATGAGGTAGTTTGTAGAATCTTGGTGTTCATACACCATAGGTAAGCGGATGGTGATTTCAGACAGTCCTCTATAGTGAGACATATCAGAGTGATCCAACTATGTTATGGGTAGGATGGTAGATGAGGAAATCTTCTGGAGGGTCCATTGATCTGTTAGAAACAAATCTATTCTCAAGTAGGTGTTGTGACATGGAGAGAAGAACGTATAATCCCATTCTTCTACATGTTGGCATCTCCACACTTTGTATAAGTTGAAGGAGGATAGAAGGGCATTCAGTGTGGGTCTGCTTCTTGTGGATAGAGCGGTGGAGTCCAGACCAGGGTCTGGGGTGGCATTAAAGTTTCTGCACCAAATTGTTGCTCCTTGTTGGATTGAGGCTACTTTTTTGTATACGGTAGTTTTCGGAAGAAGCGAAGTTGGTGGATGTTCGGTGCATATACAATAATGATGGTGTATGGAGCATTGTTGATAGTACATCAGAGGATAGGGAAACAGCCTTCAGTATCCTTGATGCATTCTTGTAACTGGAAGTGGAGAGAGTTATTGATGACAATTAATATGCCCTTTTTCTTTACAGAAGCTGAGGCTGTGAAAATATTGATGAAGTTTTTGTTGGAGCAGGTAGGAAGGTTAGGCTTTTAAAAGTGTGTTTCTTGGGCGCAGAGGATATTGCAATGGTTTTGGAGTAGCAAGTTTCCAGAGAGAAGCCCAATTCGCTGGGTGGTTAAGAACCTTAACATTGATTGAAAGGATTTTGATGGTCATTGTTTTATATTTCTTAGCTGTGGGATTGGCGAGATTTGAAGAGTCAGCAGAATTAAGAAGGAATAACAAAAAGAAAGAAAATCAAAACTTGCTCTAGTTCAACACCTAGAAATTTCTTCCTGAGGAAAGGCACAACCAGGGGCCAAGGAATGTGAGGTTGGGGTAAAGAGTTCACAAAACTGAGTGTGGGCAAGCAACACGCTGGTCTGCCTTTGTGAAGGCATTCCTGTGTCTGCACACTTACTGCGACAAAGTACCCCGAATTAGTGGGTCCTACACTAGTAATAGAATGGAAAATCCTTTGTCTCAACCATGGGAGCTGAACTCCTCTATGTGGGAGAACTGAAGGGGATACATCCTATGCACTGGTGGCCACTAAATAAGAGGTAATGAGGAGGGGGAGGGGTGTTCCAGCCCAAAAAACCTGGTCAAGGTTTATTACAATATACAATATATGACCATATAGTGTGACCAAACCCCCATGTTTTTTTAATATGTTCAGGTGTTTTTTAACTAGCCTTGCAGGAAAGGTTATTCTTGAATGTGTGCGCTGTAAAATATTTTGTACTGTTTGTAGGTCTTATAGCGGCACCATCTTGAATTTAAACGCATTGTAGGGTGTGCCCCCCAAATATGTTTTTGTATATTGTAATAGACCTTGACCAGGTTTTTTTGGGCTGGAGCACCCCTCCCCCTCCTCATTACCTCTTATTTAGTGGCCACCAGTGCATAGGATGTATTCCCTTCAGTTCTCCCACATAGAGGAGTTCAGCTCCCATGATTGAGACAAAGGATCTTCCATTCTATTACTAGAGTAGGACCCACTAATTCGGGGTACTTTGTCGTAGTAAGTGGGCTTAGCACATTATGACCATATAGTGTGACCAAACCCCCATATTTTTTAAATATGTTCAGGTATTTTTAACTAGCCTTGCAGGAAATGTTATTCTTGAATGTGTGCGCTATAAAATATTTTGTACCATTCCTGCAGGAGGCGTATCCCATTTTGAACCGTGGACACTGTGTGCTTTGTACCATTATAAGTGATGGAAATTTTGGCTGGAGCTATCCATTGGTATTGGATATGGTTGTTACATAGCGATTTGGTGACGGTGTTAAGTTGTCTGTCTCAGTGTGTGCTGGGATAGGTCCGAAAAAAATTTCAGTTGGCCATAGGGGTCAGGTAAGGTGCCTAATGCTCTTTTTTCCTGCATAAATTGCTATTTGACGTGAAAAAAAATAGTTTGGGGAATCACGTCTCTAGGCACAGTGTCTAGGCACAGTGTCGGAGAGAAATGTAGGTTTAGGCAGTCTGTGAATGCGATCGATGACCAGCTCTATATTTTTGTATAGCTTCAATTAGGCCTTGGGCGTATGAGGATAGATCAGGGGGTCTGTACTGATTCTGGTATTCCATGATTTTTTATATTATTCTGATGGGACCTATCCTCGATATCCGCTATTTTATCTTTTATCCACTTAGTATCATGAGTCTGGTCCTCCTGAGTATCAATGATGCCATTTACAGTCTTAATGAAATCTCCTATGTTAGCTTCAATGTGGGAGACTATCTTCCAGCACATCTATGCTGTGGCCAAATCTGTGCATGAGTGAAAGCATGTCAGTTTGCAAAGAGCTTCTTAAGGATATCAACATGCAGTCCTTGAGCGTGGTGTCCATCACTGGTTGTCCCACAGTGGGGAAGGCAGCTATGGAGTCAGGCTGAGGGTTTTGTATTAGCAGGGAAGAGGTTAATGCAGTACTGAGGCTCACCTCATAGCAGACTGTAGAGGCATCCAGGCACATTTTTCCCTTTGCAGGGCTGCTGGAGATCGGGGTTCCCGGTGGAGACAGTGGGGGCTCCGTTCTGGCACTAAGGGATGTGTCCTGGCTCAGCTGGGAGAGAGTGGGCTGTGCTTATTGCAGGGAGAGGAGAGCCACAAGTATATCTGATATTGTTCCATCGCAACTCCATTTTGGTTGTGCCTGGCAGCCGGCTGGAACATATACGCTGTCAGCTTGCGGGGGAGCCGGGCATCTTTTCTTTTGAGTGACATATTCACTCAGGTGCAGTGGAACGGAGGTGATAGTCGGGCTCCGGGATGCAGTAGGAGGCAGCGGGAAGTGCACAGATGCTCTGAATAGCGGGCCGGTGTGAGGAACTCTTCCCTTACATGGCCATCTTGCTCACACCCCGGTCATGCCCCCCACAGCTTTTTTTTAAACATAGAAATCAACATTATTGTCCTTTGCATAGGCATATTGTCCTAACTGTTTGCAGGCAGGTACAGCTAGCTAATTTGCCACTAGGTGGCTTGGTACCAGAATAGTGTCTGGTTACAGCAGACAGTGTCTTCAGGTGCTAGACCCCTTTTAGGTAGAGCCCTCCTGCAGCAATAACAGGGGTGGGTCAGCACCCATATATAAATCAGGTAGGGAGGGGCACACTCTCTCTTGGGGCATGGGAGCCAAACACCCCACACCTACAGTATGAAGATGTAATAAGAACACGTAGGCCTTGGAAAGGGCATGAGGCCAGGTGGAGTGGACCTGTACATAGGAGGAGCCAGCTGTAGTAAATATGTCCCTTATGGAGGTGAGGGCTAGGGCAGATTGAAAAAGGCATTTTAGGTCAGAGTGGAGATCACTGTGTGAGATTGCTTACCTGGAGGGTTCCCAGGAGAGATGTATCTAGCAAGGAGGTGGCTTCAGATAGCACAGTCCTGTGAGTACTAATGACCTTGGGTAGAGGAGAGACTAAAAGTAAGATGGCTGCTAAAGAGATGCACATGCCTACACCTGTGACTCCTGCAGACAGTCCACTAAGTGTGGTCACAATGTATGTGCTTGTGGTGTGACTGTAATGCCATTTCCTAAACACCACCAGTAAAGTGCAGCAAAACTACTTTAATGAGTGGACATTCCTTCCTTGGGGATAAAAAGGTCTATGGCCAGGAATGTCATGCAGAGGCCTATGGCAAGGAGCGGGGCACAAGATGATTCAGGGTTCGGCCTCAGCAGGAGGGACTGTGTTCTAGCAGGGCTAGGGGTTGGGACTTGTGCTTGGTGCCAAATTTAGCCAACCACGAAGCCCCTCTTACATGTTGAAGTCAACATTATAGTATCATTTATTGCCCAAGGATAAGCTCCAAATGTCATAGTGAGTACGTTCCCAAATCTTTTTTTTTGCGTTCAAGACCTAATTTTATATTGACCCCCAGCAGTCATTTGAAACTGTTAAAATCATCATTACAATACCACTTTCCCAGAAAGAACAACACATATTTAAGTGATTGTTTTACAAGTATTAATTAAAGCACCAATTTAAACAGGACCCTTCCTCCCAACACACACTCTTTTAAATCAAGAAATTAACCATCCAAAATATTGTAATGTTTCCAGATTTAATTTATTGGGCTCAAACCACAATTTGAAATTTGACCCAACTACATTCAAAATCAATTCCCAAAAAGCAGCCCAACAATTAGAGTGAGTGCATTCCCCATATTAAATAAATTGTGAATAAGCCCCAATTTGAACCATATTTATATACACATTATTACAATAATTTCAGTAAAAATATATATATATATATATTGTAGTGAGTAGGTTCTCAGTATGAATACATTTGCACTCAAACCTCAATTTTAGAAACTTTTACATTTAGAAAGCAACAATATTGTATAATTTATTTCCACTTCAAATATTGTAATGAATATGTTCCCAGATTTAAGTTATTTGTGCTTAAGCCCCAGCAGCAATTTTAAACTGTGAAAATCAAAATTAAAATATCACCTATTCCAAACAAAATCACCCCAAATTCTTTGTAGTTTCCTGGCATTACCGTATTTATCGGCGTATAACACGCGCCGGCGTATAACACGCACCCCAAGTTTAGGAGAGAATTTTAAGGAAAAAAACTTTTAGGAGGGAAGTTTAAGGAAAAGAAACTTACATTAAAATGCCCATCAATGCAGCCTCATCAGTGTTCATCTGCAGCCTTGTTAGTGTTATTGCAGCCTTTTCAGTGTCAGTGCAGCCTTGACCCAGTGTCCATTGCAGCCTTGTCAGTGCAGCTTTGCCCCAGTGCAGCCTTGTCAGTGCAGCTTTGCCCCAGTGCAGCCTTGTCAGTGCAGCTTTGCCCCAGTGCAGTCTTGTCAGTGCAGCTTTGCCCCAGTGCAGCCTTGTCAGTGCAGCTTTGCCCCAGTGCAGTCTTGTCAGTGCAGCCTTGCCCCAGTGCAGCCTTGTCAGTGCAGTCTTGTCAGTGCAGCTTTGCCCCAGTGCAGCCTTGTCAGTGCAGCCTTGCCCCAGTGCAGCCCTGTCAGTGCAGCCTTACCCCCAGTGTCCATGCCTACCGCCGCCGCCGCTGACATACACATGCATGTAGTTTTAAATATGGCGCCGCGGAGTTCGGAGGGACTCGGCGCCGACGGAACTGAACGAACGCCGCCGAGATACACATAGTCGAGTGTATTCGGCTCTTTCCGGCGCCGCTTACAGTCACGCCCAGTCCGGCCCTATGATGGACATAACACAGGTCCAATGGCGGGACTGGGCGTGACTGTAAGCGGCGCCGGAAAGAGCCAAATACACTCGACTATGTGTATCTCGGCTCTGTGATTTCGGCGGCGCTCGTTCAGCTCCGCCGAGTCCCTCCGAACTCCGCGGCGCCATATTTAAAACTACTCGCTATGTGAATTTCGGCGGTGATCACCGCTGATAGGTCACAATTAGCGGGGATCGGCGTATAACACGCACCCACGATTTTCCCCTGATTTCAAGGGGAAAAAAGTGCGTGTTATACGCCGATAAATACGGTAAGTAAATTGTGCTCAAGCCACGTCCAATCCCCAATTTGAGCAAAACATACAGAAGCAAAATTTAAATATAGAAACCAACATTACAGTTAAAAACGTTTCCAGAAAATCCACCCCAAATATTGTAGTGAGTTTGTTCCCAGATTCAATATATTTGCACTCAAACCCAAATATCATAGGCACCCCCAGTAGTCATTTTGTAATTGTGGAAATCAACATTACAGTATTATGTATTGCCAGCCCAAATACTGTACTATGTTCCCAAATTCAATTTATTTGCACTCAAGCCCCAGCAACAATTTGAATCTATGGAAATCAAAAATACAGTATAATTTACCGTATTTATCGGCGTATAACACGCACAGGCATATAACACGCACATTCATTTTAAGAGGGAAGTTTCAGGAAAAAAACTTAAATTTTAAAAAAGGAACTTAGAGGCAAAATAAGGGTCAGTGCCCATCTGCAGCCTCATCATTGCCATCAATGCAGCCTAATCAATGCCCATCTGCAGCCTCACAAGTGCCATCAATGCAGCCTCATCAGTCCACATCAATGCAGCCTCACAAGTGCCATCAATGCAGCAGCCTCACCATTGCCTTAAATGCAGCAGCCTCACCATTACCTTCAATGTAGCAGCCTCACCATTGCCATCAATGTAGCAGCCTCACCATTGCCATCATTGCAGCAGCCTCTCCATTGCCATCAGTGCAGCAGCCTGATCAATGCCCATCTGCAGCTTAGAGGGGACAGGGAGGGGGCGGGACGAGTGCTGAAAGATTACATACAGTGAGAATCTACTATGATAGACAGAACAGTGGTCCAATGGTGGCCCAGGAGATGGGACTTCCTATTACAGAGGACGCCAAGTAAACAGGAGATTCTCACTGCATGTAATCTGACGGCTCTTGACCCGCCCCCCCCCTCTGTCCCCTCCGAGGCAGCTAAAATTGAAGTATTGGCGTATAACACGCACACGTTATTTGCACCCGATTTTCAGGGTGAAAAAGTGTGTGTTATACGCCAATAAATACAGTATTTTGGCAACAAAAAAAAGAAAACACTTTTGTAGTGAGTATATTACCAGTATTATTTAAAAGTGCACTTACACCCCAAATTGAACAGTCATTTTTAAATTTAGAAATCATCATTACATTATTACAGTACAGAAATACATTTCAGGAAAAAAAACACTCAAATAATTATAATGAGATCATTCCCAGATTTAAATTATTTGAGCATAGGCTCCAATTTAAATAAGACCCCCAACGGTCGTTAGTAACTGTTGAAATTATTTGTTCCAAGAAAATCCAAATATTGTAGAAAGTGTGTTCCTAGAATTTTTGTATTGTGCTGAAACCCCAATTTCATCCCAATATCTGTAGAAATCAATGCTACACTATCATCTATTCCAGAAAACAAAAAACTCCATGAATATAATAAGTAAAAATTAAAGAACCAAAAACAGACAGTTTAACATTTAGAATATTCAGGAATGGAGAAAATGCTTGGGACTATATCACTTTGTCAGACTATTTTAACAGATTCAAAATAGAGGAGGTGAAAGTTGATATCTCCTTGATCAGACAAGTTTTTTTCTGTCGGAGATAGAACATTGTATAGGACAGATGGAAGACCAGGTCCCATCAATGCAATAGTCAGGTGAAGACCAGAACAGATTATTACAAACACTGCTGTGGCCGCATGGTGATTAGGGATGAGCTGAACACCACCCGGTTCGGTTCGCACCAGAACTTGCAAACGGACCGAAAATTTGCACGAACGTTAGAACCCCATTGACGTCTATGGGACTCGCAAGTTCAAAATCAAAAAATTTTAAAGGCTAATCTGCATGGTACTGTCCTAAAAAGGGTTTGGGGACCCGGGTCATGCCCCAGGGGACATGTATCAATGCAAAAAAAAGTTTTAAAAATGGCCGATTTTCCAGGAGCAATGATTTTAATGATGCTTAAAGTGAAAAAAAAGTGAAATATTCCTTTAAATATTGTACCTGGGGGTGTTTATAGTATGCCTATAAAGTGGCGCGTGTTTCCCGTGCTTAGAACAGTCCCTGCACAAAATGACATTTTTAAAGTAATAAAAGTAATTTAAAACTGCTTAAGGCTTTAATGTAATGTCCGGTCCCGGATATAAGGATGAAAATCAGTGATACAAACGGCATGGGTACCCCCCAGTTCATTACCAGGCCCTTTGGGTCTTGTATGGATATTAAGGGGAACCCCGCACCCAAATTAAAAAAAAGGAAAGGCGTGGGGCCTCAAGCCCTCTGAAATGCAGTATACAGGTGGTGCAAACAAGACAGAGACTGTAGGTTTGTTGTTAGAATCTGTTTGTAACTTTGAACTGGTACATTTTTAAAGTGTAGCTCCAGCCAAAAAATCTATTTTTAAGCTTTTTGGAAAACATAGGGAAGGGTTATCCCCCTGTGACATTTCTTTTGCTGTCTGTGCACCTCTTCAGAAGATTTTACCTCACTTTCTGTCCCAATGACAAATGTTTTTTGACAATTTGGGGTTTTTAGTGAAACAAGGATTGGTGATAAAGCATCAGTGGAGAGGAGACATGTTTTTCCCATATTAACTCTTACAGGAGAGAATTTCCCTTCCTAGGGGTAGATTTCATCTCACTTCCTGTTGTCTCCTTCCGTTTGCAGGTAGGAGTTGTTTGTAAGTTGGATGTTTGAAAGTAGGGGCCTGCCCTATATACTCTGCAGAAATTGCGGCCTTAGGTGTTGGTGTTGTCACAACACTGTAAGCCCTCACAGTTACTCTTGGTGGGCGCAGGAATGGGCTCTGCTGTGAAATATTAGATGAAGAATTGTAATTACATGGCCCTGTTGAACAGGGTCAGAAAAATTGGGCCTTTGGTGGTGGTGGTGGTGGTGCTGGTGCCACAACACTGTAAGTCCTCACATTTACTCTTGGTGGGAGCTGGAACGGGCCCTGCTGTGAAATATTAGATCAAGCATTCTAATTACATGCACCTGTTGAACAGGGGCAGAAAAATTGGGCCTTTGGTGGTGCTGGTGCCACAACACTAAGTCCTCACAGTTACTCTTGGTGGGTGCAGAAATGGGCCCTGCTGTGAAATATTAGATCAAGAATTGTAATTACATGTCTCTGTTGAACAGGGGCAGAAAAATTGGGCCTTAGGCACTGGTGCCACAACACTGCAACCCCTCACAGATACTCTAGGAATGAGCCCACCCTGTAAAATATTGCATCAAAAATTGTAATTACACGCCCCTGTTAAACAGGGGCTGAAAAATTGGGCCTTAGCCACTAGTGGCGGCACCCAGAACCAAAAATATTGCTATAAGCTATCAGCATGATCATTGAGGAGGAAGAGGCACTGGTGCTGGTGCCACAACACTGCAACCCCTCACAGATACTCTAGTTGGAGTGCAGGAACGAGCCCTGCTGCAAAGTATTGCATCAAAAATTGTAATTAAACAGTTACACATCAAACTGTTAAACAGGGGTTGAAAATTTGGGCCTTAGGCACTGGTGCTGGTGCCACAACACTGCAACCCCTCACAAATACTCTAGTTGAGTGCAGCAACGAACCCTCCTTGCAAAATATTGCATCAAACATTGTAATTACACGCCCCTGTTAAACAGGGTCTGAAAAATTGGGCCTCAGCCACTAGTGGCGGTACCCAGAACCAAAAATATTCTTACAAGCTATCAGCATGATCATTGAGGAGGAAGAGGATAGTCACTCAGCATAACAGGATAGTCACTCAGCATGAGCATAGGCAATCTTGAAGGGAACTGACTTTTCAAAAAAAATTATACGGTTACATCAGCATCAGGTGCTTGGTAGCTGGTGGTGATCCAATACTGATTCATTTTTATGAAGGTCAGTCGATCGACCAAGTCGGTGGACAGGTGCACCCTGTGATTGGTTACAAAACCTCCAGCAGCACTGAATGTGCGTTCCGAAAGAACGCTGGATGCAGGACAGGCCAGTAGCTCAATTGCATACTGTGCAAGCTCTGGTCAGTGGTCCATCCTCAAGACCAGTGGTTCTTAACTCCTGTCCTTAGGGCCCACTAACAGGCCAGGTTTGCAAGATAACTGAAATACATCACAGGTGATATCATTTGCTGCTCAATGATTGCAGTATTCTAGTCTGCATCTCCCCAAGGTAATGCTTAAAATCTGGCCTGTTGGTGGGTCCTGAGGACTGGAGTTGAGAACCACTGCTCAAGACCCAGTAACCCAGAGGATTTTCGGTGGGAAAGGTGTCCAAGTCAGATCATGTCACTAGGTATTCCTGCAATATGTAAAACAGACGCTGGCGATGGTTGCTGGAACCGATCATACCTTGGGGCTGCGGACTAAAAAATGTCTGAATGCATCGGTCAGACGGCCACCTTCTCCACCGCTCTTTCTTTGACTGACCGAAGCCTCAGCAACATGTTGTCCAGGAACAGGAGTTTGTAACCTCCCAGTCTCTGGGAACGCATTGCACAGACCTTTCTGCAAGGCCTCCCGAAGATGTTTCATCCTCTGCTCCCTCTGCGAAGGCAAGATAAGGTCCGCAACCTTACCCTTGCAACGTGGATCAAGGAGGTTTGACAGCCAGTATTGATCCCTCTCCTTGACACCACGAATATGAGGATCCTTACGCATGCTTTGCAGGATCAGGGAGGCCATGCAGCGTACGTTTGCTGAGACATTCATTCCGGAGTCCTCTGGGTCACTAAGGATGACATGATCCACAGCTACCTCCTCCCAGCCACGTACAAGTCCATGGGTTTCTTGGGACTGTAAATGATCCCTTAAAGACTGCTGCTGATGCTGAGTGCCAGGCTCCACCTCAATGCTGACACAATCCTCCTCTTCCTCCTCCTCCTCCTCGTCCTCTTCCTGTGTGAACGGTGGGCACGCAGGAACACTGTCTGGATAAAGGGGGCCTTAAGAGCTAAGGAAGTCCTCCTCTTTCTGCCTCTGTTCTGCCTTAAGTGCTCTGTCCATTATTCCACACAGTGTGTGCTCCAACAGGTGCACAAGGGGGACAGTGTCACTGATGCATTCACTCTCACTGCTCACCATCCTCGTGGCCTCCTCAAATGGTGACAGGACAGTGCATGCATCCCTGATCATGGCCCACTGGTGTTGGGAAAAAAAAACAAGCTCCCCTGACCCTGTCCTGGTGCCATAGTCACAAAGGTACTCATTGATGGCCCTCTGCTGCGTGTGCAGCCGCTGCAGCATGGCCAACATTGAGTTCCACCTTGTGGGCATGTCACAGATTATGCGGTTCTTGGGCAGGTTAAATTCCTTTTGGAGGTCAGCCAGCCGAGCACTGGCATTATATGACTTGCGGAAATGCACACAGACTTTCCTGGCCTGCCTCAGGACATCCTGTAAGCCCGGGTACCTGCCCAAGAACCGCTGCACCACCAAGTTAAGGATGTGAGCCAAACAAGGCACATGGGTCAGTTGTCCCTGTCGGAGGGCAGAGAGGAGGTTGGTGCCATTATCGCAAACCACCATACCTGCCTTTAGCTGGCATGGCGTCAACCACCTCTGAACCTGCCCCTGCAGAGCTGACAGAATCTCTGCCCCAGTGTGGCTCCTGTTCCCCAAGCACACCAGCTCAAGCACTGCATGGTATCTTTTGGCCTGTGTGCTTGCGTAGCCCCTTGAACGCCTACAGAGCACCGCTGGTTCCGAAGTCAAGTCACAGGAAGAGGCAATGGAGGAAGAAGAAGAGGAGGGGGTGGAGGAGAGAGGTGTGGCAGAATCACCAATAGTAGTATTTTGAAGGCATGGTGGCAGAACAACCTCCAACACTACTGCACCTTGTCCTGCATCCTTCCCAGCTGCCAGAAGAGTCACCCAGTGCACGGTGAAAGATAGATAACGTCCCTGTCCATGCCTGATGGACCATGAGTCAGTGGTAATATGCACCTTACCGCTGACTGCCCTGTCCAGCGAGGCCAAGACATTGCCTTCCACATTCCGGTAGAGAGCCGGAATCGCCTTCTGTGAGAAAAAGTGGCGTTTGGGAACCTGCCACTGAGGAACCGCACATTCCACAAACTCACGGAAGGGGGCAGAGTCTACCAACTGAAAAGGTAGCAGTTGAAGTGATAGCAATTTAGCCAAGCTAGCATTCAGCCGCTGGGCATGTGGATGGCTGGGAGCAAACTTCTTTCGGCGGTGCAGCTGCTGGGGCAGGGAAATTTGCCTGGTACAATCTGATGTCGCTGTACCGATAGCAGATTGCCCCCAAGTACTTGGCTGTGACACACCTAATTCTACACCTTCATTCCTCTCAGTGCAGGTCTCAGAGAGGACTGAAGGCATAGTGGGGTTGGAGATCCCAGCTGATGAAGAGCAAGGAGAGGTCCTCTTTGTTATTTGGTGTGGGTCTTTTAGGTACGTTTGCCAACGAACTGCATGGCAGGTCAACATATGTCTGGTCGAGCATGTGGTGCCCAAGGGGGAGATGTTTTGGCCACAAGAGATACGATTGAGACATATGTTGCAAATAGCAGCAGTGGGATCTGATGCACTCGTCTCCAAAAAGGCCCACACCAAAGAACTTTTGGAATAACGCGCAGAGACGGTGTGATGCAGTTGGTGTGCTGCCCTTAAGCTGGCCCTGGAGGGCATCCTGCCTTGTTGGTGATGTGCCTCCTCCTTCTCCTCTCTCCTATCAGGCACCCACGTGGAGTCAGTGACCTCATCATCCCCTCCCTCCTCATCACTGGAGCAAAGCTGGCAGTATGCTGCAGCTGGGGGAACATGACTGCCAGATTGCTTACCTTCTTGGGCACCCCCTCTCTCTGGGCTCACATTACTGCCTTCCTCTAGCTGGGTACCATCATTGGAGCCTTCAAAATGCTGGGCATCCTCCTGGAGCATGTACCCAACACTGTGGTCAAACAGTTCGAGGGACTCCTCAGGAGGACATGGTGGGGCTAGGGAAGGAGTGACTGATGCCATTGAGCCGAGGGAAGAGGCCGCGTTGGCAGTTGCTTTGCCAAAGTACCCTGAGCCTGGGGGAGATAGGATGAGGAGGATGAGGACGGCTTGGTCATCCACTCTACCAAGTCTTCCACATGTGGCGGCTAAACACGGACAGCTGCCGAAAAAAAGGATAAGCGTGTCCCATGGCCACATGCTGATTAGGATGCACCATCTCCACGACCAGCACTGTTGCCTCTAGACACAGAGCCTGCTTGCCCTCTTTTATTGGCTTGTGACTGTCTGCCTCTCCTTGTTGGTCTTCAAGACATACTAATGGCCTGCAGTGAGATGTAGCTGCACAAAGCTGGGATGTATATATATACTGATACTGCAGCTAGCAGAATCAACTGCCTGCCTGTAGTATTATTATTATGAGAACACCAGCAATTTTCCTCAGGTAGCTTTAGGTGCACACTGTGCAGAGGACGCAGTACACTAACTGTAAATACTGTAGCTGCCTGCCTGTGGTATTAATAGGAGCAGAACAACAGCAATTGTCTCCAGTAGGGATGAGCTTTGTGTTCGAGTCGAACCCATGTTCGACTCGAACATCGGCTGTTCGATCGTTCGCCGAATTGCGAACGATATGGGTCGTTCGCACCAAATTTGTGTGGCGTGTCACAGCCCATAATTCACTGCGGCATCGCAGTGCATTGCTGGCTGATGATTGGCCAAGCATGCACTATGGCTGATGCTTGGCCAATCCCAGCGCCGTCTAAAGAGAGAGCTGTAATTGGCCAAAGCCAGGGTTGCTCTGGACAATTATGGCTCAGGGGGTTTAGAACACGCCCCACACTATATAAGGCCGCCTAAACGGCGGCCCTGTGTAGTGCGTTCTGGCTTGACAGAGAGATAGACAGAGAGAGAGACAGTGTCATTTGATTTAAGTTAGATAGATTAGGCAGGACAGTCGGTCAGTTAGCTGCACTTACAGTGTATTGTGTATATATATGCATCCCAGGTGTTGTGTATATATATATATACAGTGGGGACGGAAAGTATTCAGACCCCCTTACATTTTTCACTCTTTGTTATATTGCAGCCATTTGCTAAAATCATTTAAGTTCATTTTTTTTCCCTCATTAATGTAGCACAGCACCCCATATTGACAGAAAAACACAGAATTGTAATTTTTGGAGATTTATTAAAAAAGAAAAACTGAAATATCACATGGTCCTAAGTATTCAGACCCTTTGCTGTGACACTTATATTTAACTCAGGTACTGTCCATTTCTTCTGATCATCCTTGAGATGGTTCTACACCTTCATTTGAGTCCAGCTGTGTTTGATTATACTGATTGGACTTGATTAGGAAAGCCACACACCTGTCTATATAAGACCTTACAGCTCACAGTGCATGTCAGAGCAAATGAAAATCATGAGGTCAAAGGAACTGCCTGAAGAGCTCAGAGCCAGAATTGTGGCAAGGCACAGATCTGGCCAAGGTTACAAAAACATTTCTGCTGCACTTAAGGTTCATAAGAGCACAGTGGCCTCCATAATCCTTAAATGGAAGACGTTTGAGATGTCCAGAACCCTTCCTAGAGCTGGCCGTTCAGCCAAACTGAGCTATCGGGGAGAAGAGCCTTGGTGACAGAGGTAAAGAAGAACCCAAAGATCACTGTGGCTAAGCTCCAGAGATGCATTCGGGAGATGGTAGAAAGTTGTAGAAAGTCAACCATAACTGCAGCCCTACACCAGTCGGGGCTTTATGGCAGAGTGGCCCGACGGAAGCCTCTCCTCACTGCAAGGCACATGAAAGCCTGCATGAAGTTTGCTAAAAAACACCTGAAGGACTCCAAGATCATAAGAAATAAGATTCTCTGGTCTGATGAGACCGAGATAGAACTTTTTGGCCTTAATTATAAGCAGCATGTGTGGAGAAAACCAGGCACTGCTCATCACCTGTCCAATACAGTCCCAACAGTAAAGCATGGTGGTGGCAGCATCATGCTGTGGGGGTGTTTTTCAGCTGCAGGGACAGGACGACTGGTTGCAATCGAGGGAAAGATAAATGCGGCCAAGTACAGGGATATCCTGGACGAAAACCTTCTCCAGAGTGCTCAGGACCTCAGACTGGGCCGAAGGTTTACCTTCCAACAAAACAATGACCTTAAGCCCACAGCTAAAATAACGAAGGAGTGGCTTCACAACAACTCCGTGACTGCTCTTGAATGGCCCATCCAGAGCCCTGACTTAAACCCAATTGAGCATCTCTGGAGAGACCTAAAAATGGCTGTACACCAACGTTTACCATCCAACCTAAAAGAACTGGAGAGGATCTGCAAGGAGGAATGGCAGAGGATCCCCAAATCCAGGTGTGAAAAACTTGTTGCATCTTTCCCAAAAAGACTCATGGCTGTATTAGATCAAAATGGTGATTCTACTAAATACCGAGCAAAGGGTCTAAATACTTAGGACCATGTGATATTTCATTTTTTCTTTTTTAATAAATCTGCAAAAATGTCAACAATTCTGTGTTTTTCTGTGAATATGGGGTGCTGTGTGTACATTAATGAGGAAAAAAATGAACTTAAATGATTTTAGCAAATGGCTGCAATATAACAAAGAGTGAAAAATTTAAGGGGGTCTGAATACTTTCCGTCCCCACTGTATACACTGTATGCAGTTTAGCTAGATCCGTTCCTGTTATCTTCCTACTGACAGGCAGGCTTGTGTTGTTACAGTATTTACAGCTACCTGAAGAAAGTTGCTGATGTTCTTTTGATCCTATTAGTACCACAGTCAGGCAGCTAGACTATTTACAGTTAGTGTAGTGCGTCCTCCTCACAGTGTTCAGCTAAAGCTACAAGTTAGTTTAGTGTGACCTCTGCACAGTGTTCAGCTAAAGCTACAAGTTAGTATAGTGCATCCGCCTCACAGTGTTCAGCTAAAGCTACAAGTTAGTTTAGTGTGACCTCTGCACAGTGTTCAGCTAAAGATACAAGTTAGTGCAGTGCATCCTCCTCACAGTGTTCAGCTAAAGCTACAAGTTAGTGTAGTGCGTTCTCCTCACAGTGTTCAGCTAAAACTACTAGTTAGTGTAGTGCATCCTCTGAACGGTGTTCAGCTAAAGATACAAGTTAGTGTAGTGCACAGTGGTCAGCTAAAGCTACAAGTTAGTGTAGTGCGTCCTCCTCACAGTGTTCAGCTAAAGCTACAAGTTAGTTTAGTGTGACCTCCTCACACTGTTCAGCTAAAACTACAAGTTAGTGTAGTGCGTCCTCTGAAGTGTCCAGCTAAAGCTACAAGTTAGTGTAGTGCGACCTCTGCATAGTGTTCAGCTAAAGCTACAAGTTAGTGTAGTGCGTCCTCTGAACAGTGTTCAGCTAAAGCTACAAGTTAGTGTAGTGCGTCCTCTGAACAGTGTTCAGCTAAAGCTACAAGTTAGTTTAGTGTGACCTCTGCACAGTGTTCAGCTAAAGCTACAAGTTAGTGTAGTGCGTCCTCCTCACAGTTTTCAGCTAAAGCTAAAAGTTAGTGTAGTGCATCCTCTGAACAGTGTTCAGCGTAAAGCTACAAGTTAGTTTAGTGTGACCTCTGCACAGTGTTCAGCTAAAGCTACAAGTTAGTGTAGTGCGTCCTCCTCACAGTGTTCAGCTAAAGTTACAAGTTAGTGTAGTGCATCCTGTGAACAGTGTTCAGCTAAAGCTACAAGTTAGTTTAGTGTGACCTCTGCACAGTGTTCAGCTAAAGCTACAAGTTAGTGTAGTGCGTCCTCCTCACAGTGTTCAGCTAAAGCTACAAGTTAGTGTAGTGCGACCTCTGCACAGTGTTCAGCTAAAGCTACAAGTTAGTGTAGTGTGACCTCTGCACAGTGTTCAGCTAAAGCTACCTGTAGAAGGTTGGTGGTGTTTTCCTGATCCTATCACTACCGCAGGCAGCTAAATTATTTACACGTTAGTGTAGTGCGACCTCTGCACAGTGTTCAGCTAAAGTTACCTGTAGAAGGTTGGTGGTGTTTTCCTAAACCTTTCAATACCGCAGGCAGCTAAATTATTTACACGTTAGTGTAGTGCGACCTCTGCACAGTGTTCAGCTAAAGCTACCTGTAGAAGGTTGGTGGTGTTCTCATACTACAGGCAGGCAGTTGATTTTGCTAGCTGCAGTATCAGTATATATATATATATATATATATATATATATATATATATATATATATATATATATATATATATATATATATATATATATATATATATATATCCCAGATTAGTGCAGCTACAGGCCATTAGTATGTCTGGAAGGCCAACAAGGAGAGGCAGACAGTCACAAGCCAATAAAAGAGGGCAAGCAGGCTCTGTGTCTAAAGGCAACAGTGCTGGTCGTGGAGATGGTGCATCCTCATCAGCATGTCGTCATGGGACACGCTTGGCCTTTATTTCGGCAGCTGGCCGTGTTGAGCCGCAACATGCGAAAGACTTGGTCGAGTGGATGACCAAGCCGTCCTCATCCTCCTCATCCTCTCTCACCCATTCTCAGGGTACTTTGTCTGGCAAAGCAGCTGCCAACGCAGCCTCTTACCTCGGCTCAATGGCATCAGTGACTCCTTCCCTAGCACCACCATTTTCTCCTGAGGAGTCCCTCGAACTGTTTGACCACAGTGTTGGGTACATGCTGCAGGAGCATGCCCAGCGTTTAGAAGGCTCTGATGATGATACTGAGCTAGATGAAGGCAGTAACGTGAGCACGGACAGAGGGGGTGCCCAAGAAGGACAGCAATCTGGCAGTCATGCTCCCCCTGCTGCAGCATACTGGCAGGTTTGCTCCAGTGATGAGGAGGGAGGGTATGATGAGGTTACTGACTCAACATGGGTGCCTGATAGGAGAGAGGAGGAGGTGGAGGAGGAGGCACATCACCAACAAGGCAGGATGCCCTCCAGGGGCCAGCCTAAGGGCAGCACACTGACTGCATCACACTGCAAAGCTCCGCATGTGCAGGGCACTGCTGTCTCTGCAAGTTATTCTAAAAGTTCTTTGGTGTGGGCCTTTTTTGAGATGAGTGCATCAGATCGCACCGCTGCTATTTGCAACATATGTCTCAATCGTATCTCGCGTGGCCAAAACATCTCCTGAATGGGCACCACATGCTTGACCAGACATATGTTGACCTGCCATGCAGTTCGTTGGCAAGCGTATCTAAAAGGCCCACACCAAAGAACAAAGAGGACCTCTCCTTGCTCCTCATCAGCTGAGATCTCCAACCCCACTATACCTTCAGTCCTCTCTGAGACCTGCACTGAGAGGAATGAAGGTGTAGAATTAGGTGTGTCACAGCCAAGTACTTGGGGGCAATCTGCTTTCGGTACACCGACATCAGATTGTACCAGGCAAATTTCCCTGCCCCAGCTGCTGAACTGCCGAAAGAAGTTCGCTCCCAGCCATCCACATGCCCAGCGGTTGAATGCTAGCTTGGAAAAATTGCTAGCATTTCAACTGCTACCTTTTCAGTTGGTAGACTCTGCCCCCTTCCGTGAGTTTGTGGAATGTCCGGTTCCTCAGTGGCAGGTACCCAAACGCCACTTTTTCTCACGGAAGGCGATTCCGGCTCTCAACCGGCATGTGTAAGGCAATGTCTTGGCCACACTGGACAGGGCGGTCAGCGGTAAGGTGCATATTACCGCTGACTCATGGTCCAGCAGGCATGGACAGGGACGTTATCTAAGTTTCACGGCGCATTGGGTGACTCTGCTGGCAGCTGGGAAGGATGCAGGACAAGGTGCAGTAGTGTTGGAGGTTGTTCCGCCACCACGCCTCCAAAATGCCACTACTAATGATTGTGACACACCTCTCTCCTCCACCCCCTCCTCTTCTTCTTCCTCCATGGCCCCTTCCTGTGCTTTGTCCTCTGAACCAGCGGTGCTCCGTAGGCGTTCAAGGGGCTATGCAAGTACGCAGGCCAAAAGATGCCATGCGGTGCTTGAGCTGGTGTGCTTGGGGGACAGGAGCCACACTGGGGCAGAGGTTCTGTCAGCTCTGCAGGGGCAGGTTCAGAGGTGGTTGACGCCACGCCAACTTAAGGCAGGAATGGTGGTTTGCGACAATGGCACCAACCTCCTCTCCGCCCTCCGACAGGGACAACTGACCCATGTGCCCTGTTTGGCTCACGTCCTCTTGGTGGTGCAGCGGTTCTTGGGCAGGTACCCGGGCTTACAGGATGTCCTGAGGCAGGCCAGGAAAGTTTTTTTTTACATTTCCGCCAGTCATATAATGCCAGTGCTCGGTTGGCAGACCTTCAAAAGGAGTTTAACCTGCCCAAGAACCGCCTAATCTGTGACATGCCCACCAGGTGGAACTCATCGTTGGCCATGCTGCAGCGGCTGCACACACCGCAGAGGGCCATCAATGAGTACCTGTGTGACTTTGACACCAGGACAGGGTCAGGTGAGCTTGTTTTTTTTTCCCCACGCCATGATCAGGGATGCATGCACTGTCCTGTCACCATTTGAGGAGGCCACGAGGATTGTGAGCAGTGACAGTGCATGCATCGGTGACACTGTCCCCCTTGTCCACCTGCTGGAGCACACGCTGCGTGGAATAATGGACAGGGCACTTGAGGCAGAACAGAGGCAGGAAGAGGAGGACTTCCTTAGCTCTCAAGGCCCCCTTTATCCAGGCAGTGTTCCTGCGTGCCCACCGATCACACAGGAAGAGGATGAGGAGGAGGACGAGGAGGAGGAGGATTGTGTCAGTATGGAGGTGGAGCCTGGCACTCAGCATCAGCAGCAGTCTTTAAGGGATCAGTCCCAAGAAACACATGGACTTGGCTGGGAAGTGGCTGGGAGGAGGTGGCTGCGGACCATTTTGTCCTTAGTGTCCCAGAGGACTCCGGACCGAATGCCTCAGCAAACGTACGCTGCATGGCCTCCCTGATCCTGCAAAGCCTGCGTAAGGATCCTCGTATTTGTGGTGTCAAGGAGAAGGACCAATACTGGCTGGCAACCCTCCTTGATCCATGTTACAAGGGTAAGGTTGCGGACCTTATCTTGCCATCGCAGAGGGAGCAGAGGATGAAACATCTTCGGGAGGCCTTGCAGAAAGGTCTGTGCAACGCGTTCCCAGAGACTGGGAGGTTACAAACTCCTGTTTCTGAACAACGTGTTGCTGAGGCTTCAGTCAGTCAAAGAAGGAGTGGTGGAGAAGGTGGCCGTCTGACCGATGCGTTCAGACAATTTTTTAGTCCGCAGCCCCAAGGTATGATCGGTTCCAGCAACAATCGCCAGCGTCTGTTTTACATGGTGCAGGAATACCTAGGGGCAAGATCTGACTTGGACACCTTTCCCACCGAAAATCCTCTGGGTTACTGGGTCTTGAGAATAGATCACTGACCAGAGCTTGCACAGTATGCAATTGAGCTACTGGCCTGTCCTGCATCCAGTGTTTTTTCGGAACACACATTCAGTGCTGCTGGAGGCTTTCTAACCGATCACAGGGTGCGTCTGTCCACCGACTTGGTCGATCGACTGACCTTCATAAAAATTAATCAGTCTTGGATCACCACCAGCTACCAAGCACCTGATGCTGATGTAACCGAATATTTTTTTTTGAAATCTCAGATCCCTTCAAAGACTGCCTATGCTGATGCTGAGTGACTATCCTGTTATGCTGAGTAATTATCCTCTTCCTCCTCAATGATCATGCTGATAGCTTGTAAGAACATTTTTGGTTCTGGGCGCCGCCACCAGTGCCTAAGGCCCAATTTTTCAGGCCCTGTTTAACAGCGGCGTGTAATTAAAATTTTTGATGCAATTCTTTGCAGCAGGGCTAGTTCCTGCACTCCAACTAAAGTATCTGTGAGGGGTTGCAGTGTTGTGGCACCAGCACCAGTGTCTAAGGCCCAATTTTTCAGCCCCTGTATAACAGTGGCATGTAATTACAATTTTTGATGCAATAATTTGCAGCAGGGCTCGTTCCTGCGTTCCAACTAGAGTATCTGTGAGGGGTTGCAGTGTTGTGGCACCAGTGCCTAAGGCCCAATTTTTCAGCCCCTGTTTAACAGGAGCGTGTAATTACAATTTTTGATGCAATTCTTTTGCAGCAGGGCTAGTTCCTGCGCTCCAACTAGAGTATCTGTGAGGGGTTGCAGTGTTGTGGCACCAGCACCAGTGCCTAAGGCCCAATTTTTCAGCCCCTGTTCAACAGGGACATGTAATTAGAATTCTTGATCTAATATTTCACAGTAGGGCCCGTTTCTGCGCCCACCAAGATTAACTGTGAGGACTTACAGTGTTGTGGCACCAGCACCACCACCACCAAAGGCCCAATTTTTCTGACCCTGTTCAACAGGGGCATGTAATTACAATTCTTGATCTAATATTTCACAGCAGGGCCCGTTCCAACGCTCACCAAGAGTAACTGTGAGGACTTACAGTGTTGTGGCACCAGCACCACCAACACCATCACCAAAGGCCCAATTTTTCTGGCCCTGTTCAACAGGGACATGTAATTACAATTCTTGATCTAATATTTCACAGCAGGGCCCTGTGAGGGCTTACAGTGTTGAGGCCACAACAACACCTAAGGCCCAAATTTCTGCTGAGTATATAGGGCAGGCCCCTACTTTCAAACATCCAACTTACAAACGGAAGGCGACAACATGAAGTGAGATGAAATCTACCCCATAGGAAGGGAAATTCTCTCCTGTAAGAGTTAATATGGGAAAAACTTTTTTCCTTTCCACCGATGCTTTATCACCAATCCTTGTTTCACTAAAAACCCCAAATTTTCAAAAAACATTTGTCATTGGGACAAAAAGTGAGGTGTAATCTTCTGAAAAGGAGCACAGACAGCAAAACAAATGTCACAGGGGTGATAACCCTTCCCTATGTTTTCCAAAAAGATTAAAAACAGATTTTTTTGGCTGGAGCTACACTTTAAAAATGTACCAGTTCAAAAGTACAAACAGATTCTACTTAACAACAAAACTACAGTCCCTGTCTTGTTTGCACCGCCTGTATACTGCTGTATACTGCTGTTTCCTTTTTTTAATTTGGGTGCGGGGTTCCCTATAATATCCATACAGGACCCAAACTGCCTTGTAATGGACTGGAGGGTACCCATGCAGTTTGTCTCACTGATTTTCATCCATATTGCAAGGACCCGACATTACATTAAACCTGCAAGCAGTTTTAAATTACTTTTTTTCCTTTAAAAATGTCATTTTGTGCAGGGACTGTTCTAAGCACGGGAAAAACACGCCACTTTACAGGCATACTATAGACACCCCCCAGGTACGATATTTAAAGGAATATTTCACTTTTTTTTTTTTTACTTTAAGCATCATTAAAATCACTGCTCCCGAAAAAACGTCCGTTTTTAAAAGTTTTTTTTGAATTGATACATGTCCCCTGGTAGGACCCGGGTCCCCAAACCCTTTTTAGGTCAATACCATGAAAATTAGCCTTTAAAATGAGCACTTTTGATTTCGAAAGTTCGAGTCCCATAGCCGTCAATAGGGTACTAACGTTTGTGCAAATTCTCGGTCCGTTCGCAGGTTCTGGTGCGAAAAGAACCGGGGGGTGTTCGGCTCATCCCTAGTCTCTAGGTAGCTTTAGGTGCACACTGTGCAGAGGACACACTACACTAACTGTAAATACTGTAGCTGCGTGCCTGTGGTATTAATAGGATCAGAAGAACGCAACTCATTTTCTTCAGGTAGCTTTAGGTGCACACTGTGCAGAGGACACAGTGCACTAACTGTAAATACTGTAGCTGCCTGCCGGTGGTATTAATAGGAGCAGAACAACAGCAAATGTCTCCAGGTAGCTTTAGGTGCACACTGTGCAGAGGACGCACTACACTAAATGTAAATGCTGTACCTGTCTACCTGTGGTATTAATAGGATCAGAAGAACACCACTAATTTTCTTCAGGTAGCTTTAGGTGCACACTGTGCAGAGGACACAGTGCACTAACTGTAAATACTGTAGCTGCCTGCCTGTGGTATTAGTAGGATCAGAAGAACACCACTAATTTTCTTCAGGTAGCTTTAGGTGCACACTGTACAGAGGACACAGTGCACAAACTGTAAGTACTGTAGCTGCCTGAATGTGGTATTAATAGGAGGAGAACAACAGCAATGGTCTCCAGGTAGCTTTACTTGCACACTGTACGGAGGACACACTACACTAACTGTAAATACTGCAGCTGCCTGCCTGTGGTATTAATAGGATCAGAAGAACACCACTAATTTTCTTCAGGTAGCTTTAGGTGCACACTGTACAGAGGACACAGTGCACTAACTGTAAATACTGTAGCTGCCTGTGGTATTAATAGGAACAGAACAACAGCAATTGTCTCCAGGTAGCTTTAGGTGCACACTGTGCACTAACTGTAAATACTGTACCTGCCTGCCTGTGGTATTAATAGGATCAGAAGAACACCACTAATTTTCTTCAGGTAGCTTTAGGTGCACACTGTGCAGAGGACACAGTGCACTAACTGTAAGTACTGTAGCTGCCTGCCTGTGGTATTAATAGGAGCAGAACAACAGCAGTGGTCTCCAGGTAGCTTTAGGTGAACACTGTACAGAGGACACACAACACTAACTGTAAATACTGTAGCTGCCTGCCTGTGATATTAATAGGATCAGAAGAACACCACTCATTTTCTTCAGGTATATTTAGGTGCACACTGTGCAGAGTACACAGTGCACTAACTGTAAATACTGTAGCTGCCTGTGGTATTAATAGGAGCAGAACAACAGCAATTGTCTCCAGATAGCTTTAGGTGCACATTGTGCAGAGGACACTACACTAACTGTAAATACTGTAGCTGCCTGCCTGTGGTGTTAATAGGAGCAGAACAGCAATTGTCTCCAGGTAGCTTTAGGTGCACACTGTGCAGAGGACACACTACACTAACTGTAAATACTGTAGTTGCCTGCCTGTGGTATTAATAGGATCAGAAGAACACCACTCATTTTCCTCAGGTAGCTTTAGGTGCACACTGTGCAGAGGACACAGTGCACTAACTGTAAATACTGTAGCTGCCTGCCTTTCTTATTAATAGGAGCAGAACAACAGCAATTGTCTCCAGGTAGCTTTAGGTGCACACTGTGCACTAACTGTAAATACTGTACCTGCCTGCCTGTGGTATTAATAGGATCAGAAGAACACCACTAATTTTCTTCAGGTAGCTTTAGGTGCACACTGTGCAGAGGACACAGTGCACTAACTGTAAGTACTGTAGCTGCCTGCCTGTGGTATTAATAGGAGCAGAACAACAGCAGTGGTCTCCAGGTAGCTTTAGGTGAACACTGTACAGAGGACACACAACACTAACTGTAAATACTGTAGCTGCCTGCCTGTGATATTAATAGGATCAGAAGAACACCACTCATTTTCTTCAGGTATATTTAGGTGCACACTGTGCAGAGTACACAGTGCACTAACTGTAAATACTGTAGCTGCCTGTGGTATTAATAGGAGCAGAACAACAGCAATTGTCTCCAGATAGCTTTAGGTGCACATTGTGCAGAGGACACTACACTAACTGTAAATACTGTAGCTGCCTGCCTGTGGTGTTAATAGGAGCAGAACAGCAATTGTCTCCAGGTAGCTTTAGGTGCACACTGTGCAGAGGACACACTACACTAACTGTAAATACTGTAGTTGCCTGCCTGTGGTATTAATAGGATCAGAAGAACACCACTCATTTTCCTCAGGTAGCTTTAGGTGCACACTGTGCAGAGGACACAGTGCACTAACTGTAAATACTGTAGCTGCCTGCCTTTCTTATTAATAGGAGCAGAACAACAGCAATTGTCTCCAGGTAGCTTTAGGTGCACACTGTGCACTAACTGTAAATACTGTACCTGCCTGCCTGTGGTATTAATAGGATCAGAAGAACACCACTAATTTTCTTCAGGTAGCTTTAGGTGCACACTGTGCAGAGGACACAGTGCACTAACTGTAAGTACTGTAGCTGCCTGCCTGTGGTATTAATAGGAGCAGAACAACAGCAGTGGTCTCCAGGTAGCTTTAGGTGAACACTGTACAGAGGACACACAACACTAACTGTAAATACTGTAGCTGCCTGCCTGTGATATTAATAGGATCAGAAGAACACCACTCATTTTCTTCAGGTATATTTAGGTGCACACTGTGCAGAGTACACAGTGCACTAACTGTAAATACTGTAGCTGCCTGTGGTATTAATAGGAGCAGAACAACAGCAATTGTCTCCAGATAGCTTTAGGTGCACATTGTGCAGAGGACACTACACTAACTGTAAATACTGTAGCTGCCTGCCTGTGGTATTAATAGGAGCAGAACAGCAATTGTCTCCAGGTAGCTTTAGGTGCACACTGTGCAGAGGACACACTACACTAACTGTAAATACTGTAGTTGCCTGCCTGTGGTATTAATAGGATCAGAAGAACACCACTCATTTTCCTCAGGTAGCTTTAGGTGCACACTGTGCAGAGGACACAGTGCACTAACTGTAAATACTGTAGCTGCCTGCCTTTCTTATTAATAGGAGCAGAACAACAGCAATTGTCTCCAGGTAGCTTTAGGTGCACACTGTGCACTAACTGTAAATACTGTACCTGCCTGCCTGTGGTATTAATAGGATCAGAAGAACACCACTAATTTTCTTCAGGTAGCTTTAGGTGCACACTGTGCAGAGGACACAGTGCACTAACTGTAAGTACTGTAGCTGCCTGCCTGTGGTATTAATAGGAGCAGAACAACAGCAGTGGTCTCCAGGTAGCTTTAGGTGAACACTGTACAGAGGACACACTACACTAACTGTAAATACTGTAGCTGCCTGCCTGTGATATTAATAGGATCAGAAGAACACCACTCATTTTCTTCAGGTAGCTTTAGGTGCACACTGTGCAGAGGACACAGTGCACTAACTGTAAGTACTGTAGCTGCCTGCCTGTGGTATTAATAGGAGCAGAACAACAGCAGTGGTCTCCAGGTAGCTTTAGGTGAACACTGTACAGAGGACACACTACACTAACTGTAAATACTGTAGCTGCCTGCCTGTGATATTAATAGGATCAGAAGAACACCACTCATTTTCTTCAGGTATATTTAGGTGCACATTGTGCAGAGTACACAGTGCACTAACTGTAAATACTGTAGCTGCCTGTGGTATTAATAGGAGCAGAACGACAGCAATTGTCTCCAGGTAGCTTTAGGTGCACATTGTGCAGAGGACACACTACACTAGCTGTAAATACTGTAGCTGCCTGCCTGTGGTATTAATAGGAGCAGAACAGCAATTGTCTCAAGGTAGCTTTAGGTGCACACTGTGCAGAGGACACACTACACTAACTGTAAATACTGTAGTTGCCTGCCTGTGGTATTAATAGAATCAGAAGAACACCACTCATTTTCCTCAGGTAGCTTTAGGTGCACACTGTGCAGAGGACACAGTGCACTAACTGTAAATACTGTAGCTGCCTGCCTTTCATATTAATAGGAGCAGAACAACAGCAATTGTCTCCAGGTAGCTTTAGGTGCACACTGTTCAGAGGATGCACTGCACTAACTGTAAATACTGTAGCTGTCTGCCTGTGGTATTTATAGGAGCAGAACAGGGGGCGTGGCCTAGTGCGGCATGTGAACAGACCTGTTCACCAGAGCTCCCGCTGTTGATTCTCTGATTGATCCTCTCCTCGCTTCTCCCGGCGCCCAAAAACCACAGTGACTGGTGTCCACAGCCCCCTTGACACCCCAGGACGCGGATACATCTCCAATTTTGGGCATGATGACCCGAGGGAATCACGGAGAATCGGCAGCCTCAGCCACTCCGGACTTCCAAGATGGCGCCTGGACATCTCAGCCGCAGAGAACGCCACAAGGGCAGGACTAGAGGGCAGAGCAGGGGGTAAGTCACAGAAACCCCCTAAGACCAAAGACCAACCCAGGGATATGCTATACTATGCACAGAAGCTGGCAGGCTCTGCAGATTCCACACAGAACAGTACACAGCTCTCAGCAGTGTCCATGGAGCAGTCAGGCAGGGGGGACACAGACAGGCTGGAAGACACTGACATTATGGAATCTTTCCCTGATCCCATTCTGGGCCTGTTTGATTTGCAGGTGGAGGATAGCCCCCAACCTACGCTCAGTGAAATACTGCACGCGGTCCACAGATGTACTGCCTCAGTAGATGATCTCAAGGAAAAATTTGGGGGGTTGAAGGAGTCTGTCTTTCTCCTCCGCCAGGACATTCAAAAAAATCAGGGAGAGAACCATGGCAGTGGAGGGGAGAGTAAGTGATATAGAAGATCAGATGCCTCATCTGAACAGAGATGTAAGGGGGGCCGCACAACATGTGCACCAGGCCTTTGAAAAGACTGATGACATCGAGAACCGCCTGAGACGCAGCAATGTCCGTATAGTGGGGCTCCCAGAGAAGGAGGAGGGTAGGGACCCCACGGTGTTTGTTGAAGGATGGTTACAGTAAATATTCAGCAAAGAGGCCTTCTCTCCCCTGTATGCGGTGGAATGGGCGCATCGTGTACCGCCAAGACCTCTCCCACCCCCCTAGAGCGATGCTGGCCAGGCTCCTTAACTATCAGGACCGTGAAGTAGTGCTACGACTTGCCAGAGAGAAGGGGGCTGTGCAGTTTAACGGTACAAAAATCTCCTTTTATCCCCACTTCTCAGCTGAAGTGCAGCGCAGAAGATCCAAGTTTGCAGATGTTAAAAAATGGCTGCAACGATTACAGCTTAAGTATGCAATGCTATTCCCTGCCAAGCTGCGAATCACAGCCGGAGACCAGAACCACTTCTTTGAAATCGCACAAGATGCTGCAGGATGGCTGGACTGAAACGAACAAGACCTGCGTCGCCGCAGACGCGAAAATGAGGAAGGATGACTTAACTTAACCCATTTGTTGCAAGCATAAAGGGCGCCCACATTCTACTGCTGTTAACGCTCCTTATACAGAGGACCTTTCCTTAACACCAAGTACCAGCGAGTGAATCTCAATATTTTATGAGCTTTCTACAATTGTTGTTTCACCATTTAGGTGGATTGCGATTGCGCTCCACACCTGAACTCAACATGTTGCCACTGGTATTATGGCTTGAGTTTTTGTGCCCCGTTGCCGCGGTTAGGGCCTACAGAGCCCCACAATATTCGATACCCCTTCGCTTGGCACTGTCAGCGGGGGTTGTTTTACAGGTTCTATTTTGCCTCTGGACCTACTACTTGGTTCACTTTACTCTGCAAATGAGTTTACAACTCTTTCACGAAAATTTGATGCTTCTCTACTGCATGAACTGCCTCATCAACACGCCCCGTGATCCACACTGCCGGTTGATTATTTCAGTTTGCACATGGACTGCAGATTGGAGGTCCCCGGGTACATTACCCAGTACTACAGGACCTTGTTACACTTATAAGAAATGGATTAGATTTTTGCAATGTCTGATACACCCATAGTGTCCTGGAACGTCCGGGGAGTGAATGATCCACTGAAAAGATCTATGATCTCAGCTGGACTGCGGAAGTTCCACCCGGCCATAATTGGCCTGCAGGAAACCCACCTGCGGGTTGACACGGTCAGCTTCCTACAATACGCCTGGGTGGGTAAAGCCTATCACTCCACTTACTCCGCTTTTTCACGCGGAGTAAGTGTATTGATACATAAAGCAGAAAATACACAATTATTGCGCTTCCCAATAATCTAGGCTGCAGTTCAAATTTGTAGGTAACAAAAATACATAAGCAAGATAATCGACAGAACCGCGCTAACAGAAAATTAAATGTGAAAAAAAAACGGTGATTTAAACAATATGAAAAATTAAATCCATAAATTAAGTATATAAGAAATATCAAAAACACAGTGTATAATACGACCCAGATTAAGATGCCTGGATACCATACGTGACATAAAAAAAAATTAATAATAAATAAATGAGTGAATGGTGATAAAAATGAATAGAATAGTGTCTTAAATGAAAGTCTTTGAGATCAATGAAATCCACAAAAGGTGATTAAAAGTTCATCAATAGACACCCAGTGAAATCCACCACCTATAGAGATGTACGCTTACCAAAAGTAAGCTTTAAAACAGCTTATAGTGCAAATCCACTCAGCGGGGACACCACCATCTGTATCATCTCAGGCAAGCGGATGACAGGAACTCTCCGTCCAGGGAAAGCGAATGGTCAGCAAGGGGAGCCCAGGGAAATGAAAAATACATTCTCCATAGTGTGAATCCGTATATTCAATTTATTAAAATAAGAAAAATTGCACTTACATAAAGAAGTATGATTAAAAGCATGTATACAAGACAGCCGGCCGGCCTGCATGCACCCGTTCACAGTGGGATGGAAACGATGACGTCAGCGCGTCTGCCTTCCAAAGGAATATACGGATTCACACTATGGAGAATGTATTTTTCATTTCCCTGGGCTCCCCTTGCTGACCATTCACTTTCCCTGGACGGAGAGTTCCTGTCATCCGTTTGCCTGAGATGATACAGATGGTGGTGTCCCCGCTGAGTGGATTTGCACTATAAGCTGTTTTAAAGCTTACTTTTGGTAAGCGTACATCTCTATAGGTAGTGGATTTCACTGGGTGTCTATTGATGAACTTTTAATCACCTTTTGTGGATTTCATTGATCTCAAAGACTTTCATTTAAGACACTATTCTATTAATTTTTATCACCATTCACTCATTTATTTATTATTAATTTTTTTTATGTCACGTATGGTATCCAGGCATCTTAATCTGGGTCGTAATATACACTGTGTTTTTGATATTTCTTATATACTTAATTTATGGATTTAATTTTTCATATTGTTTAAATCACCGTTTTTTTTCACATTTAATTTTCTGTTAGCGCGGTTCTGTCGATTATCTTGCTTATTGATACATAAAGCCCTAGTGTACCAGGAGTTGGACTCCCTGATAGACATATCTGGTAGATTTGTGTTTCTGTACTGTAAATTGTATACAATCACATTGATATTAGCCTTTGTATATGTGCCCCCTCCATTCTCCAGAGAGGTATTACAGCTGTTAATCTCTTACTTAGCTAACAAACCGGATATACCGGTACCAATAAAGAGTGACTTTAATTGCTACCTGGACCCTAAACTAGACAGACACCCACTTGTGCAGCCCCCTGGGGGTGGACGGGGCACTGCTCTTAGCCCTCTACTCGCAGTGGTAGGATGGATCGATATGTGGCGCAACCGTAATCCAGATAGCAAGCAATTTTCTTGTTTCTCTAAGACCCATGGGTCACTATCTCGTATTGATTTATGCATAGGCACCCCAAATCTAGTTGGTAGCATATCTAAAGTGGAACACTTCCCACGGGGAGTGTCATACCACTCTCCACTAGCTTTATGGCTAACTACCCGACCCCCCAGTAATTTACCCAGAGCCCCATGGAAGTTAAGCGCTTTCTGGTTGAAGCTTTTTGCTTCACAGGAAAGAATAGCCTCTCAGATCCGGGCTTTTTTTAAAACACACCGACATTTAACTGATGTTCATTTAAAATAGGAAGCCTTTAAAGCACATCTAAGAGGGATTTTTATTCAGGAAATACAACAGGTTAAACACAACTCCTCGGTCCTGTTAGAACAGGCGGGGGACTTGGTGAGGCAACTAGAATTAACCTATGTAACTGATCCTACTGACTCCGCCAGGGAGGCATGGATGTCGGCCCAGGACTCCTTGGACCGGCTGAGATCCTCCACTGCGGAACGCAAAAGGTTCTTCATGAAGCTGGCGTTCTACGAGGAGGGGGAAAAGATGGGCCGCCTACTTGCTAAAATTGCACGATCGCAACAACAGTCACCAGCCATCGGAGCTGTTCGCGCTGGCAATGGGAAAGTAGTTAACTCACTGGTGGTCATTATATCCGAGCTGGCATCCTTCTACGGAGACCTGTATAGGCCGAGGGATGCTTACTCGGATGCAGATCTAACCGCATATATGTCAAAAATTGATTTACCTTCATTGTCTGCAGCAGCTCAAAAACAATTGGATGCTCCAATAACTCTGGAGGAGCTTCCGATGGCGGCCTGCTCTTTTTCCACATGTAAGGCACCGGGAGAGGATGGCCTCTCTATGGAGGTATTTAGTCAATATGGTGAACAGATACTTCCTGAACTGTTTAAAGTTTTTAATGCTTGCCTGGAAGCAGGTAGACTCCCTGAATCTATGGCAAGAGCGAATGTAATTCTACTTCTTAAACAGGGGAAGGATCCAGTTGACCCCGGCTCCTACAGACCTATCTCATTACTCCAGAGTGATGTAAATATTCTTGCCAAGGTCTTGGCGCTCCGGGTCAATGGGATCATCTCCTCCATTATACACCAGGATCAGGCTGGCTTCATGCCACAAAAGTCCATGGCCACAAATCTGAGGAGATTGTTCCTAAACATGCAAATGCAAGCAGATAACGGGGGTCAAAGAGCATTGCTGTCTCTCGACGCCAATAAGGCCTTTTTGATATCTATAAGCAGTATTAGAAAAATTTGGTTTCGGGGAACACTTTATAGCATGGGTTAAATTACTGTATGCATCCCCTCAGGCCAACATTAGAATGGCGGATAGAGTTTCACAAGCCTTCGCGCTGGGCAGGGGGACGAGGCAAAGTTGCCCACTGTCCCTGCTGCTCTTTGCGATCGCTATAGAGCCACTGGCAGCCCTGATAAGAGACAGTGCCCAGATTCAGGAGTTTCAATATGGAACTCTGCATGAAAAAATAATGCTTTACGCGGACGACATGTTACTCTTTCTGGGGGACCCGAGTCATTCATTGTCGGAGGCGATGTCTATAATAAAACTGTTTGGCCACCACCATAAACTGGTCCAAGTTAGCCCTGATGATGTTGGACGGAGATCATGGGGTTGCACTTCCTGACCATTGCCCCATCCCTCTGGTCACTAGTTTCAAATATCTGGGCATACAAATAGCGCCCAGGATTGGAGACTACTGCTCCCTAAACATATATCCCTTGCTGTCCCGTTTTCGAGACAAAATAAATACCTGGAATAACTTGAAGATGTCTCTGGCAGGCAAGGCTAATTTATTTAAAATGATCTTAATGCCCCAGTTGCTATACTTCCTACACAATACAATGGTAGTACTTCCTCTAAAAATTTTCAGAATAGTAAACACCCTTTTTCGTTGACTACTATGGAATACCAAACATCCCAGAATTAAGCTAGAACAGTTACAGCAGTCTAAGGACAACGGGAGGTTGGCGGTCCCCAAATCCTGGTTGTACTATATAGAGTCCCAATTGCAACAGCTGGTTGGCTCCATGACTCCAGAACCGAAGGGCTCAGCGGCGCAGATGATGCTGATTGCCTCTGGAGCGGAGACCATTCCAATGGGCCTTGAGGCACAACTGTTTGCGAAATCCAATAAACAGACCCCAGCGCTGTCACTAGTACAGAAAATATGGAATAAGGTCAGACAACTCCAGGGGGTGCAAGGCTTCACAGATTTCAGTCCAATATGGGGCAACCACTCTTATACTGAGCTGGGAAAGTTACAACAAGGGCCTAGATGGTGTAATTATGGGGTAAAACTGCTTTCACATATATTTAGGAACGGTAAACTGCTTTCCTTTATAGAACTGCAGGCCAAATTTAACTTTCCGGATAACATGCTCTATTCATACCTCCAATTGCGGCATGCTGGTGGGTGGACATTGTCACCCACTCCTGTGTTCCATGTACTGCAGTCCAGTAGTGTAACTAAAGGAATTATATCCCAATGCTATCAGATGTTACTAGCAAGACACTTGCGGGCCTATCCATGCAATGCGGTGTCTGCTTGGGAGGGGGACCTTGGCCAGATCACAGCAGTGGAAGGAGGCCCTACAGTCCATATCCATGTGTTCCCTTAATGTTGCACCAAAGGTTTCCCAATAGTTCATAGCACTGAGAGTGCACTATACCCCGAAAAAGTTGCATAAGATGGGCATAGCGGCAGATCCTTTATGTTCACGTTGTCGACAGCACGACGGGGACCTTATTCACCTCCTATTGCGATGTCCGACGCTCCACTGGTACTGGAATGAAGTAATGGGCACGCTCAATGGGGTATTTCAGACAAAGGTTCCCTTTGATCCTATGTGCTGTATACTGGGGGTCCTGGAGGAGGAGATCCCTGAGGAGTCGATCAGGGTCGCGTTCTCCAGAGCTCTATTCCAGGCCAGGAAACTCATCCTAATGGGGGGAAATCTATGCTGCCACCCACTAGTAGCTCCTGGGTGGAACACATGGGACAAACCCTCACAAGGGAAAAATACATATACCAACACAGGGGATGCCCGAGCAGGTTTGAACGTATTTGGTCAAAATGGCTAGACACACCAGGATTAAGCCCAAGAGAGCTTGTGATGTCCAGACTCCTGCAGTCTCTTTAAACAGGAAGAGGGGATGCAAGACAGATTGTATAATACAAACAGTGAGGGCTGTGATGGTGGAACCAGGGAGAGGTGAACTATTGATGTCTGGAGAAATGCAATACGTTGATAGATCAGTTGAAACAAATACCGTATACATGTACATGAACCAAACAGGAAATAACAATGTATCTGTAATTGCAACCTGAACATTGATTGTTGGAAAATATGTGAATGTTCAATAAAACCTTTTTTGATTAAAAAAAAAAAATAGGAGCAGAACAACAGCAATTGTCTCCAGGTAGCTTTAGGTGCACACTGTGCAGAGGACGCACTACACTAACTGTAAATGCTGTAGCTGCCTGCCTGTGGCATTAATAGGATCAGAAGAACACCCCTAATTTTCTTCAGGTAGCTTTAGGTGCACACTGTGCAGAGGACACAGTGCACTAACTTTAAATACTGTAGCTGCCTGCTGGTGGTATTAATAGGAGCAGAACAACAGCAATTGTCTCCATGTAGCTTTAGGTGCACACTGTTCAGAGGACACACTACACTAACTGTAAATACTGTAGCTGCCTGCCTGTGGTATTAATAGGAGCAGAAGAACACCACTAATTTTCTTACGCTAGCTTTAGGTGCACATTGTGCAGGGGACACACTAAACTAAATTGTAAATACTGCAGCTGCCTGCGGTACTGTACCAATAGGATCAGAAGAACACTAATTTTCTTCAGGTAGCTTTAAGTGCACACTGTGCAGAGGATGCACTACACTAACTGTAAATACTGTAGCTAATAGGACTAATAGGATCAGAAGAACACCAGCAATTTTCTTCAGGTAGCTGTAAATACTGTAAAAACACCTGCCTGCTTGTCAGTAGTAGGAAGAGAATAACAGGAACGGATCTACCTAAACTAAACACAGTATATATATATATATATATATATATATATATATATATATATATATATATATATATATATATATATATACAGTGGCTTGCGAAAGTATTCGGCCCCCTTGAACTTTTCAACCTTTTGCCACATTTCAGGCTTCAAACATAAAGATATAAAATTTAAATTTTTTGTGAAGAATCACCAACAAGTGGGACAGAATTGTGAAGTGGAACGAAATCTATTGGATATTTTAAACTTTTTTAGCAATTAAAAAACTGAAAAGTGGTGCGTGCAAAATTATTCGGCCCCTTTACTTTCAGTGCAGAAACTCACTCCAGAAGTTCAGCGAGGATCTCTGAATGATCCAATGTTGTCCTAAATGACTGATGGTGATAAATAGAATCCACCTGTGTGTAATCAAGTCTCTGTATAAATGCACCTGCTCTGTGATAGTCTCAGGGTTCTGTTGAAAGCGCAGAGAGCATCATGAAGACCAAGGAACACACCAGGCAGGTCCGTAATGCTGTTGTGGAGAAGTTTAAAGCCGGATTTGGATACAAAAAGATTTCCCAAGCTTTAAACATCCCAAGGAGCACTGTGCAAGCGATCATTTTGAAATGAAAGGAGTATCAGACCACTGCAAATCTACCAAGACCTGGCTGTCCCTCTAAACTTTCAGCTCAGACAAGGAGAAGACTGATCAGAGATGCAGCCAAGAGGCCCATGATCACTCTGGATGAACTGCAGAGAACTACAGCTGAGGTGGGAGAGTCTGTCCATAGGACAACAATCAGTCGTACACTGCACAAATCTGGCCTTTATGGAAGAGTGGCAAGAAGAAAGCCATTTCTCAAAGATATCCATAAAAAGTCTCGTCTAAAGTTTGCCACAAGCCACCTGGGAGACACACCAAACATGTGGAAGAAGGTGCTCTGGTCCGATGAAACCAAAATCGAACTTTTTGGCCACAATGCAAAACGATATGTTTGGCGTAAAAGCAACACAGCTCATCACCCTCAACACACCATCCCCACTGTCAAACATGGTGGTGGCAGCATCATGGTTTGGGCCTGCTTTTCATCAGCAGGGACAGGGAAGATTGTTAAAATTGAGGGGAAGATGGATGCAGCCAAATACAGGACCATTCTGGATGAAAACCTGTTGGAGTCTGCAAAAGACCTGAAACTGGGACGGAGATTTATCTTCCAACAAGACAATGATCCCAAACATACAGCAAAATCTACAAAGGAATGGTTCACAAATAAACGTATCCAGGTGTTAGAATGGCCAAGTCAAAGTCCAGACCTGAATCCAATCGAGAATCTGTGGAAAGAGCTGAAAACTGCTGTTCACAAACGCTCTCCATCCAACCTCACTGAGCTCGAGCTGTTTTGCAAGGAAGAATGGGCAAGAATTTCAGTCTCCCGATGTGCAAAACTGATAGAGACATACCCCAAGCGACTTGCAGCTGTAATCGCAGCAAAATGTGGCTCCACAAAGTATTAACGCAAGGGGCCGAATAATTTTGCACGCCCCACTTTTCATTTTTTTATTAGTTAAAAAAGTTTCAAAAATCCAAAAGATTTTGTTCCACTTCACAATTGTGTCCCACTTGTTGGTGATTCTTCACAAAAAATAAAAATTTTATATCTTTATGTTTGAAGCCTGAAATGTGGCAAAAGGTTGAAAAGTTCAAGGGGGCCGAATACTTTCGCAAGCCACTGTATATATATATATATATATATATATATATATATATATATAACTGACTCGCCTGCCTACTCTATCTAATTTAAATCAAATGACACTGTCTCTCTGTCTATTTCTCTGTCAACGCCGGAACACACTACACAGGGCCGCTGTGCAGGCGGCCTTATATAGTGTGGGGCGTGTACTAAACCCCCGAGCCATAATTGGCCAAAGCCACCCTGGCTTAGGCCAATTACGGCTCTCTGTACAGATGGCGTTGTGATTGTCCAAGCATGCGGGTCATAGTGCATGCTTGGCCAATTATCAGCCAGCAAAGCACTGCGATGCCGCAGTGAATTATGGGCCATGATGCTCCACTCTAATTTGGCGTGAACGGCCCATATCGTTCGGAATTCGGCGAACGACCGAACAGTCAATGGTCAAGTCGAACATGCGTTCGATCCGAATATGAAGCTCATCCCTAATGGTGATATAAAACATTGTACAAAGGGGTCAAGCAACCTCCAAGTTGTAAGTCTGCCTATAAATGCAGAGGTCCTTCACCCAACCTCATTCTTGAATAATCTACAGATTAAAAACTTGGCCATGTTCATGGTAGGGCATGCTCATACCCTCTCTCCTAGACCATAAACCTGATATGATTATGGGTGGCGAACAGAGATCACAGTCATTTCTTCATTACCTCTGAGAAAGTTTCTCATTGGCTAGATCTTCACCATAATAACTAATTTTCTTTGATTATTTCTCCCTCAGCTTTACTGCCACATATGGTTGACTATTTGAATGGTAAGTACTTAGAATTTTGTATGAATATTTTTCTACTTTCCTTTATTAAAATGGATGTAAACCCAATGTCATCCTTTCCAAACTACTGCCATAGGGATTATCTATAAGGATATGCATGCCTCCTCCATGTATCTTTACCTGTCAAATGTCTCCCCTCTGTCTGTTATGAGACCCAAAAAACTGCAGATTCTGTGGGTGGGTCTGTTGTCTGGAGCTCGGTGGGTGGAGTCGTGATGTCAGTAGACTCCCCGTACACCTCTACACTCCCCTTGTCAATGTGCATTTTCTCCTGTGTATTTCTTACACTGAACTTCTGCTATGATCTCTAACATCCAGTGAAAAGACTGGAAAGTAACCACATGACTACAGCATGCCAAATCATGCTGAGGTGTGGAACAGCCAATCCTTGCAGAGCTGCTGAAGAAAGGAGTGGGGGTGGGAATTAAAAAATAATGCATGTCTTAGGCTAGTGCACAAGATATGTAAATCACCTGTCACTCACAGCAAGGGGGAGGATTTGACAAAGATTTTCTCTGTTTGTCAAGTTTTATCTCACTGAACAATAAAAGAGGATTGCTCAGAGCTGGATTAACTCTTTGTGGCAAGACTGGGCACAAATGATAGGAAATCTTATACTCTACATTATGACATAAAAAAAATGTCCACTTTAAAGTACGCTATAGGCTTTGGACTGTGAGGGAAACCCCCAGTCTCTTCTATGACATACCCTCCTGGATTTTTCTTTTGAGAGGCCCACAGTGATTAAGAATGTTTGACCCCTTGATCTTTTTAATCTGACAACTTCGCCTTTCTTCACAATTACCTGTAATAATAAAATTTGAACACTTACTGGCTTACTAGACCCTGGGATAAACGCTCTCTAGTTAAAAGGACTGGGCTTTCTATGATAATTACCCTAACATTATGACCTTTAACACCTTAAACACAATCCCTGAGACTTTCCCTTTTCAAGAACATATGTTTATCCCTTTTTTACATCACCAGGGACACAAAGAATGATACACAACTTCTAGGCTTCAGTTATAGTGGGTGCACCTGAATGATATTCCACTTTTCATTTGGTCTATGAACATAGCTCCTTATAGGCAGTAGCAAGTTTGGCTATATGATGCCTAATACAAACCATTCAAATCTTTGTTCTTTTGCCTAAATCAGTGCAATTTTGCACACCCAGAATTCTCTGTCATTGTTACTTTGCACGTTTCTTTTCTACAAGACATTGTTCCAAGTTATGTTGTATTTTGGACCTATTAAAATGTTTGTTCTGGGTTTATACTGTTAAATGTTGGGGTAGATGCAGAGCTGGGAGGGTTAGAGACTTTTGGGGAATAATTAATTTCTGGGTGCTTACTGTGTGCCCCTTATATATCTCCAAGAAGTATAGCTGGAATAGATGCTTATTATTCCTATTCCAATCCATGGTCAGCTGTTTACATATGGTTGTAATTTGGTATAGACTAATTTTCAACAAAATGTTATGACCCCTTTAAAATTAGGACTACTGCCCTCCAGTATCTTAAAAATATATCATTGTACTAACCAACATGCACCTGGTGGGTAATTTGCTCCTGGCCTTAAAATTTTTGTGATTGGGATAGGACATTTGTACTAGAATCCTGACATTGGATTCAGCCAAGGCATTTAACTATGTTGAGTGGTGGTTTTACAATGTTTTGGGTTTGATTCTGTGCTTATAGCTAGCTGATCCTTTTATTTATTTATTTCAGGTACTTATATACCGTCATCAATTAACGCAACGCTTTACATAAACATTGAACATTCACATCAGTCCCTGCTCTCAAGGAGCTTACATTCATACATAGACATACTAGGGCCAAATTAGACAGGATCCAATTAACCTACCAGCATGTCTTTGAAGTGTGGGAGGAAAGCCACGCAGGCACAAGGAGAACATGCAAACTCCAAGCAGGTGGTTGTGCAAAAGTGCTAACCACTATACCACTGTGCCATCATAGAACGTTTGTACTTAGTTCTTACTGTTAATGGGTATATACTGGATCTTTTTACCTTGTCCAGAGGTTGTACTGTTTACACTAGCAGAGGAATCTTTGGCTAGTTGCATTAGGGCAAATTCATCTGTGAAAGGATTGATGTTTGAGGGTTTTCATGAGAAAAGAGGATTGTACACTGAAGACACTGTATATTACTGTATCTAGGGGATTCCAGACTGTTCCCTGCCTAGGGCTCAACATCTCATCGAGATATTTGGCAAATTTTCTGGTTTGCATATTAATTGGAAAAAATCTAGACTTTTACCAAAAGACAATTTCCCCTATATGGCTGGCCAATCCTTACCTCCTCTACTACTCAATTTTTTTGTCATTCAAACCTCAGAGGCTCTACTGGAATTTAAAAACATGTCCTCTGGCATTTACAGATTTATATTCTTTTGTAATATTTCAGAATTGTTGAGGCTATTCTTAGACTCTTTGTTTGGGGCTCTAATAGACAGAAATTAAATGGTCAATTGTCCTGAACCTACCAGATTATGGGGGATAGGCACTTCTTCATTTTGGTTTATATTATCAAGCTACTCAGTTGTCCCATATTTAATATTAGACCCAAAAAGACAAGTTACGTATCCTTGCCTTAATTAATGTACTTCCTTATCCTATATATTCAGACCCTCGTCAAGTTCTTGCCACACGAGATACTGTAGAAGTCTAGCCCAAGACAATTTAGTTTCAATAAAATGTTATTAAAGCACAGTACAAAATACACATATGTAAATACAAAACATCAGGTGACATACAAATATATGCATTTTCGTTTGCAAAGATGATATGCCCCGTACACACGGTCGGACTTTGTTTGGACATTCCGACAACAAAATCCTAGGATTTTTTCAGACGGATGTTGGCTCAAACTTGTCTTGCATACACACGGTCACACAAAGTTGTCAGAAAATCCGATCATTCTGAACGCGGTGACGTAAAACACGTACGTCGGGACTATAAAAGGGGCAGGGCCAATAGCTTTCATCTCTTTATTTATTCTGAGCATGCGTGGCACTTTGTCCGTCGGATTTGTGTACACACGATCGGAATTTCTGACAACGGATTTTGTTGTCGGAAAATTTTATGTCCTGCTCTCAAACTTTGTGTGTCGGAAAATCCGATGGAAAATGTGTGATGGAGCCCACACACGGTCGGAATTTCCGACAACAAGATCCTATCACACATTTTCCGTCGGAAAATCCGACCGTGTGTACGGGGCATTAGACATAACAAGCAGAGGTGCATGAGCCTGAATTTCAATAGATGCCAGACATGTGCTGAGTCTTACAAGAGTGTAATAACTAATCCAGTTCAAATCAAATAAAACACATAAAAAACAACCAATAATCAATGTAACCACATAATTAAGGGTTCTGGCTTTACCTACATGCAAGCATATGTCTACTGCTAACACTAATAAATTACAGGGTATAATTCAACCCATGGGGACCATTGTTGTTGAGTCTACTCCACTCTTTAGATGTACTTTATGAATCACCTCAGAGATATCAGAGGCATTACCAAATTCCCAGATATGTGCAATAACATTAGGAGCCACAAGATATGCACCACTATTACTCTATAGTGAGAAGGATACCCATCATTAGAGATACCTAATAATGCTAAACTTGGGTTGGGACTAGATAGCACAAAAGTAACAAGAAATTAAGGGAAAGACCAAATACCAAAAGCCGCGAACATTCTCTGACATGACATGCATTAAATTTACTAAAGCTCCAAAATGATGCCAACACAGAGGAGCGGCATCTTTATAAATCCTAGACAGTCTGAAGGGTGTGAAGTATCCCTGGAGTAGCATTTTAATGAAATTGTTCCAGTGAGAAACACTAATGCTCCGTACACATGATCGGACTTTCCGACAACAAAACCGTGGATTTTTGTTTGAAGGATGTAGGCTCCAACTTGTCTTGCATACACACGGTCACACAAATGTTGGCCAACAATTACGAATGTAGTGACGTACAAGACGTACGTGATATCTTCATTACGAACGCTAGTTATATCTCCAGCTCTTACTTGATTCCGAGCATGCGTGGACTTTTGTCCGACGGACTTGTGTACACACGATCGGAAAGTACGACAACAACCATTTGTTGGCGGAAAATTTGAGAACCTGCTAGCCAACATTTGTTGGCAGAAAGTCCAACAACAAATATTCGATGGAGCATACACACGGTCAGACTTTCCGTCAACAAGCTCACATCCAACATGTGTTGTTGGAAAATCTGAGCGTGTGTACGGGGCATAAGAGTATGTTTTGGAGTAGAGGATATGGCCTTCTGCCACACAGTTGAAGTGACCACTTGTAATTTTTTTTTCTAGTTAAGAATCAAGGAGATTTTCAGTATTATAACTAAGGTAAGAATAAAACCACTATAGTGAAAAGTGAATAACACTGTGCTAACCCAATATGTGGCAAAAAAGCGGCTACATACAAATATGACCAATATTCAAAACATATAATAAAAATAAATGTAGCGCTAATAATGAACTGGCTAATGGTGATAAACTGATCAGTGGGAATAACCCACTGAAACCAAAAGGAGAGTATATAAATGTGACAAATATAACACAGTAAAGAAGTGAAGTTCAATATTGACCAAATAAGCAACAATGGAATGGTAGTCCCATGATAAAAAATATGTAAAGTGAGTCCAACATGAATGGGGAATCTTCAGGTCTGTGTATCATCAGTTAAAAGATCTTGAACAGGAAACAGATGAAATACGCCTACCAGAGATGGTGGATTTGGATGTCGGTGACACCGAATCGAACAGGCTCAGAGATCCTAGATGGAAGTGGTTGTTCAAGGAACCCCGGATCTCAAAGGGAATCCTTCCTCTGTTGTCCCAATCACGACTGCCAGTCCAGAAGACCGAAGGGAAGTCCAAGCCTCATGGAAGTCTCAGACGTATAAGTGGCTCCAAAAAAATATATAAAAGCGCCAATGGTGCAGATCAAATGGTATATTTATTGGATGACACCAATAATCCAAAAAACTGTTAAAATTAGCGTGATCATATTAATGAATAAAATCAAGTGTAGGGAAGAGTGTAGCTCGCCCGACGCGTTTTATCCAATTGGACTTCAACTGGGCCATCAAAACTTTTGATGCCCCAGTTGAAGTGCAATTGGATGAAACGCGTTGGGCAAGCTACACTCTTCCCTACACTTGATTTTATTCATTAACCTGATCACGCTATTTTAAACTGTTTTTTGGATTATTGGTGTCATCCAATAAATATACCATTTGATCTGCACCATTGGCGCTTTTATATATTTTTTTGGAGCCACTTATACATCTGAGACTTCCATGAGGCTTGGACTTCCCTTCGGTCTTCTGGACTGGCAGTCGTGATTGGGACAACAGAGGAAGGATTCCCCTTGAGATCCGGGGTTCCTTGGACAACCACTTCCATCTAGGATCTCTGAGCCTGTTCGATTTGGTGTCATCGACATCCGAATCCACCATCTCTGGTAAGCGTATTTCATCTGTTTCCTGTTCAAGATCTTTTAACTTATGATACACAGACCTGAAGATTCCCCATTCATGTTGGACTCACTTTACATATTTTTTATCATGGGACTACCATTCCATTGTTGCTTATTTGGTCACTATTGAACTTCGCTTCTTTACTGTATTATATTTGTCACATTTATATACTCTCCTTTTGGTTTCAGTGGGTTATTCCCACTGTTCAGTTTATCACCATTAGCCAGTTCATTATTAGCGCTACATTTATTTTTATTATAAGACTAAAACCACAAAATTCTTCCTATAGTTGAAGGTCATAATAATAAAACCACACAATGGAGTCAATGTTAATTGCTTTAATGCCGCGTACACACGAGTGGACTTTACGGCAGACTTTGCCCGGCGGGCGGGATTTCGTCGGACAATTCGATCGTGTGTGGGCTCCAGCGGACTTTGTTTTCTCAAAAGTAGGACGGACTTATGCCGCGTACACATGAGCGGACTTTACGGCGGACTTTGCCCGGCGGATTTTTCGACGTACTTTACGACGGACTTTCTGAATGAACGGACTTGCCTACACACAATCCACCAAAGTCCGTCGAATTCGTACGTGATGACGTACGACCGGACTAAAACAAGGAAGTTCATAGCCAGTAGCCAATAGCTGCCCTAGCGTGGCTTTTTAGTCCGTCGAACTAGCATACAGACGGCGGACTTTTGGACCGGACTCGATTTCAACGGATAAATTTTAAACAAGTTTCAAATCTAAGTCCGTCCAACTTTTGAGAAAACAAAGTCCGCTGGAGCCCACACACATCGAATTGTCTGACGAAATCCAGTCCGCCGGGCAAAGTCCGCCGTAAAGTCCACTCGTGTGTACGCGGCATTAGATTTGAAACATGTTTTAAATCTTTCTGTCAAACTCGAGTCCGGTCGAAAAGTCCGCTCGTCTGTATGCTAGTTCGACGGACAAAAAGCCACGCTAGGGCAGCTATTGGCTACTGGCTATGAACTTCCTTATTTTAGTCCGGTCGTACGTCATCACGTACGAATTTGATGGACTTTGGATGATTGTGTGTAGGCAAGTCCGTTCATTCAGAAAGTCCGTCATAAAGTCCGTTGAAAAGTCCGCCGGGCAAAGTCTGCCGTAAAGTCCGCTTGTGTGTACGCGGCATAAGAGGATAAGAGAGGTGAAAGTGTTGTTTCTCCATAAAAGAGAACACTCTTTCCCCTTCATTACAACTGTTAAGATCATCTATGATGCATAAGCCTTTGGTAAAAGAGATGGACGGGAATTTTTTTTTCTTGAATCTGACTTACCTAGGTGGATGCAGGATCGATCTAATGCTGCATCCTTTCCCTGCCAGCTCTAACTCTAAGAACCGAGCCATAAAACACCGCCAATTGCTTGGTTCTCAGAGCTTCCTGAGCAGAGTGCTGGTGATTATCAGTCACAAATCTCTGCTCTCCCCCCCCTCCCTCACTGGAGTGCTGGGCTGTGGAGGGGGTGGGGGCGGCCAGACAGGCATGTGGGTGGATCCCGATCATATGGTCACGATCCTTCCCAAGCCTGGACCAGCTCTGTGACATCAGCCAGCAGTCTGCTAAAAACAAGTCACAGGTGTGAAGAAAGATCTGCACTCTTGTGATCCGCAGGGGAAGTACAGCCAAACAAATTTTGTCTGTACTTCTTTAACCAGGATTTCACATTAAGATTTGGAATTAAATGTTCATATACTGTTACTGGGTTGGGCATAAATATAGTGGATTTTTCAAAGGATTTATTAGTAATAAGAGAGTTCCAAGCCATCAAAGAAACATGTATCAAGGGAAGCACAATAGAGGTAAGAGGTGACTAAATCATTTTAGCCAGTAATAAGGCTGGGAGGTACCTGCCAAACATTGTTGCACGTTATAGAGATACCCATAGCTTTGAGGATGGGCAATCAAACCAATATTTCACTTGGTTCAACAACACAGTTTTATGGTAAGTGGAAATGTCAGGGAAACTTACTCCACCTTTTAGAATGGTTATATGTTAGTGCATATATACACCAGCGCCAAAAAACAATGTATCTTCAAATACTGTGTAAAAAAGCATCTGCTGTTACAAACCTGTGAGCAGGGGTGTTGCTACGTGGGAAAAAGACCAGGGGCTTCAGCCCGGAGGTAAATCAGGGGGTGGGGATGACAGTGAGGTGGGGTGGTCGGGGAGGGCGGGTTTGGGGAGGGTGATAGGCTCACTTGCTTAACACTGATCTACGTGACATACACTGACCTATCTGACACATGTACTGACCTACCTGACATACACTGATCTATCTGACACATACACTGACCTATCTGACACATACACTGACCTATCCGACACATACACTGACCTACCTGACATACACTGACCTATCTGACACATACACTGACCTACTTGACACACACACTGACCTACCTGACATACACTGACCTACCTGACACATACACTGACGTACCTGACACATACACGGACCTACCTGACATATACGGACCTACCTGACATACACGGACCTACCTGACATATACTGACATACATGACTGACCTGACTGACATGCATGACTGACTTGACGGACATACACGACTGACCTACCTGACATACATGACTGAGCTGACCGACATACATGACTGACCTACCTGACATACATGACTGACCTGACTGACCTGACTGACATACATGACTGACCTGACTGACATACATGACTGACCTACCTGATATACATGACTCACCTATCTGACCTGACTGACATACATGACTGACCTGACTGACATACATGACTGACCTATCTGACATACACAGATTGTTGCTGCTCAGTGCTCATCCTTACCTGTGGTGTGCGAGTACACTCATCCCAGGCCCCGGCATTCACCATCAGACAGCCAGAGCCAGGATAGAAGAGCCGCCCGCCCATATGATGGACATCGCACGTCCCGCGGTCTCGGCATTGGATGAGTGTGACGTCCGTCATAGGAGCCGGGTCCTAGAGGTGGGACTTTTTGTACGTCACTCGGTCGCGCTGGTGGGAGATGGTTCCCTGTTGCTGCGGCTCGGGGCTAATAATGCATTTAGGGATTTTGAGACCTGGGGCTTTTTGGGGGCACACGTGGGGCTCCAGCCCCCGTCAGCCCCCCTCCCGACGCCACTGCCTGTGAGTTATATGTGATAAATGATACACTGGAGAAAAACTCAGTGATTACAGGGCTTGCTACCATGTATCCAGCAAATTGCAAAGTAACAATAAAGTGACAGTGTGCAATCAAACAATCAAAAAATTAAACAACAATTAATTGCTGTGGCAAAAAACAAAAATATAAATATGTTGGAAAATTCGTGATGAAGTCCATGTAACAAATGAATAAATCTGTAATCCTATGTAGATAAATCTCTCAAATGCAGGAATAGTTTTGGCTGCATGTAGCCTGCACTATCCAATAATGTACCGAACCATCCTTCCAAAATTGTATCCCAATTTTTTAATCTCTTTGTGTCTTTTGGAAGGAACGTTCTGTACATTATTTTTGTTGTTTATGTCCCTTTTAGCTAGTTTTTAACCACTTCCCACCCGGCTACTGCATATGTACGGCTGGGTGGGCGCTCTCACCTTCTGAGTGGACGTTTAGGAACGTCCCTCAGGAGGAGGGGGATCACGCGTGCAGGCCCTCCTGATCACATGACGACTGTGTCCAATCACAGCCATCATGTGATGTAAACAGAGAGCCGGTTGCTAGGCGATAGGCTCTCCTCTCTTCACACATTAGTTGTCGGTGAGGAGAGGAGAGCAGATCGCTGCAGCCGGCTGGTGATCAATGTGTATGAGCTGTTTTTTACAGCTTTTTACACACTGATCACCAGCATAGTAACACACAGTGTAAAACACAATGTCCCAAAACACATGTCCCCAAAACACATGTCCCCACATAGTAAAAACACCTGTCCCCCACATATGTCCCATTAAAATCACATGTGCCAATGATTATCTGCAAACAAGTTGTCCGTGATCACCTGTGCACATCTGTACATGGTCATTTGCATACATCTAGAGAAAAGGAAAAATAACTGTGCTTTATGGTATTAAGATATGAAAAAAATATTAGTGAATAAAGCAGCAATTCTAACAATAGAACACCAATTGTTAATACAAATAAAAAAGAAAAAAGAATTGCGCTAAATAAGTGAAGATAATTACATGAATTAAACAGTGACAAAATTTAAAAAAAAAAAAAACACAATTAATGCACAGAGTAAATGTGAATAAAAATGCATGAAACCTTGTGAAAACTGCTTGTAGTCCAAAAAATAAATCTTAAACTGCAGTGAAAGGGGTGGCCCTAAACCACCAATATAAAAATAAAAATAAAAGTCCAAGTGATTAACAAATATTCATCTGTGAAAAACGGGAAGGAATCCACCACCAAGAATAGAAGGGGTCACTCCTTACCGAATGGCCACGATCCCCCACTACAGAGGATCATAGCTCGCAGATACACATTAGCACTGGCAATAGGAACCCACATCAGCATCCGCTAGCGGTCGTGTGGAAGAGCTGTGTAAATCCCAGGACTGGATGGACAGTAAAGCAAATCTTTTGGCAGATAAGCGGAAGTGCAACGGAAAAGGAGAAGTTTGAGAACTCGCAGAGGATGTTACAAGGAGGCAGAAAAAAACAATTTGCATACATCTGTTTGTGATCACACGAACCAATTATTATACACTTAACGGGATTTTTTTACCAAAGACATGTAGTAGAATACATTTTGACTTAAATTTATGACAAAATTCGATTTTATTGCATTTCTTTTAAAATAGAATAAAGAAAATATTGTTTTTTTTTTCTTATTTCCGCTCTTTTTTTGCTTATATCGCAAAAAATAAAAAACGGAGTCATCAATAAATACCACCAAAAGAATGCTCTATTTGTGTAAACAAAATGATAAAAATTTCATTTGGGTCAAGTGTAGCATGACCGCGCAATTGTCATTGAAAATGCGAGAGTGCTGAAAGCTGAAAATTGGTCTGGGAAGGGAGGGGGCAAAAGTGCCCAGTATTGATGTGCTTAAAAAAGTGTTTAGAAAAAAAAAAAAAAGTCTATACATTGCCTTTAATATGATGTGTTATATCGTCTAAGCTGGACTTAATCTTCCAGGTAAATTCAATAATGTAGTGCAAAGAACAAAGATTAGTATGCACAACCTTATTGTTTTCTGGGCTGTGTTTGCAAAGTGCTGTAAACCTTAGCAACTAATGAAAACTGACCTTGGGGTTGTTTGATTTCAGAATTGCACTTTGAACAACCTTTTTTGCTTCTTGTACTGTATAATTGATGAGACTGTATGCCTGAGTAAATAGCTAAAAAAATAGGATTTATTTTGCAAAATTATCAATAAACTTTTATTTACAGAAGTGTATCTCCTTTTTTGTGGAATTGCATTCAGACTAATCATTTACTGCACCATTCATCAAGTAACACTACAATCACGTTAATCTTTCTGACTAAGACCACCTCCCAATGCTTTTCTAATTAAACATTAACTTTTCATTTCAAGCTAGAAGTCTTATGTTAAGAAATTGAATTTAGAAAGCATTGCCTATTAACAAAGAAAAATAAGAAACATGGTAGCATACCATCAGGAACAAAACACTCATTCGGTTTTGACATAATGACACATTCTTTTTGTATTTATGTACTAATGCACCCATAGGAAGCATGCAAATTGTATTTGTGTCATCATCACATGGGGTGATAACTACATCAAGGAAACCTTTGTATATGATGGTACTTATTTTACCAAGTACATTTTTAAACATTTGTATTTTTAGAGTATGAACTGCTTTGTGTTGTTTATAAGATAAATAACTGAGCTCTAAAGACTTTTTTAAAATACAAAGTGTTTGTTTCATAATTTATTTAAAAAATACAACTGCAAGTAGTAGCAACTGAAGATTAGGTAGAGTACAGACCACCCCAACAGCACACTTTTGAATAGAGGGAGAGAGAGAAGATTATCTTAGGTTCATTCATTGTAACCCATATTACGTAATAGATAGCAAAAAGCAATAAACTGGTTCAAAAGTCAACCCCAATCTCCTTGACCTCTTATACCTTTTTTGTCTATTATGCGACCCCCCAGAACTTAGCATGTGACCCAATGTGCCCCTGAGATAATTTAACGATGTACACTAAGTGCTATTGGTTTTGGTGGGCTGTAGTGCCGGCATATTGGGAGTTTTAATAAATTGGATGTTCAGAACTATTTGTACCATTTATTTATTTTTTTTACATATTTTTCATTTTTTGACACCTGAGGGTCATCCTCTACCATTTGATCCAAGTGGGAAGTCCAATGGATGGCAGCTACCAATTTGCACAATACAGTTTTTGAATAACCTGAGGCTGGATTTATTAGATACAAGGATATATTGATCTCTAATTATCTGGGTTCCTGCCAATTGTTGAGTGGCAATACATATTTGTTGGTGGTGATTTCTGGAAGAGAAAATGACCGTACTTGGTGACAGCTCTAACAGTGGCATTGCTGGAAGTTGAAGGTGTCTGTGGACTTTAGTTTCACTTTAAAAAAAGCCTTTGCTGTCCATATGGCATATTAGAACAAGATTAAAGTATGCCATTGGAACACATGTCCACCCAGACAGCCATCCGGGTGGCACATAACCCCGATCACCTGACCCTGCCCGAATAAATAGGCTCACCCAGCAGGCCAAGGACAAAGAAACCCCTGCCAATTGGAGACAACGCATCCAGTCCTAGTCTGGATTTACTAAACCCTTGTCAATCTAATGCCACAGATAGCAATGCCATCTAGTGACAGAAGAGAGAGGTGCATCAAACCCAGATTTAGGAAAAGGTCAGTGGATCTCCCTAACAGACAGGCTGGTTACCGCCTAGCAAACTGAATTTGTTAGTAACCCTGCCTAACACCAGAGTGCTACATGTCTATAGCTATGATTAAGCACTGTTAAGAGTGAAACGTGTCAGCTCGTTTGTCCCATTTTCTGCTGTGGCTTGTATTTTTAGATTTTTTACAATAAAGGCTATATTCCGGAGTGCGGCTGTCCAGAACATCCTTTTTGCTTCATTTGCTATATGCTTGGCCTGCACCGAGTATTCCAGTTTTGAGGAGAGTCTTATATCCATATATCCACCTGGAGCGGCGATCCCTTCCCCTGTTACATGTCTATAGTCAAAAGTATTTTGAGTCTGCTAAAAATGTTTTGGTTTTATTTTTATTGTCAGAGGAAAAAGTGGCCCCATTGGAAAATTGCCCTGAAGAAGAATGAATCTACCTAAAAGGGCCACAGACAGCAATAAAAACTTGACAGTAGTTCTAGCCTTGCACAACTCAACCAAAAAATGTTACGTTTGGTTATACTTAAGGCTGTATATTTAGCTTTTTACATCTCACTTCAATATCATTTGTTGCATGACTCAAACCTGGAGGTATTATTTGCAACATCTAAATTATACAAAATATAATTTTACAATAAAAATATGAACCTTTACTGCAAGCTTAAAATGATTATAAAGTCTCATTATAAAAATTTTAAAAAATAACAAACATGTTATACTTACCTCCTATGTGCAGTGGATTTGCACAGGGATGCCTCTTCTGTGCTCCTTGTCCCTCCCTCCTGTTGAGTGCCCCCACAGCAAGCAACTTGCAATGGTGCACTCAAGCTGAGCTGCAGCTCTGTGTGTCCATTCTGACATGGAGCTGCTATTCAGCCCTGCCCCCTCTGTCTCCTGATTGGCTAACTGGCTTTGATTGACAGCCACGGGAGCCAATGGCACCGCTGCTGTGTCTCAGCCAATCAGGAGGAGAGACCTGGATAGCTGAGGGACTCGAGAACATCGCTGGACAGAGATGGGGTTCAGGTAAATATTAGGGGGTGCTGGAGGGCAGCCGCTGTACACAGAAGGCTTTTTATCATAATGCATTAAGATAAAAAAACCTTCTGCCTTTACATCTCCTTTAAAAGTAATTTATGATAATTACATTTTAGATAAGCCTAATCAGATAATAGACAGTCATCCTAACAATAGAGATGTTTTAGAGGAAAACAAAGTATATGATTCATACTGTGGCCTTCCAAATATCCAATAGCTATGACATATGAATAAATTGAACTAAAAAAACTAAAAAATGACAAAACTAGTTATTGAATGAAATGAATGAAGTATAATGAACCTAATAGAACTTTGATGGGAAAATGTAAATAATAAATATAATTTCAATTGAATAGGGCTATTTTATAGTTCTAAATAGACACAAAAAATAATAAATATATACTGTATTTATCGGCGTATAACACGCACCGGCGTATAACACGCACCCCAAGTTTAGGAGGGGCCTTGTCAGTGCAGCCTTGTCAGTGCAGCCTTCCCCAGTGCAGCCATGTCAGTGCAGCCTTGTCAGTGCAGCCTTGTCAGTGCAGTCTTACCCAGTGCAGCCATGTCAGTGCAGCCATGTCAGTGCAGCCTTGTCAATGCAGCCTTGTCAGTGCAGCCTTATCCCAGTGCAGCCTTGCCCCAGTGCAGCCTTGCAGCTCGCAGTTTGATCCCCTGCGATCCTGAGCTTCAAAATCTCCGACCGCGATTTGAAAATGGTGCCGCCGGCGCTGAAATACACAGAGCCGGTCCTCGGCTCTTCTCGGCAGCTCTTGTTCACTTTTGGCTCCACTCATAGTCCCACCCGGGATGGGCGTGACTGTGAGCGGAGCTATCCGATCCTAGCCGAGTACACTCGGCTAGGTTCGGGCGGCGCTCGAGTGAAGCTGAAAGTGGCCGAGAAGAGACGAGGACCGGCTCTGTGTATTTCGGCGCCGGCGGCGCCATTTTCAAATCGCGGTAGGCGATTTTTTAGATCTGTCAGCTCAGGATCGCAGGGGATTGGCGTATAACACGCACCCGCGATTTTCCCCTGATTTTAAGGGGAAAAAAGTGTGTGTTATACGCTGATAAATACGGTAATTTCTAACTTTGTGATGGGGTAAATTAAATTAGTCTCAAACTTTCATACAGAAATAGCCCCTTAGCTGAGAAAAGACTACAAAGTAAATGCAGTCTAAGTGGATGATCTGGAAGTGCCATCAATATTATGTATTAAAGATGGGCAACCTCAAAATATTTCCAGAGACAGAGACTGAATAATGAGTTTCTGGATATAGCAGGAAAGGATGTGTCAAAAAAGGAAATACATTTGTTGCATATTAGAATTTTTTCATATGTTACAAGTGCATAAACTATTTTTAATACAATTTTTGATTATTTGTGCAGAGAACACCCATGGCACTAATTTTGAAGAGAAATTACAGCACAAGTAGCACATTTTTATCACTTTTTGGTTTGTCAGATGCCTGCCCTCACTGAGCTCTGTCTGTTGTTCCTTCTTTTTAGGCTACAGTCACAGTAATTTCTGCAGTTTATTTGTGCATTAAAGTTGTGGAGCGAAAATTTTCAAAGACAGAACAACATCTTAAGCTTTCAAGTGTCAGAAACTGATAGTGGCCTCTTAAGAGAAGCTGATAACAGCAACATTGATTATAGCTCTAATTCATTTAGTTGCAGTATTCTGGTAATAATACTATTATTATTATTATTATTATTATTATTATTATTATTATTAATATTATTATTATTACTATAATATATATAAGAGCAACTATTGGAGGACCTAGATTCTGCAGTAGCAGCTTTTCAATAGTAGTTCAAGTGATCACAGGTACCTTACAAAGCTGATTAAAGAGTTCTTAATGCAATGTCCTTTCAGCAAGAGCTTCTCCAAAGCTCTCCTGGATATTCTTACACACAGAAAAACTTTTATGAAGATGCTTCTTCTGAGTAGCTTGGGCCTCTGCCACAGGCTAATTTAGAATCTTTAGACATCTGTTATAAGCCAGTTTAGATATGTGGGCCTCTGTCATGGGTTAGTTTGATTTCTTAGTTCTAGCTTTAGCCCCCCCTTCCCCCCCAAAAAAGAAATATTTCTTCACTTTGGTTTCCTCTGCAGGCAAAGGGCCTGGGAGGGAAGAGACACTTCTTTACCTTGACATTCCCTAGGGATATTTCTGAAAAAGTTTGGTATAAGATTTTTGTACTCTTTAGAGAATTTATTGCCCCTTAATGAGGAATAGCCATGTCATAATTAGACTGTATTAGACTTCATGGCATTCAGTGCAAACCATGATGTCAGTTTATAAAAGGAAGAGAGCTATTCAATAGCAAAAATGTTTAATACAAGCCGAGACAATATTTAAGTTCTAAAATAAGGGTCCCTTCTTATCCTAATGAAGTCCGTGTTAATTGTTGGGTGAAAAGTGTTGAGGTAGTGATGTCATCACATGCAATGCTGGAGTTTCTGCTGTAATATGACCTAATACTCAGGGCACTGTCTAAATGGAATGGATGAGAGCCTGTAGAGAAGAGCAGTCTGAAGTACCTCTGGACACTGACCAAACTTAGGTGGACTTTAATATTTTAGGAGCATGAACTCCTCCAAAACATTTACTTATTTCATGTATATACAATAAAGAATATTGAATATTCTAATTAAGTTACACTGCGTAACACTTGGTCCGAGGGGTTTCTTTAGCCTCCGCCTTTAACAATATTAAATATTGGGTTACAAGATCAGCACCTCTAATTCTTGGTGAGTCAGCAAACTTTAGTAACTTATTCCCTTTTGTCATTAAAGTGTATACAAATATTTAATCTGTCTCCTCAGCTCACATCACTGGAATAAATAAAAAAAAATAGCTAGGGACATTCCAGCCTAATCATGATCCACTTACTTGTAAAAACAGCAACATTCAGTGGTGCAATGGCATAGGAAAATGATAACCCTTTCTCTAAATGGACACATTTGATTCTGAGATTTTATAATACCTGTCATACGTGCATCTTAGAGATGTATCCTGATGTTTGTAAAGCCTGTATAATAATACCCTCAATTAATTGTGATAATTGTATGTATTTGATTTATTATTTTCACCTGCTGGAAGTGTTAACAGAACATTTCATAAACTATAGTACTAAAAAGTGTCCTTTGCGCTGGTGGATGGTAAAATACAAAAAACGGTGATGACTAGGTTGTTTTAAATATGATTATTGCTATTAAAAAAAGTGATAATATTGCAGCAAAATGGGGGTGTTTACACCAATACTTAATACAGTAAATAATTAAATAAATTTTGCGCAATATTGATGAATGATAAATTAATTTGTGTAAAAACTGTGTAAAAAATAGGCAAAATAATAGCTATTAAGATAGTGGTTGCTAAAGCTATTGCTGTAAGGATGAAAGATCTCTATATTGCAGCATATAGCTATTGCCACTATCTTTTAAAAGGGTGATAATATCAACTCTAAAATATCCGTGAATAAAAATATATATAAATGGCTGCAGTGGTGGTATAATTCATATCTAAAATTGCCGTGAATAAATAACACATCCTTCTGCAGTCATTAATAATCAGTGATATGTGCAACCAATACATATTATCATGAAGCAGTAGACATAAAAGACAGTGAACATAAAGATTGTGCAATGACAGTCCGCTTCAGTTCTATGTTAAAGTGCAGGTGATAAAAATCTTGAAGGAGATAGATGGGTAGCAGCATATAAACAGTCTATAAGTATTCCTTCTATTCAATTCTGGCATATGTAGTATAATGGGTATATATCCCTGCTGGTGGTGTCTCCTAGTGTGGTCTCACAGAACCCTCACCTTCAATCTGCAGTAAACAGGCATTCAGTGATTGTAGCTTTAAGATGTAGCAGTAGCACTGGGAACCTCACTTTCTTTGTTACTATTTCTCCATCGTTTCTTCTATGTGGCTCAGCTCTAGTTTCCTCAGCAGTGGAGGAGATAAACAAATAGGGGAGGGAGAGAAAAGAAGGCTCCACTAGCGTGATATAGTTTTAAAATCGGAGGGGGGGTATTTATTTTAGGTATTGCTCTTACATTTAATACATTAAAAACAGGCAGAGTAAATGAGAAACAGTCTGGCGTTCTCAGCGCCCTCTCACTTGTGCTTCAGATCGTGTGTACCGCTCCAGCCAATCCCTACGCGTTATGACACCGTCACGTGTCTTCATCTGTTTTGTTTTTTTGTTTTTTCATCTGGGGACTGCCCCAGATGAAGACATGTGATGGTGTCGTAACGCGTAGGGATTGGCTGGAGCGGTACACACGATCTGAAGCACAAGTGAGAGGGCGCTGAGAACGCCAGACTGTTTCTCTTTTACTCTGCCTGTTTTTAATGTATTAAATGTAAGAGCAATACCTAAAATAAATACCCCCCCTCCGATTTTAAAACTATATCACGCTAGTGGAGCCTTCTTTTCTCCCCCTTCCCTATTTGTTTATCTCCTCCACTGCTGAGGAAACTAGAGCGGAGCCACATAGAAGAAACGTTGGAGAAATAGTAACAAAGAAAGTGAGGTTCCCAGTGACTACTGCTACATCTTAAAGCTACAATCACTGAATGCCTGTTTACTGCAAATTGAAGGTGAGGGTTCTGTGAGACCACACTAGGAGACACCACCAGCAGGGATATATACCCATTATACTACATATGCCAGAATTGAATAGAAGGAATACTTATAGACTGTTTATATGCTGCTACCCATCTATCTCCTTCAAGATTTTTATCACCTGCACTTTAACATAGCACTGAAGCAGACTGTCATTGCACAATCTTTATGTTCACTGTCTTTTATGTCTACTGCTTCATGATAATATTTATTGGTTGCACATATCACTGATTATTAATGACTACAGAAGGATTTGTTATTTATTCACGGCAATTTTAGATATGAATTATACCACCACTGCAGCCATTTATATATATTTTTATTCACGGATATTTTAGAGTTGATATTATCACCCTATTAAAAGATAGTGGCAATAGCTATATGCTGCAATATAGAGATCTTTATGCTGCAATATGCTGCAATATAGAGAATATAGAGATCTTACAGCAATAGCTTTAGCAACCACTATCTTAATAGCTATTATTTTGCCTATTTTTTACACAGTTTTTACACAAATTAATTAATCATTCATCAATATTGTGCAAAATGTATTTAATTATTTCATAAACTATGATATTTGACTTGAAACACTTGAATGTTTTTGTAATAAGCCACTTTTATTATCCCTATACTGTATAACTTTGTTTTGTAAAACTATAAAATGCTACTGAATTTTTTGAGCACTCAAATGTAAAAAGTATAAACTGTTCTTTACTAAGCAGCCCTTTTGTAGAATTATAATACATATGACAAAGTATCTAGTAACATTAATTTAATACATTTGGTTGACTTATTTTATAAAAAAAATAGAAGATTAAACATTTTCTTTTGCTACCAGTAATGCTATAATGCATATCCCAATTACAGTGCATAGCGTGCTGTGGGCCTAATTAAGCAGAGGGATTTCCTGTGTTGTTGTGATTACCCAATAAACGCTGTAATTGTCTGAATTAAAATATGACACTCATGAAATTTAAACATCTGAGACTGAACATATATCAACTATATCTACTCTGCAATATACAGTACATTCAGTAATTGGGTCTATCTGAATTTAATCAGCCAGATACATTTCCAAATGACAGCTATTACCCCTTTGATAGAAGATGTTTATAATAATTCACAAAACTGAATCCTATACTTCTATGTACGGTATATCACAACTGCTTACTATCCAGTTGTAGTTTACTTACCCTTTTCTCCATCCCCCAGCACATTCACAACAGGCCATTCCTACCCATAACCTTACTTTCCTGGTTGTCCTCCCGTCAGCACACTATGGGTTAACTGTTCCTCATTACCCTCAGGACCACCTTCTTCCAGCGTTATAAATCCCTGTCCTCCCCTCCCCCTTGTGTTCTTTTTTCATTGGTCACCAGGCCATCCGACTGAACTCCAGCTACACCCCCCTACCGAACCTCCCCCCCCCCAGGTTGAGCCTCTCCTGGGGTTGGAGGGTCCAGAATAGATAGAGGTAAAGCCTCTAATGACACTGGATGCCCTGTGCCTGGCTGTGGGCATTTGTTGTCTAAAAGACACACTCATCTGTGGTGAGCTGAACAGGAATTTACCTGCATCTTCTCCCCTGGAGCCGAGGTCACCGCCAAATTACCTCATGGGGGGCGGGGCTTAGTGGGAGTGGCCATACGCTGCCGGGGTAACCAGCACACCATAAAGCCGGACACTGCAGCAGCGGCAGGTGCTGTGTATTTCAGGTATTCTGGTAAGTGATTTCATGGTCCTCCTCCCCAAACTCTCTTGAAATGTCTTATGTGCTTCTTACACTCTCTTCTTGCTCTTCCTTACCAGCCAGGTTCGGCTGAATTGCTTACTGTTGCTACTATTGGCCCCTCTGTCATCCTGCACTTCTCAGCTTGCTTGCTGCAGGTAAGATGGCCGACGTTTTAAAGGGGTAGGGCATAATATAAAAAAAAAATGTAAAATAAAGGAAAGGGAATAGGATAGTTACTAGTATGCGTTCATTACTTAACTTATTGTTTTCTCGTTCATCTGTAGCCATGAGCTCGCCACAGCAGGCACAAAGTTCTGCGGAAAGATAGGAGGGGTCTACGAGGGACAAAAATGGTACAAGAGTGCAGCACACGCAAGTAACGTGTTTCTTAATCTTTTTTAGGAGCAAGAGCCCTAAAAGAAGACATTCCCGGAATGAAAAGTCCCACCACCATTCTAGGTCCCACTCTAAACGGAGGGATCGATCTCCTAGTGGTCCAAGCCGCAGTAAATCTTCAGCGGTAGAACCACGGCAGTCCGGGAGACTGGCAGATGGCTTATGCTGGGCTTACGTGACACCAGCTGCTGTAGGGAAACTTCTATGTGCTGGATGCATTAAAGATGTGGCCACGGATAAGGAAGCAGAACCCCGCAGGGTTAAGGATTATATACATGAGGCAGTGACGAAAAGTATGCAGCTAGCCTCCTGCTCTAAAGAGGAACCTAAACCTGGCACCTCCGCAGATCAAGGCCAAATTTTTTCACTGTGGTTTCCTCTGCAGGCAAAGGGCCTGGGAGGGAAGAGACACTTCTTTACCTTGACATTCCCTAGGCATATTTCTGAAAATGGTCGGCATAAGATTTTTGTACTCTTTAGAGAATTTATTGCCCCTTAATGAGGAATAGACATGTTATAATTACGAACCTGTATTAGACTTCATGGCATTCAGTGCAAACCATGATGTCAGTTTATAAAAGGAAGAGAGCTATTCAATAGCAAAAATGTTTAATACAAACCGAGACTATTTAACATCTAAAGTAAGGGTCCCTTCTTATCCTAATGAAGTCCATGTTGATTGTTGGGTGAAAAGTGTTAAGGTAGTGATGTCATCACATGCAATGCTGGCGTTTCTGCTGTAATATGACCTAATACTCTGGGCGCTGTCTAAATGGAATGGATAAGAGCCGGGAGAGAAGAGCAGTCTGAAGTACCTCTGGACACTGACCAAACTTAGGTGGACTTTATTATTTTAGGAGCATGAACTCCAACACATTTACTTATTTCATTTATGGCTCCAACATTGGACCACAGCTGTGGCATCTAAACAGGCGTTATGTAATCTTCCATAGAATGGTAAGATGATGTTTGGAAAGACCCTGGAGGAGGCAATCAAACAGGTCACAGGTTACCTCAGACCTCTAAGAAAAGACAGCAACCTTTGCAGTCAGGTCAGTTTGATTCCAGAAGGGGCTGCGAGGCCAAGTCATATAGGCCAGCAATGGAGGGGTACACAGAGCTCTTTTTTGTGCAAGGTGAAGTCGACCGCAGAACAGGTGGTGAAAAAGACTGAGAAGTCTTTTTGGCGGTCAATCTGTCCAAACTCTCCAGGTTGGAGCAAGGTTGGCAAGATACTGGAGGGAATGGGCAACAAATGAGAAGGACCGCTGGATCCGACAGACAGTCAAACATGGATACAAGATAAGATTTCAAAGGAAATCTCCAAACATCTTTGTCCAAACACATTTTCCACAGGATCTGAAGAAACGCAAGTGCTTGCAGGAATACTTTGCCGAATTATCTCAGAAACAGGCAATTATGTCAGTGCCACAGGAGTGCCAGGGGAAAGGTGTATATTCTCCGATATTCCTAGTACCCAAAGCATCCGGAGACCTCAGACCAGTGTTGGACTTGAGATCCCTAAATCTTTTCATCATGCCCAAAAGATTCAGGATGGAATCAATGTATAGAATAGCATCAGTAGTTCAACAAGGTTAATCTCAATAGATTTGGCAGATGCCTACTTACATGTCCCAATCTACAAACATCATCAAAGGCACCTCATATTCACAATAGAGGAAAGACATTATCAGTTCAGATGTCTGCCCTTCGTCATCAACACAGCTCCCAGGGTTTTCTCCTAAATCCTTTTGGAAACTATGGCATTTATCCGATTGCAGGGAATAAAAATTTTCCATTACTTAGACGACATTCTTGTCATGGCACGTTCAAGCAAACAGCTGGCATTACAGCGCGATAGGGTGATAGCGATCCTGTTCAACTTTGGATGGCTAATAAACAGTCAAAAAAGCAATCTCATTCCTGCCCAATGGATGGAGTATTTAGGCATGATGTTCGACACGCAGTCAGGGCAAATTCTTCTACCAGATTGCAAGGTAGCTGAACTGAAAGCCTGTGTCTATAGAGTAATGGAATCACTGACGTTGTCGGCAAGAGATTGCATGACAATGTTGGGGATGTTCACCACAGCTATCCAGGCGTTACCTTGGGCAAGATTCCATATGAGAGCCTTCCAGGTGTCCTTCCTGGGACAATGGGATGGCCGGTCATTGGACCAGAAGATCTGGTTACCGGGACGAATCCGACAGAGTCTGAACTGGTAGACCTTGTCAGAAACCCTGTCACGGGGCATGCCTCTCAGCCCGGGAGACTGGATTGTAATTACCTCTGATGCCAGCCTCCAAGGCTGGGGGCCTCACTGCCTCTGCGAGCAGGTTCAAGGCAGGTGGAGTATCATGAAAACCAGACACTCCAATTTACTGGAGCTTCAAGCAGCATACATGGCCCTTGTGGCATTCAAGGGGATGATTCAGGGAGCTTGAGTCAAACTTCGATTGGAGAACCAGATAGCATATATCAACCGGCAGGGGGGAACCAGAAGTCTGGCATTACTCCAAGTGACGACCAAGATTCTCCACTGGGCCGAGACTCATGTGGAAGATTTAACAGCAGTGTACATTCCAGGCAGTCAAAACCAGATAGCGGACCACTTGAGCCGGAGATTTCCCAGCCAGGGAGAATGGGCAATCGGCAGTCGCTATATTCAACCAATTTTTGCCAAATGGGGACACCCAATGTAGACCTTATGGCCACACCAGAGAATGTGCAGGTACCATAATTTGCCGAGAGGTTCATGTACAATGGGGCAATAGCCCAAGATGCCTTCTCGATCTTGTGGCAGTTCCCCCTAGTGTACCTGTTTCCGCTAATCCCATTAATCATGAGGACCTTACTGAAGATTGTGAAGGAGGAGGTGCATGCCATCTTAATTGTACCCTTCTGGCCCAGGAGGCCATAGTTTCCTCTGCTCCTGCAGATTTCATCAGCCCCACCAGTACACCTGCCCCTCAGGAGGGATCTGTTATAGCAGGAACAATGGATGCACCCCAACCCAGATAGATTACGGCTGATGGCCTGGCTGTTGAATCAGCCTGATTGCATGCACAGGGCCTCTCAGAGGAACTAATTGCTATGTTTCTAGGGGCAAGGAAGCCTACAACAAATACCACATATTCCAGGATCTGGAGGAGATTTGTGGACTTTTCATTAGAACATAATTTCTCCCCATTAACTCCGGATATCGCAAATATTTTGGAATTTCTAACAAAAAGCATTAACTATAGGCTTGGCATACAACTCGATTAAAGTTCAAGTATCAGCCCTGTCCTGCTTCACCAGACACAGAGGAGCTAATGAGCCTTTTATAAAGCAATTCCTCAGAGCCACAATAAGAGTTCGGCCACCAAAGAAAAATCTCTTCCTAACTTGGGACTTGGGCACAGTTCTAAAAGCACTACTGCAGCCCCCATTCAGTCCAGCAGACTCATGCACACTGGGGTCTCTAACAATTAGGGATGAGTCGAACACCCCCCTGTTCGGTTTGCACTAGAACATGCGAACAGGCAAAAAATTTGTTCGAACACGCGAACAATGTTAAAGTCTATGGGACACAAACATGAATAATCAAAAGTGCTAATTTTAAAGGCTTATATGCAAATTATTGTCATAAAAAGTGTTTGGGGACCTGGGTCCTGCCCCAGGGGACATGCAAAAAAAAGTTTTAAAAACAGAAGTTTTTTTGGGAGCAGTGATTTTAATAATGCTTAAAGTGAAACAATAAAAGTGTAATATCCCTTTAAATTTTGTACCTGGGGGGTGTCTATAGTATGCCTGTATCCATACCAGGCCCTTCAGGTCTGGTATGGATATTAAGGGGAACCCCGGCCAAAATGTAAAAAAAAAATGACGTGGGGGTCCCCCTAAATTCCATACCAGGCCCTTCAGGTCTGGTATGGATATTAAGGGGAACCCCGCGCCAATTTTTTTTAAAAAAAACGGCGTGGGGTCCCCCCAAAAATCCATACCAGACCCTTATCCGAGCACGCAACCTGGCAGGCCGCAGGAAAAGAGGGGGACGAGAGAGTGCCCCCCCCTCCTGAACCATACCAGGCCACATGCCCTCAACATTGGGAGGGTGCTTTGGGGTAGCCCCCCAAAACACCTTGTCCCCATGTTGATGAGGACAAGGGCCTCATTCCCACAACCCTGGCCGGTGGTTGTGGGGGTCTGTAGGTAGGGGGCTTATCGGAATTTGGAAGCCCCCTTTAACAAGGGGACCCCCAGATCCCGGCCCCCTCTGTGTGAAATGGTAAGGGGGTACCCCTACCATTTCACTAAAAAACTGTCAAAAATGTTAAAAATGACAAGAGACAGTTTTTGACAATTCCTTTATTTAAATGCTTCTTCTTTCTTCTTTCTTCTATCTTCTATCTTCCTCTTCTTCTGGTTCTTCTGGTACTTCTGGTTCTTCCTCCGGTGTTCTCGTCCAGCATCTCCTCCGCGGCGTCTTCTTCCCTTCTTCTCCTCAGGCCGCTCCGCATCCATGGCATTTAGGGAGGCTCACGCTCTTCTCTTCATCTTCTTCTCTTCATCTTCTTCTCTTCATCTTCTTGTCTTCATCTTCTTTTCGGGCCGCTCCGCATCCATGCTGGCATGGAGGGAGGCTCCCGCTGTGTGACGCTTCTCCTCTTCTGACGGTTCTTAAATAATGGGGGCGGGGCCCCCGGTGACCCCGCCCCCTCTGACGCACGGGGACATGACGGGACTTCCCTGTGGCATTCCCCGTGATGCCACAGGGAAGTCCCGTCAAGTCCCCAATGCGTCAGAGGGGGCGAGGTCACCGGGTGCCCCCCCGTTATTAATTTTAATTTTGCCAGGGTTCCCCTTAATATCCATACCAGACCTGAAGGGCCTGGTATGGAATTTAGGGGGACCCCCCACGTCATTTTTTTTTTAAATTTTCGCCGGGGTTCCCCTTAATATCCATACCAGACCTGAAGGGCCTGGTATGGAATTTAGGGGGACCCCCACGTCATTTTTTTAAAAAATTTTGGTTCGGGGTTCCCCTGTGGGGAATTCCCATGCCGTTTTTATCAATGAACTTCTATGTGTATTGGCGGACCGGCAATGCATTAATAGCCGCGAGTCGTTTTAAATGACTTTTTTTCATTTGAAATGTCATTTTGCTGTCAGACTGTTCTAAACACGGGAAACATGCGCCCCTTTACAGGCATACTATAGACACCCCCCAGGTGCGAAATTTAAAGGGATATTACACTTTTATTGTTTCAGTTTAAGCATTATTAAAATCACTGCTCCCAAAAAAACGGCCGTTTTTAAAACTTTTTTTGCATTGATACATGTCCCCTGGGGCAGGACCCAGGTCCCCAAACACTTTTTATGACAATACCATGCATATAAGCCTTTAAAATTAGCACTTTTGATTTCTCCCATAGACTTTTAAAGGGTGTTCCGCGGCATTTGAATTTGCCGCGAACACCCCAAATTGTTCGCTGTTCAGCGAACTTGCGAACAGCCCATGTTTGAGTTGAACATGAGTTTGACTCGAACTCGAAGCTCATCGCTACTAACAATCAAGCTGGTCTTCTTGACGGCCATTACAATGGCCAGAAGAGTATCAGAATTAGCAGCCTTATCCTGTGAAGAACCATTCTGCATTATTTATCCGGACAGAGTGATTCTGAGACCCTCTTCAGCCCTAGCCTCTAAGGTAGTGTCAAGGTTTCATGTAAACTGGAAGGCAGTGTTACCTTGCTTTACACAACCTCCAGAGCAGATGAACCAGTTGGATTTGAGACCTCTGGATATGGTCGGCTTGATATCAGCATATCTTCAAAGAGCACAACAGATACGCAAATCAAATAGTTTGTTCATCTTCCCTTCCGGACCCAAGAAGGGGGAGGCAGCACCATCGAGGGTCTTATCCACCTGGATCACAAGAACTATCTCCTTGGCATACAAGAAACAGGGTCTTGCTCCTTCACAAACTATACAGGCTCATTCTACAAGAGGGATGGCAGCTTCTTGGGCATCTGTGGCTAAGATCTCGATGGAAGACATATGCAGGACTGCTAGCTGGAGTTCCTGTGAGACTTTGGCTCGGCACTACAAACTAGATGTTGTCGCCACTAGCTCTTCGATGTTTGGAGTGGCAGAAGTCCTTTATCCAATTAATTAATTAAAAGTGTGATGTAGCATAAAATTACAAGTGTTGTTGTTTCTTTCCCTCCCTATATTGGCTTAGGTATATTCCATAATGTGCTGACGGGAGGACGACCAGGAAAACGGAAAATTGTTATCAATACTCACCGTAATTTTCCTTTCCTGGTCCGTCCTCCAGTCAGCACAACTTTGCTTCCCTCCCTAAGTGGCCTGTCGCCGCCAAGAACATGAGGGGGAGGGGAGGACAGGGATTTAGAACGCTGGAAGAAGGTGGTCCTGAGGGTTAATGAGGAACAGTTAACCCATAGTGTGCTGACGTGAGGACGGACTAGGAAAGGAAAATTACGGTGAGTATTGATAACCATTTTCCATTTTTTCATGATATTCACTGTGGGGGCCTGTGCAGCCTCTGCCTGAAACCTTAAGAAATCTTTACAGGGTACATGACCACAAAATCCATTTATACCAATGAAATACTTGTCCTCAGCTTGACCGACAGACTGACTGACTGACCTTTTCTAATGAAAAGGTTTTTGAGGCTGTGCAGCACCAAGCAGAAAAAATTGTGTACTAGGAAAAGTATAACCTATTATGAATGTTCTGAGGAGTGGAGAAGTAAAAAGGATAAGCAAATTAAAAGCGCATTTATTTCTTCAAAAGGAACTTGTGCCCTTTCAGGAAGGCTGCATTCAGACTTCAGTGTTGTGAATTGCCTCGAATCTGCACGCAGTTTGAAAGCGCTGATGTGTAAATGGCAAATCGCGGGATTCGCATTTGAGATGCCACTAATTTGAATGACACCTCAAATCGCGTTGCAGGTCTGCTCGCAATTGTCACGTGATAAATTATGCTGTAACCGCAGCAACAGGTATCGTGGGAAGCATGTCTCCCAAAAGTAGCTCCTGAACTTTTTTTGGGCGACATGCTTCTCACGATGCGTGTTGCCGCGATTGCAGCACAATGTATCATGCGACAATCGCAGCAGACGCGCACCCCGATTTGAGGTGCCATTGAAATGAATGGCATCTCAAATGCGAGTCCCGCGATTTTCCATTCACACGTCAGCCCTTTCAAATCGCGGGCAGATTCGTGACAAATCTGCCCATGATTCAAAATGCTCAAGTGTGCATGCAAACGAAAGTCAACTCAACAGGATTGCTTTCTCTTGACTCCCTTGCTGTTTTGTGCAACTGCTGGAATTTTAAAAAGAACTACTTGGTACTTCTAGTGACACTGATCTTTGGTGATTGCTTGCTCAGGCATGAGGTCTTGTTATATGGGAGTGAAGAGAAAGTCCTCATCGCTATGCAAGCTCCAAATCATGACTTGAAGTCTACACAAAGATTCCTCTCTTTGCTACCAACTTTTAAACAAAGTCACAAGGATGCAATAGGAAGGTGGGTATGTGCATATGAGGTGGTGTGAAATATAAGGAGGTGTGAACCTGTTACTTTGCTCTTCCTATTATAAGAGGTATGATATATTTTATGGTACAGCTGGTAGAGGCTTGGTATCAGGGCTGTCTTAATGAGTGGGTACACCCGGGCACTGCCCAGGGGCCCCAGCTGCATGGGGGGCCCCTGCACTTTCCCCAAAGCAACTGGTCCTTGAGCCCACGCTGCCCGGAAATTGGGGGCCCCATGATGGCACTGAGAGTGATGAATACTGGTGACCCCACAATAGGGATAAAACTTTTTCGCAGAAGAGAGTTTAATAAGACTCGTGGCCACTCATTACAATTAGAAGAAAAGAGGTTTAACCTTAAACTACGTAGAGGGTTCTTTACTGTAAGAGCGGCAAGGATGTGGAATTCCCTTCCACAGGCGGTGGTCTCAGCGGGGAGCATTGATAGCTTCAAGAAACTATTAGATAATCACCTGAATGACCGCAATATACAGGGATATGTAATGTAATACTGACACATAATCACACACATAGGTTGGACTTGATGGACTTGTGTCTTTTTTCAACCTCACCTACTATGTAACTATGTAACTATGAATACGTGGGGGGGCAGGCTGGCAGTGGTGCGCCGTGCTGCGCAGAACGATACCTATTATTTCACAGCCAGCAGGGAGGGGCATGGCCGGTGCACCAGTGATGCTCTGACCCCGCCCCGTGCAGCTTGAATGCTCGGGACTTGAAGGCTGCGGGGTAGGAACTGGAGTGGGAGCTGCTGAGTCGGCAGCACTGAGAACCCACCTGTGGAAGTAGCATTGTGGATGGTGTCGTGATGAGCCCAGCTGTCCAGCACTGTTTGAACCGAAGGGCTTTGAATGCCCGGAGGGATGCTCCCTCCTCTGCCCCTTCTTCTGCCTGATTGATTGGTATAGATGAGTCCAGTGCTGGAGGTGGGCACATACCAAAAGTTCACATGCGCTGTATCTCCACTGGAAAAGGGGGCGCTGCATGGATGGAATTATGGTGCTGGGGGATATCAAGGGTGTATGGAAAACAATGCTGAGGGGTGACCTGGGGTGTATAGGGGGTAGCAATGCTAGGGGTATCTTGGGTGGCTATAGTGCTAGAGGTATCAGGGATGTAGAAAGGGCACAGTGTAGGGGGTATCTGGGATATAGTGGGGTCACAATACAAGGGGTATCTTATGGTCTATGGTAACAGTGCTGGGGAGAATATCTGGGGTGTAGAGGGGTCAGAGTGCTGGGGAGATATCTGGAGTGTAGAGGGTTCAGAGTGCTGGGGGGAAATCTAGGGTGTAGAGAGGTCAGAATGCTGGGGGGGATGTCTGGAATGTATAGGGGTCAGAATGCTGGGGGGATATCTGGGGTGTAGAGGGGTCAGAGTTCTGGGGGGATATCTGGGGTGTAGAGGGGTCAGAGTGCTGGGGGGATAACTGGGGTGTAGAGGGGTCAGAGTGCTGGGGGGATATCTGGGGTTTAGAGGGGTCAGAGTGCTGGGGGGATATCTGGGGTGTAGAGGGGTCAGAGTACTGTGGGAATATCTGGGGTGTAGAAGGGTCAGAGTGCTGAGGGGATATCTGGGGTGTAGAGGGGTCAGAATGCTGGGGGAATATCTGGGGTGTAGAGGGGTCAGAGTGCCGGGGGGTATCTGGGGTGTAGAGGGATCAGAGTGCTGGGGGGATATCTGGTGTGTAGGGGGGGTCAGAGTGCTAGGGGGATATCTGGGATGTAGAGGGGTCAGAGTGCTGGGGAGATATCTGGGGTGTAGAGGGGTCAGAGTGCTGGGGGAATATCTGGGATGTAGAGGGGTCAGAGTGCCGTGGGGTATCTGAGGTGTAGAGGGGTCAGAGTGCCGGGTGTATCTGGGGTGTAGAGGGATCAGAGTGCTGGGGCGATATTTGGTGTGTAGAGGGGTCAGAGTGCTAGCGGGATATCTGGGATGTAGAGGGGTCAGAGTGCTGGGGAGATATCTGGGGTATAGAGGGGTCAGAGTGCTGGGGGAATATCTGGGATGTAGAGGGGTCAGAGTGCTGGGGTGATATCTGGGATGTAGAGGGGTCAGAGTGCTGGGGGGATATCTGGGGTGTAGAGGGGTCAGAGTGCTGGGGGGAATATCTGGGGTGTAGAGGGGTCAGAGTGCTGGGGGGATATCTGAGGTGTAGAAGGGTCAGAGTGCTGAGGGGATATCTGGGGTGTAGAGGGGTCAGAATGCTGGGGGAATATCTGGGGTGTAGAGGGGTCAGAGTGACGGGGGGGTATCTGGGGTGTGGAGGGGTCAGAGTGCCGGGGGGTATCTGAGGTGTAGAGGGATCAGAGTGCTGGGGGGGATATCTGGTGTGTAGGGGGGTCAGAGTGCTAGGGGGATATTTGGGATGTCGAGGGGTCAGAGTGCTGGGGAGATATCTGGGGTGTAGAGGGGTCAGAGTGCTGGGGGGATATCTGGGGTGTAGAGGGGTCAGAGTGCTGGGGGGATATCTGGGGTGTAGAAGGGTCAGAGTGCTGAGGGGATATCTGGGGTGTAAAGGGGTCAGAATGCTGGGGGAATATCTGGGGTGTAGAGGGGTCAGAGTGCCGGGGGGTATCTGGGGTGTGGAGGGGTCAGAGTGCTGGGGGGATATCTGGTGTGTAGAGGGGTCAGAGTGCTAGGGGGATATCTGGGATGTAGAGGGGTCAGAGTGCTGGGGAGATATCTGGGGTGTAGAGGGGTCAGAGTGCTGGGGGAATATCTGGGATGTAGAGGGGTCAGAGTGCTGGGGGGATATCTGGGATGTAGAGGGGTCAGAGTGCTGGGGGGATATCTGGGGTGTAGAGGGGTCAGAGTGCTGGGGGGATATCTGGGGTGTAGAGGGGTCAGAGTGCTGGGGGGATATCTGGGGTGTAGAGGGGTCAGAGTGCTGAGGGGATATCTTGGGTGTAGAGGGGTCAGAATGCTGGGGGAATATCTGGAGTGTAGAGGGGTCAGAGTGCCGGGGGGGGGTATCTGGGGTGTACAGGGATCAGAGTGCTGGGGGGATATCTGGGATGTAGAGGGGTCAGAGTGCTGGGGATATATCTGGGGTGTAGAGGGGTCAGAGTGCTGGGGGGATATCTGGGGTATAGAGAAGTCTGAGTGCTGGGGGGATATCTGGGATGTAGAGGGGTCAGAGTGCTGGGGGATATCTGGGGTGTAGAGGGGTCAGAGTGCTGAGGGGGATATTGGGGGTGTAGAGGGGTCAGAGTGCTGGGGGATATCTGGGGTGTAGAGGGGTCAGAGTGCTGAGGGGATATCTGGGGTATAGAGGAGTCAGAATACTGGGGGAATATCTGGGGTGTAGAGGGATCAGAGTGCCGGGGGATATCTGGGGTGTAGAGGGATCAGAGTGCTGGGGGGATATCTGGTGTGTAGAGGGGTCAGAGTGCTGGGGGATATCTGGGATGTAGAGGGGTCAGAGTGCTGGGGGGATATCTGGGGTGTAGAGGGGTCTGTGTGCTGGGAGGATATCTGGGGTATAGAGAAGTCAGAGTGCTGGGGGGGTATCTGGGGTATAGTAGGGTTAGAGTGTTGGGGGGATATCTGGGATGTAGAGGGGTCAGAGTGCTGGGGGGATATTTGGGGTGTAGAGGAGTCAGAGTGCTGGGGGGATATCTGGGGTGTAGAGGAGTCAGAGTGCTGGGGGGATATCTGGAGTGTGGAGGGGTCAGAGTGTTGGGGGGATATCTGGGGTTTAAAGGGGTCCGAGTGATGGGGGGACATCTGGTGTGTAGAGGGGTCCGAGTGCTGGGGGAAAATCTGGGGTGTAGAGGGGTCATAGTGCTGGGGGGATATATCTAGGATGTAGAGGGGTCAGAGTGCTGGGGGGATATCTGAGGTGTAGAGGGGTCAGAGTGCTTGGGAGGCATCAATCTAGCAAATGTATTATATGCACAGGACAGCTTTGTTACTTTATGTATGTAGTATTTTCCCACTGTTTCTTTGCTGTACAGAATGATTGTTCATGTAGTTAAAGCGGAGCTCCACCCAAAAGGGGAGGCTCCACTTGTCTGCATCCTACCTACTTGATGTCTGTTTACCTGCACTGTCTCCATTGTAGGGGCCTCAGAGCATTACTTTGCCCAGGGGCCCATAATGTTATTACAGTTATGACAAACAATGGTTTAATTAGAAAAACATAAAATGTGTTTTGTACATGAAGTTTAGAAATATTGTTTATGTAGAATTAGGATTGCATCTGCGATAACTTATGTATGATTTTTGATGAAAAATTGGATGAATATTTAAAAATGACAAGCACAAATGTACTTACAGAACTTTGACAGAGGTTTTGATTGTTGCCGTGTCCCCACTGGAAAGATACAGCTTTGTCATTGGGTCTGGTAACCATTAAATACAGACAATTCTCTTTCCTTTAGAGAGATCTCTTCTTGCTTAATGCTGTTTTTATGGGACAGAAAGTAAAGGGAAATATCCCTGATGAAAAAGAAAACCTGACAGGGTCCAAACCCATCCCTACTCAATCTGTGTTTTAACAGTTGCATTATTGTATAGATTTTGACACCTATTGACATCTCCTGAGGGAATGGACACCGATCTACAAAAGACACAGAGATATTAAGTGTCCACCACAAATTTTGGATCCACAAGAAATGTATACTAATAGTTGAACTGAGTACTATCATGCAATGGGTTGATATACTTCTAGTATTTAAGTTAATTTATTGAGACTCCTCTGGGTTTCCACACTTCCCCATACTTTTTTATTTTTCACTTTTAATGAATTAATTATAATTAATGTTGTATCCTTTTTTTTAATTAATGTATTAATACATTTTAACTGAGAGTTAGAATATGTTTTTTTTTAAATACTTAGAAAAAATGTTTTAATATGAAATGCTCATTTTTATATGTAGCAAAACCCCCTGCAGGAGCTGCTGTATTTTAATTGGGCCTGTACTCTGCTTTGTTACCTCTTTGATTTCTCTCTGTCCCCCTGACACAGCTGTGGTATAATAGTGTGCAAGACTCTAAAGACTCTAAAGACAATTTCACAATATACAATGTAATATACCTTTTTATCTTTACCTTTGGTCTCCACTTGGTCGATAATGCAAAGGAAAACAACACTCACACAATTCTACTTAAACAAGAACTTTGTTTACTGTATTCACTTTTCTATTAGAACACCACAATATTATACAGATGTAAAGTGTTTGAAATAACTTGCTAATAATGTGCTAAGGAAAATATGATAAATGGCAGAGTGAACTGATTTCACTATGAGCACTGTCCTATCCTTTTCACGCTTTGTAACTATAATTGAATCAAAGACTGATTTAATAAAGTATAATACAATATTTAGGGAGCTCCCATTACTTGGTATCACAGTAACTTCAATATGACAGTGAAACACAAAGCCTTTTGTTTTATTAGACAGTCCTTCTTTTCTTCTTTCTTCTGCTAGCTATGAATAAAGTGAATTTGTAATCCAAGGGTTAATGGTTCCTGATCAAAGCAAGCTGAATATTGAATCAAAGTTATGGTACAGCAGCACTGCAACTATCTCTGATGCCAGTGACACAGTACCAGATCCTTACTGAAATACAGGCCCGGGGCCTATTTTGAGTTCAGTCTAATCCTTTGACTTTGCTTGTGGGACTATGGATCCCAGCAACTCTGTATTGTACAGGTGGACGCGTAAAAGTGCACCAAGGAAACTTTTGGGCAACAGCCCTCTCACCCAACCAGGTCAGCGTTGACAGAAAGTTCCGCTCCTGAGGTACTGGGTCCTGTCACCAGCCGGCCGGCACTACTGCGCTGCTCCACTCTGCACAATGAGACGTTCCGGAACTCCCAGATGGCTCCAACAGGCTCCTCTGGCTTCTTCCCAGTCTTGCTACGCCATCAGCCCAGCTCACTGGTGTGTCGCAGTATTGCTGCTCGGATCGCTCTTCCGTGGAGGTAGGCCACGCTGTGCTGGAGACCTCACACAGATCCTCCCAGGCTGGCCATGCGTGTCCAAGAGGCCTAAGATGGCCGCGTCGAGCCCTTTTATAATCTTCCCACAAAGCAGTTCTGTTTTCCTGCTGTTCATGGGAGTTAATGTGCATTATGGGTAGGTCAAGTTAATGTTCAATGCAAATAAACAAACACTTCCATGTCAACTTCTTGAACGATGAAAAACAAAGATCCAGTCCTTTCATATTTTAGCCGCTAGATGGCGCCAGATGCTAAGATATAACATACATTAAATTATATACCAAAAATGTGACCGCTACATATATATAATTATTAATATATAGTCTAATATATTTTATATTTTTTATATGTTGCTTACAGTTTTTTTACACTTACATAAGATGATTTTATAATGTAGTATTTTGCTATAAAATGTTGAAGCACTATTATTGATGCTGTGTATTTTTATTATTATTATTATTCAGGGTTTATGTAGCACCAACTGTTTGCACAGCACAGTGAAATAAAAGAAGGTTGAACACTGTGTTCAGCTACTACAAATTACAAGCGTGAAAAACATTGATAAGTGAAAAAATGTAATAATAATTTGCAATTATATATTAACAGTCCCAGTCCCACTTCATTGTGAAATAAAGTGCTTGTGCGTTGGTCAGATAAAAGGTGCTCCAATTCAGTGTGCAGACACAGGTGCCCCACATGGATGTGCACTCACCCTTATCAATGTTTTTCACGCTTGTTACTTGTATTAGCTGAGCGCAGTGTTCAACCTTCTTTTTTTTTTCACTGTGATGCCAGTGGGTTCATATTTCACACTGCTGTTGGCAACTATTTTATTTTTTATTTCTTCATTCACACTTTGGCGCAAAGTTTTTTCTTTGTTTTTTATTTTTTTTATTTTTGCTCAGCACTTTACAATATAAAGGGAGACAGTACAGTTACAATACTATTTAATACAGGAGGAATCAGAGGACCCTGCTTTAGATAAAAGAGGGAGAGTCAAGTGATACAAAAGGTAATAACTGTGGGGGATGAGCTGATGGATAAAATAAAAGTATAGTTGTTAGGGGCAGGATAGACCTCTCTCAAGATTTTTCAGAGTTTTCAGGGATTGTCTAAAAGTAGACTAGGAGAGTAGGAGACAGTTGGATAGATTGGGGTAGAGTTCCATCGGATGGGAGAGGCTCTGGTAAAGTCCTGGAGGTGAGCATGGGAGGAGCTGACAAGGGAGATAGAAAGCAGGAGGTCTTGGGAAGAATGAAAACAACCATGTGGTTGGTATTTTTAGACAAGATTAGTAATGTAGCTGGGGGCAGAGTTGTGGATATCTTTGTAAGTTGTTGTTAGTATTTTGAATTGAATTCATTGGGTGAGCAGAAACCAGTGGAGGGATTGGCAGAGAGGAGTAGTAGACACTGGACGGTTAGTTAGGTGAATGAGTCTAGCAGAAGCAATAATGATGGACTGAAGAGTGGATAGCCTATGTAAAGGTAAGCCAATGAGGAGGGAGTTGCAGTATTTGAGTCGAGAGATAACCAAGGAGTGAATTAGAAGCTTTATGGTGTCATTGGTTAGGAGGGGGTGTATTTTGGAGAAGTTGTGTAGGTTGAGGTGGGTGAAGTACCTGAAAAGTGCTATAGGGGGCTAGAAGGATTCTGACTCTATCTACCTTCCATCCGCTGAGTCTGAAGGAGTGAGTCTAGAGAAGGCCACAACGGAAGAGGGAAGAAGCAGTATCTGATTCATGAAGCCAGGTTTTAGCAATGGAAAGTAATTTAAAAGAGTTATGCCCTGTACACATGGTCGGATTTTCCGACAGAAAATGTGCGATCGGAGCTTGTTGTCGGAAATTCCGATCGTGTGTGGGCTCCATCGGACTTTTTCCATCGGATTTTCCGACACACAAAGTTTGAGAGCAGGCTATAAAATTTTCTGACAACAAAATCCGATCGCGTCAATTCCGACCGTGCGTGGCCATTCCGACGCACAAAGTGCCACGCATGCTCAGAATAAATTCCGTGATGGAACAGCTCGGTCTGGTAAAATTAGCGTTCGCAATGGATATAGCACTTTCGTCACGGTGCAATGTTTGAAATTGCTTAACCACTTCAGCCCCGGAAGGTTTTACCCCCTTCCTGACCAGAGCACTTTTTACAATTTGGCACTGCGTCGCTTTAACTGCTAATTGCGCGGTCATGCAATGCTGTACCCAAACGAAATTTGCGTCCTTTTCTTCCCACAAATAGAGCTTTCTTTTGATGTTATTTGATCAGCTCTGCCGTTTTTATTTTTTGCGCTATACACGGAAAAAGACCGAAAATTTTGAAAAAAAATGATATTTTCTACATTTTGTTCTAAAAAAAATCCAATAAACTCAATTTTAGTCATACATTTAGGCCAAAATGTACAAAAATACATTTAGCTGCTTCTCCTGAGTACGGGGATACCACATGTGTGGGACTTTTTGGGAGCCTAGCTGCGTACGGGGCCCCGAAAACCAATCACCGCCTTCAGGATTTCTAAGGGTGAAAATTTTTGATTTCACTCTTCACTGCCTATCACAGTTTCGGAGGCCATGGAATGCCCAGATGGCACAACCCCCCCCCAAATGACCCCATTTTGGAAAGTAGACACCCCAAGCTATTTGCTGAGAGGCATAGTGAGTATTTTGCAGCTCTCATTTGTTTTTGAAAATAAAGAAAGACGAGAATTTTTTTTTCTTTTTTCTTTTTTCAATTTTTAAAACTTTGTGACAAAAAGTAAGGTCTGCAAAATACTCACTATACCTCTCAGCAAATAGCTTGGGGTGTCTACTTTCCAAAATGGGGTCATTTGGGGTTTTTTTTTGCCACCTGGGCATTCCATGGCCTTCGAAACTGTGATAGGCAGTGAAGAGTGAAATCAAAAATTTACGGCCTTAGAAAGCCTGAAGGCGGTGCTTGGATTTCGGGGTCCCGTACGCGGCTAGGCTCCCAAAAAGTCTCACACATGTGGTATCCCCATACTCAGGAGAAGCAACAGAATGTATTTTGGGGTGTAATTTCACATATTCCCATGGCATGTTTGAGCAATATATCATTTAATGACAACTTTGCGCAAAAAAAAAAAAAAATTAAAAAAAATTGTCTCTTTCCCGCAACTTGTGTCACAATATAAAATATTCCATGGACTCGACATGCCTCTCAGCAAATAGCTTGGGGTGTCTACTTTCCAAAATGGGGTCATTTGGGGGGGTTTTGAACTGTCCTGGCATTTTATGCACAACATCTAGAAGCTTATGTCACACATCACCCACTCTTCTAACCACTTGAAGACAAAGCTCTTTCTGACACTTTTTGATTACATAAAAAAAATTTTTTTTTTTTGCAAGAAAATTACTTTGAACCCCCAAACATTATATATTTTCTTTAAAGCAAATGCCCTACAGATTAAAATGGTGGGTGTTTCTTTTTTTTTTTTTTTTCACACAGTATTTGCGCAGCGATTTTTCAAACGCATTTTTTGGGGAAAAAACACACTTTTTTAAATTTTAATGCACTAAAACACATTATATTGCCCAAATGTTTGATGAAATAAAAAATATGATCTTAGGCCGAGTACATGGATACCAAACATGACATGCTTTAAAATTGCGCACAAACGTGCAGTGGCGACAAACTAAATACATTTTTAAAAGCCTTTAAAAGCCTTTACAGGTTACCACTTTAGATTTACAGAGGAGGTCTACTGCTACAATTACTGCCCTCGATCTGACCTTCGCGGTGATACCTCACATGCATGGTGCAATTGCTTTTTACATTTGACGCCAGACCGATGCTTGCGTTCGCCTTAGCGCGAGAGCAGGGGGGACAGGGGTGCTTTTTTTTTTTTTCTTTATTATTATTTTTTTTTTTATCTTATTTTTAAACTGTTCCTTTCATTTTTTTTTAAATCATTTTTATTGTTATCTCAGGGAATGTAAATATCCCCTATCATAGCAATAGGTAGTGACAGGTACTCTTTTTTGAAAAAATTGGGGTCTATTAGACCCTAGATTTCTCCTCTGCCCTCAAAGCATCTGACCACACCAAGATCGGTGTGATAAAATGCTTTCCCAATTTCCCAATGGCGCTGTTTACATCCGGCGAAATCTAAGTCATAAAATGCTCGTAGCTTCCGGTTTCTTAGGCCATAGAGATGTTTGGAGCCACTCTGGTCTCTGATCAGCTCTATGGTCAGCTGGCTGAATCACCGGCTGCATTTTCAGGTTCCCTGTTGAGACAGGAGAGCCAGAGAAAAACACGGAAGACGTTGGGGGGGGGGGATTCCCTCCCACTGCTTGTAAAAGCAGTCTAGAGGCTAATTAGCCGCAAGGATTGCTTTTACATGAAAGCCGACCGCTGGCTGAAAAGAATGATACCAAGATGATACCTAAACCTGCAGGCATCATTCTGGTATAACCATTCAAATTCGTGAATGGCGTACCTGAAGACAAAAAAATGGTTAACAATAAAGCACAGTAAACGGTAAAGTATAAAAAATTGCATACCTGAAAAACAAACATGATAAAACATAATAACAATAAAACATTGCAGAATAGAATACAGTAAAAAAGAGCAGAACAATAGAGAGAATAGAGAGAGAGAGAGAGAACAATAAAACGACAACTATTTTTTTTTATTTTATATTTTTGTTTGTGTTTTTTTTATTTTTTTACACTTTTTTTTGTAACTGTAACTTTTATAACTGTAACCGGTTCCAGGTTCGGGTCTCTCAAAATGCGATGGCATCTTGGGAGACCCTGTGAAAGTGTGTCCTAGTCTGTGCAATGCTGTACCCTACGCTAATACTCAACTAGTGCATGGTAGCGTTCAAAACATTCACCAATGCAAAGACCAGGATTGTCAGGACAGGAGGGACAATAATAGCGGGTGTCACGCCTATATCCGCGCTTGCTGCAGACACAACATCTTTTTGGGGGGGTTCGTTGAGTAGGGGTACTCGAGAGGACATAAAGAAAATGCCTCTCATGCAGCCGACTGCATTTGGTTGGGGATGTGAATGGGGGAAGTACGGGCGCTGCAGAAGTGGTGGGTTCCCAATTAGGATTGGCGAATGCAGCAGGAAGGGCATTATGGGCATGACGGGCCTGTGTTTGTCTTTTTGGTGGCAGTGGGACACTACTTGTGCTTGCCACCTCACCAGCTTGAACTGCACTTATGGGACTCGCCACGTCACCAAGTGTTACTGCAGTGCGGGTTTGACTACGACCAGGGTGTACTAGGCCGCTGGTGCTTGCCAGTTCACCAAAACGCTACCAAAAAAACTGTTAGCGATCGCAGGGATCAGGCCTGACTCTGCGAACGCTGCAGTTATGCGTTTAGTGTTTTGTAAGTAACAGTGATCGATCGATACTGCACTTGGGTGGGCTGGGCTGGGCCGGGCGGAGGGGCAAAACGCAGGTGCTAGCAGGTATCTGGGCTGATCCCGCTAACACTGCGTTTGTGGGAACCCTAAACTGCTGGGGACGCTAGTATAGATCTGATCGGATCAGATATTGATCCGTTCAGATACTATACCACTAAGGGAGGTGTATGCTGCGTGCGTGAGTGTTAGCGCTACTGGCGCTAACCTGACGCTGCCTGGGGCAGGTGCTTGCCAGTTCACCAAAGCGCTACCAAAAAAACTGTTAGCGATCGCAGGGATCAGGCCTGACTCTGCGAACGCTGCAGTTATGCGTTTAGTGTTCTGTATGTGACAGTGATCGATTGATACTGCACTTGGCTGGGCCGGGCGGAGGGGCAAAACGCAGGTGCTAGCAGGTATCTGGGCTGATCCCGCTAACACTGCGTGTTTGGGAACCCTAAACTGCTGGGGACGCCAGTATAGATCTGATCGGATCAGATATTGATCTGTTCAGATACTATACCACTAAGGGAGGTGTACGGTGCGTGCGCGGGTGTTAGCGGTACTGGCGCTAACCTGACGCTGCCTGGGGCTGGTGCTTGCCAGTTCACCAAAACGCTACCAAAAAAACTGTTAGCGATCGCAGGGATCAGGCTTGAATCTGCGAACGCTGCAGTTATGCGTTTAGTGTTTTGTAAGTGACAGTGATCGATTGATACTGCACTTGGGTGGGCTGGACTGGGCCAGGCGGAGGGGAAAAACGCAGGTGCTAGCGGGTATCTGGGCTGATCCCGCTAACACTGCGTTTTTGGGAACCCTAAACTGCTGGGGACGCTAGTATAGATCTGATCGGATCAGATTTTGATCCGTTCAGATACTATACCACTAAGGGAGGCGTATGCTGCGTGCGTGGGTGTTAGCGGTACTGGCGCTAATCTGACGCTGCCTGGGGCGACGCATATCACCGCCGGGCAATCAGGGGGCTAAACCTTTATTCGGTAATAAACGGCGGGTACCCTGACACTATAAAAAATAAAGGAACTAACCAGCGTCACCCGCAACGGTTATACGGTGATCAGGGGTGAAAGGGTTAACTAGGGGGCAATCAAGGGATTAAAACATTTATTAGATAGTATATGGGGGTCCCTGACGCTAGAAAACGCTGACGGCAAACCTAAATATTTACGTCCCTAACTAGCGTCACCAGCAACACTAATACAGCGATCAGAAAAATGATCGCTTAGTGACACTGGTGACGGGGGGTGATCAAGGGGTTAAAACTTTATTAGGGGGGTACCCTAGACCTACAGGGGGCTAATACTCACTGCCCTAACACTTCTAACTGTCACAAACTGACACCAATCAGTAATCAGAAAAAAAAAAAATACTGCTTGGTGTCAGTTTGTGACAGGGGGGGGGGGGTGATTGGGGGGGGATCGGGGGCGATCGGGGGGGGTCGGGGGTGTAAAGTATGCCTGGCATGTTCTACTGTGTGTGTGTTGTGCACTCACATGTCTTCTCTCCTCGGCGCTGGAACGGAAACTGCCAAGCCGAGGAGAGATGACATCACATCCTCTGCCTGTGTGAAACTACACACAGGCAGAGGAGGATTCCCATTGGCTGGGAGCGATCGCGAGGGGGGGCCCACGATCGGATGGTCTCCCCCTTGCCTCTCATCGCTTCCAGTCACAAGCCGACCGCCGCTGGCACCGGGGGGGGTCCGATTGGACCCCCCGCCCGCGGGAGGCAGATCCCGTATGGGTACGTGATTCTGCCTGCCCGTGCCATTCTGCCGCAGTATATCTGCGTTAGGCGGTCGGCAAGTGGTTAATGCAGCGCACTCTGTTCTTCTTTATAATGCGAGAAGAATGAAGTAGTTTTGCTGCTCATATTCACACAGACTTCTCACAAACTTCTTTCTTTATTATTTATCGTGATTTTATCACTATATCTGACTAAAAAATTTTAATTTTTTTTTGGTTTGTATTTTTTTCATGCCTGATCTTGTTTTTTTTTTTGTTTTTGTTTTTTAACTCCAGAATAGTTTTGGGTGTGTTTTGTGTGTCAAGTTACCACAACACCATTATTATCTTGTATTATTTAATCTCAAGGAGGTTATTTGGTGTTGGTGTCTCTTGTTAATTTCACATTGTCTTTTTGAAGGAAAACACACATAGGCGAGTATAATTGAAACAAAAATTCCTTTATTAAGGGCTCATAACAACAAAGAGGGAGGCAACACTGGAGAAACAGCAGAAATTGGGGAAGCCTTTGGCCCCCAGGGCACACATCAATTATTTTACTACAAATTTGGTGGCCTGAGGAGTCCATATATAAGGGAGTACAATCTGGTCTAGAAGTCCAAGAGAATCGTGAACAGCAGCAGATGACATCTATGTTCCCAGGCTGTGGTCATACAAGAGCCTGCATCTTTTGTCAGACCAGACTGAACCCAGGCCATCACTCTCTGGTCTTCCTTCCACTCTTCCTTCCACGCTGTGTCTGTGGTGGTGAAGTTGTGGCAGGAGGAGGAGGAGGATGGTCCAACTCACACAGGTGGGTATTGGGTGTTATTTCGCCCCTCACCCCCTTAGTTAAGGTTTTATAAAGAATGTCCTCACACATGAGGCGTTGGCCCTCCTGCATGTCCTTCAGTTTTGTGGCAGCCATGCAGGAAAAGGTCTCTTCGCAAGTGGGGAAGGCTCTGAGGGACGTGGAAGCCTCCTGAATCAGCCTGGGTGCTGAATCCTGTATGTTACTCCCCTTCCTGGGTCTTTTGTTTTGGAGGCGGAGGGGAGGGACCTGCGATTCTGTCAGGCTCCTACTGGGCCCGGCCTTCTCCTGGCTGCCACTTAGCCCCGCCTCCTCCTGGCTGCCACTAACCCCCGCCTCCTCCTGTGTGGCACATTCTACAGCTTCTTCCTGTGTGCCACATTCCACAGCCTCCTCCTGGCTGAGGTCTTCTTGTCTATGAAAAAAGGGCATAGTTTTTTCTTCATCAATCACACACATATTTCACCTCCTGACTGTTGCAAATTAAATGTTAACAGATATAAAAGACTATCATTCTGAGCCCAGCATTTTTCATTTTTGTCCCAATTATTTTTGCCCACTACTGTCTATTGATATGTAAAACTCTTTATTAAATCAGCAATTAGTGATCAATAATAACATCTAGTAAACATCATTTATTTATTGAACAGAAATCTGTAGAACAATGCTATACCTGGCTCCAGCTGGGCTCCTCCACTTCTTCCTGGCTGGAAGTCCAAGGTTGGACATCAGAAGCCTCAGCTGGGGTGGAAGATAGGGTGGAAGGAAGAGTGGAAGGAAGGGTTGAGAGGGATTCCCTGACTTCAGTCTGGTCTGACAGAAATCACAGTCTCTCATAGTACCACAGCCTGGGGACATAAACGTCATCTGCTGCAGCTCCTGATCTCTGGGAATCCGTGACCTTCTTGCGCTCCCTTAGATAAGTGCTCCTCAAGCCACCAATTTTGGCTTTTAAATAGGGGATGGTTGCCGTGGGGACCACCGGCTTCACCAACTCCAGCAGCTTCTCCAGCGCTGCCTGCCTCTTTTGTTTATTATTGTATTGGGGGTGTTTGATCTGCCACAGACAGGGCAGCTCCCTGTATTTGTCTATGAACAGGGGTAGGAAGTTGTGGTCATTGAAGCCATCCATTTTATCTGCAAGACACAACACAAGACAAACCCTAATGTCAGGCTAAAATTGAAAGACGGGGTTTGGGACTTTAAATGAGGAATGCATGAAAGGACCCAGGGATAAGACAATGTAGTACGGATGTGTTTATTAGTATAAAACACCCAGCAGAGCGTGCATTTGAAAATACATACATAGTAGTAAGCATACATAACAGTAGACATGTATAACAAAGCATGATGCATAAAACCATAAGACACAGTAAAGCGACTACTCAATCGCATTGCTATACAATCCTTTCACAAGTGAAAACCTTAAAACCAGGGTAGGTCCTAGAATAAAATCATGTAGCATCTGTGTGTGTCTGACGCGTTTCATGGCGTACCAGCCAATCTTCAGGGGCGGATGCATGAATGAGTAAAATCTGCAAAAGGACATAAATGTAACGTGTGATTATGATCATGTCACCCAATGGCTAAAGGAAACTACAAATGGAGATGAAAATTAATCCAGCTCCAACCAACTTACTCAGTTGTAGAGTGCGACAATGTGCGTGCGAGTCAGAGCACGTGGACCACCGAATGGTCTGCATACCAGGAGCTGAAGTGGGGCCCGTGGAAAGCAACAACCATGTACATAATTCCAGGTGGATGAATGTCCACCTGATGGGTGGAAACTGCAGGGGCTCCAATCTAAATAAGTAATAGAAATCATGAGTAACCAAATAGATTAATAGGAAGTGGACCAAGACACCCCCAATCCCAATGGGAACATGAACAACCAATGTAAATGTACCTGGATGGTCCCAAGGAGACACACAGCCCAGCAGTGGGGATGTGTCAGAAAGCGTAGGAGTAGACTGCAGAGGATGGCCAATATGAGTGTGCCCAGTGTATGTCCAACAAGCCCCGCTAGAGTCATGCTGGCATGTCATCAGGGAGGCACGTCCGGACCAGGAGGTGGCCAGAGCCGCTCTCTTGAAGCCAGGCGAAGCCCCCTATTGGATGGCCAGGATCACATGACTCGTCCCGACATTCCGACGCCGGAAGCGTCTGGTGTGTCGGGCGGGTGCGTGACGCCGATGCGCTAAGGAAAAACCCGCCCATCTCCTCGCACCCAATACTGAGTGCCCAAGGGAGGAGATGGGATGGCACCTGAGAGCATCGCAGCTCCCGGAAATGCAGAAAGGCCAAGATTATGGTGAAAGTTGTCAAGAGTCTGCAGAAGAATTTTGGTGTACGACAATCCAAGGATCAACTCCGGAAACGGTGGTCGGACCTCAAACTAAGGGAGCATGAGCAGTTCAGAAGGATCAGGAGAGTGCTGCAAAAAAGTAAGTAGTTGTGCTGTGTTCCAATTCTTTATTTTTCTAACGTTCGTGCTGCTCCATGTGCTTTTCTTAACTGTTGTACAGTTTAAAATGGCAACTTTCATGTTCATGGGCACATTATTCATTCGTATGAAACATTGTTCGCTCGGCATAGAAAACACCATGTTTTGGACATATGCATTTGAATACGTTTTTGCTAGCCTACTTCTCTTCAAATAATTTGGTGTCTAGATGGGTTGGTAACTAGAATAAAATGCAAACTAGATTCTGTGTAAGGAGAGGACACTCAGCAGCTGTTTACACATCTGGACACTGGAGCACTAGTGTGGGACACCAGAACAAACTTTTTATTAGGGGCCTACACAGGTGCTCCAGTGTATACTATAGGGGTGTCTCCATCTGTGAAGCTTGTACAAAACAGGTAAGTATTCAAGCTTGACAAAGGACAAAAAAAATTCTTCATCTTGGAACTCTGCCAAAGCAGACAATTGTACCCCACTTCCAAGCAATGTTTCATATTCCTATTTCTGCCATCAAATATCTGTGTGCTAAGTATACCCATTTTTTTTTACATAGGGGCTAAAAACTTCGGAGGACACCACCCATCCGAGGAGACCACAGACCCCCCACCTCAGGAAGAAGGGGAAATCCCCCAAACCCAACCAGAGGAGGAGGAGGAGGGAGACGTGGAGGAAATTGTCACCACAACAGGTGAGTGTCTTTGACTAGAGGCTCAGGTAAGAGATGGATGCTGGCATATTTATAATACATGGTGTGTTTTTTTTATATATTTTTAGGTGATTGTGTTGTTGTGGATCCAGGTAATTTCACCAGTGAAAGTGCCCAGATCCTGATCGGGGAGATCATGGGGTGTAATAGGGAAAAACAGGAAAACATCCAGAAAAACATCAATGATGTTAAAAACAAAATGAAGAACATCATTGATGTTCTAGGGAGAGTTTAAAACCCCTAATGTAGTTGGCATTTTTTCCAAAAAAAATTCTTGCACCTTTTTTTACTTATTGTCGAAAAGCGAAATTTTGAAGATGCACACAGTGTGTCAACATGTGCTATCTGCCATCACGGGAGATCAATGTAGGCGTTTTGTGGGTGCAACCCCTTCCTCAATAATAAAGTAGCTGAGAGGAAGGCGTTGCACCCCCAAAACATGTCCCTTGATCCCCTGTGATGGCAGCTAGCACATGTTGACATTTGGCAATTTGTGTGCACCTCCAAAATTTGGCTTTTCCAGGGGTGACTTCACCCCATCTGAACGCAATATCAAACACAGTTTATAAATACTCATGTCTGATATTGCCTTCAATTTCTAACAAAGTTGAACTTTGTAAGTTCCAGATTTGTGTATTTCTTGTTGTTTTTAAACATGCCTGTTTTACCATTTTTTGGGTCACATTAATAAAAGTAGAAATGTTCATTTATGGTAAAAATGGACATTTCTACTTTTATTAATGTGACCCAAAAAATTGTTATACAACAAACATGTTGGTTTGTTTTAAAAACCTTTGATAAATGCACATGTGATTGTGCTTGTATTAAAAAGATAGATAATTAAGAATGTGTGGATTCTTCTTTCAATGCTCCAAAAATGTTTTGTTGTTAAAATTGTTGGTTTCTGTGACAATGGGGGTTATTTCCTAAGGGCAAATCCACTTTGCACTACAAGCGCAGTTTCAGTGCAGTCTCAAGTGCACTTGTAGTGCAAAGTGTCTTTGCCTTTAGTAAATAACACCCAACAATGCTTTCTAATGTTACACAATCACGCCATTTTCAGGACTCCCCAAATTTATGTCAGGGTCAGCTAAAAGAAAGACAAGCAGTAAATGTCAGCAAATATTTTAGTAGTTAAAATTTGTTTTCTATTTAAAAAATGTCTCAGACATTGTCTGGCATATCGATGGCCCCCCTACCCACAAAGTATTCCATGTATCGTATACGGACCTCGCAGGCACTCAGGGGGGGAAGCCAGGACGGCCAGCTTCAAGCACCGTCAGGGTTGGTTCATTTACATGAATTCCAGATTCGGGCCCAACTGAGCCAGCATAGTTCACAGAATTTCTCCTTAAAAAGTTGTGGAGAACACAGCAAGCCAGGATGATATGATTGAGTTTATACTCCGCCATATGTATGGGTGTAAGAAATAGGCGGAGCTGGCTGGCCATTATTCCAAACGTGTTCTCCACCACTCTTCTGGCTCTGGCCAGCTGGTAATTAAAAACCCTCTGGTCCGGGGTGAGGGTCCTCATAGGGAATGGCCACATAAGATGTACCCCCAGCACAAATGCTTCATCCGCAACAAAGACGAATGTGAGTCCTTCCGCATTGTCTTCTGGAGGTGGCAAGTCCAAGCTGCCATTCTGGAGACGCCTGTAGAACTCCGTCTGGGCGATGACTCCACCATCTGACATCCGGCCATTCTTCCCCACGTCCACATACAGGAACTCGTAAGTAGCCGACACCGCCGCCAACATCACAATACTATTGAACCCCTTGTAGTTGTAATAATATGACCCCGAGTTGGGTGGTGGGACGATGTGGACGTGTTTTCCATCAATTGCCCCTCCGCAGTTAGGAAAGTCCCACCACTGGGCAAAGTGGGAGGCCACAGTCTGCCATTCCTGTGGGTTGAAAGGAAACTGTGGAGTCAAACAAGAAAATAAAATTCACCATTTTGCATATAAACATAGAAAGCAGATTAGACTCAAACATTCTTGGCCAACATCAGTATAACGTTTATTTTAGGGACTATTTAAAGACAAAGGTATAAGGTCCACCTATCAGATTCCTCCCCCCCTCTCATGGGCCATTTTGTGAATTTTACGGGGTTTTGGACAGATGTTTTGGACAGGTCACCCTCTACACTTCATTGAGAGATGAATGCCTAAATAATGTGGATTACTTTGCTCAGCCCCTCCTTACTTTACACTATTGGCAGCCCACTGGACAGGTAAGAAGTGTCATAATACAAAGATATAAATACACACTGTACACATTTGAGCACATTTTTACATTCTGCTATTACCTATCAAGATAATAATAGGATACAACAACTTTAAACAGTACCATTTGAAAGTATTCAGGCAGGCTCTTGCACTACATGCTTTGGGGAATTCATCCATAAATCTGACCACAAAAGAGGTGGGTATAGTGTGTATGGGTTTGGCAAAGTCAGCAGATAGAGGATTGGTATCAGCTGAGTTAGCAGTTGGGGGGAGGGAGGGTTCAAAAAGAATTTGTGAACCCAAAAAAAGCCTCTGGCACTCTGCCAGAATTTCAAGCACACATCACAATTTTAGACATTTTAGGGGGTATTTAGGGTAAAGCACTACTATGGAGCTGACAAAATACATTGTTAAGTGACTACACGAGGTGAATATAGGCCCAGGAGAGCATGCTGGGGAGGTAAGTGAAGGCAAATATGTATGAAGGACAAAAATAAAAATTACATAAAAATCCAGCATGCATGAGAACAAAGGGGACATTCACAGCATATTACAATCATGGTAAATAGGGAATGAGGAAAGAAATACAATATATTATCAAACATTGAATACAATAAAATGTGATGTTAAGGATAAAAAATCTTACCTTCATATACTCCTTCTGCAGGACCTGGATGATGGCAGAACAGGTCTCCGGGATAATGATCCCCAGAGCCTGGGGGGAGATGCCTGTCGAGAACTTGAGGTCCTGCAGGCTTCTCCATGTCACCAAGTACCGCAGGGTGGTGACGAGCCTCTGCTCCGGAGTGATGACTTGCTTCATGCAGGTATCCTGCCTGCTGATATGGGGGGTCAGCAAAGCCAACAAATGGTGAAATACGGGGTCCGTCATCCTGAGAAGGTTCCTGAAATCATCACAATTATTTTCACGGATCGCACGGAGCAAAGGCATGTGACAGAACTGGTCACGCTGGAGAAACCAATTCTTGGTCCATGAACTCCTCCTCAACCTGTTCATGGACTGGGCTTGTGTCAAGGTAAGGACCCCAACACCAAGCCCCCGCACAGCACGAACTCTACAAGGAGTACGTATACGTAACATGGCTAGAAAACAGTCGGCTGCTCATAACAAAGTAACAGAACGCACTGAAGAAAAGCAAGGCCTGTAAAGAGCGACCTGAAAAACAGTAACGAACGAACAAGAACACAATGACAGAGTCAAGGGGAACTTACTGCACACACATGAAGACCAGTTACAAACCCACAAACACAAACTGAATAGCAGAAAACGATCTGAAAACCACGAGTCTGAAAAAGCATGAATCGTCTCTCACCAAACTTTTACTAACACGAGATTAGCAAAAGGAGCCCAAAGGGTGCTGTGCTTGGTTCTGAACTGCCCCATTATTGTCTTGTCGTACGTGGTGTACGTGACCGCGTTCTTGGTGATCGGAAATTCCGACAACTTTGTGCAACCGCGTGTATGCAAAGCAAGTTTGAGCCAACATCTATCGGAAAAAATCCATGGATTTTGTAGTCGGAATGTCCGATCAATGTCCGATCGTGTGTACGGGGCATTAGGAATAAAGAGGTTGTGGACGGAGGTGAGTTTGTTACCGACAGAGCGGGCATTTCAAAGGGCACAGGAAAAGGGGAAGCTGGTTTTTGGAAGAAGAGGTAAAAACTAAATTGGTTGGGTTGCAGTTGCTGCCAGAGGGTGTAGGGCACACGTGTCAAACATAAGGCCTGCAGGCCAAATCTAGCCCACCAGGCCTTGCTAAGTGGTCCGCACAGCGGCCTCCAGCCGACACCTGTTAGTTTTTCTCACTGCCAAGTCTCCAAAGAGTAAACATCATCCCCCTTAGTCCTGCGAGCAGCGCCGGCTTGTGTAAGTGCATGTGCGGCCTGTCAGTCTCCAAGGAGACAAGATTAAACCTCTCCCGCTTGCTCTCCTCCTCAGTCCCTTTAGCGGCACTGTCTTTTTGTGAGTTGACGCATGTGTGGTCTATCGGTCTCCAAGGGTACAAGAATAAACATCTCCCGCTCTCTCTCCTCCTCAGTTCCTTCAGCGGCACCGGCTTTATGTGAGCTGAGACTGGCACCACTGACAGCTATGCCAAGCTGGCTATGTTTTTTTTTTTTTTTCAGCGGGCTGAATCCTGAGGGCTGGCTTTTTGAGGGCTGTGGAGGAAGATGTGTTTAGAGGTAGTGGGATGGGAGGAATGTGATGGTTGCAGAGGTCAGAACCCAGGAGGAGGGGTGGAAATGAGATGTTGCACACTGTGCATAGCGCTTCTGAACCCTGCACTCTGTACGCAGCACGCTCCTGAACCCTGCACTCTGTACGCAGTGCTCTCCTGGACCCTGCACTCTGTACGCAGCACACTCCTGAACCCTGCACTCTGTATGCAGAATGCTCCTGAACTCAGCATTCTGTATACAGAAAGCCCCTAGAGCAGATACATAGTCCTACAGATACAACCAGACCTTTGAGGGCAACCATACTGCTGATGCAGCCCCCGATGAATTTGAGTTTGACACCCCTGGTGTTGTGTGATGGGAAAATTGGGCACAGTTAAATGATGGAGGCTTTGGGAGGATATCTCCCGACTTTAGGTGAAGCAGAAGGATGAGGGAGGTAATATGGAAGTTTATATGAAGGGACATACCCCAGCATCCTCAAAGTTTTGTTTGCTTGTGAGTTTACAATTAACAGGAGTTAGTTAGTGCATTAATAAGGAGAGGGCAGAAGTGAGGGTGATATACAGTATATAAACTATGGGGGTGGAGAAGAGGGTAATGTAAA